>CM036545.1:4305000-4792500 GCA_020745685.1 Tautogolabrus adspersus
AGGTTCATGATTGGTTCATCAGATTGGTACCTCGTGGCAGACATTCGTCTACAGGCTTACAGCTGCTTTTCTTCGTTCCTTTTTCAGAGCACATGAGTTATTCATTTCTGTCAGGACCTACATTTTTTTTTTAATTTTTTAATTTTATATACTTTATTAATCCCCAACGGGGAAATTGTGGTTCAAAGACAATTTCAAACTAAATCTTAAAAAGTGGATCTGGAGAAAATTACCAACCCTGCCTTTCAGATTTTATAATTAGTTTTTGTTTTTAATCTAGCGTTAGCATTAGCTTTATCAAGAAGATAAGTAGCCTATGATTTTTGACTCAGGCCCAGCTTTATGTTTAGTACTTGATGAAGTAGACACACACATATTTTATCATCAGTATGTGTTGTTATTTTACCATCAGCATCAGCTCTAACAGAGACACAATAATTTCTTACCTTCTGTTTTAAATTAGCATCAGCAATAGCTCAACCCGTGACACTGTAATTTCATTATAGCGTCTGTTTTTCAAATGAGCATTAGCATCATCTTTCACAGAGACACTGTTTATATAATCAGTGTCTGTATTAGCACCATAGCATTAGAACATTATGGGCTCTGTTTTGGCGGCCTAAAGCGCTCAGTCAAAAGCATAAAAGTGATTTTGGGCATGTCTGACTACATTTTGCTATTTACGCGACACACTTCGGGGCGCTATAGGTCATCCGCAGGGTGCAAAGAGGTTAGTGTAAGTTACTTAAGTTACTAACTTGATTAAACAAAAGTGTGTTGAGGGCGTAACGTGAATCAAACCAATCAGAGTGTCAGGTCTCATTTATTAGGCCAGATTTCAGTCTTTATTCTCAGATGAACTCCAGCCAGGTCATTTAACTTTTCTCCTTTCCCTGTGCCACTAAACACACAGAACACACACAGGCTGTAGGAAATATGCCTATGATGGAATAAAGTTATATTTCACTAAAGCATCCCAACAACATCGGAAACGATCAAAAACTACACAGTGAACACTTCTGCATGAGCCACGAAAGCATAACCTCATTTATTAGTCAAATCTCCTGACACGTCAACAAGATCAGACAGGATCTTATGTTCTGTGAGCTCAGCATCAATAAAGCTAGGCTGTAAACATTTATTCACTTATCTCCCCCCCATAATCCTTGGCTATACTCTCTAATGTGTGCGTAATGGACAACCTGTATATAGATCTGTGGGCTATATTGTCAGTGGCACTCGTGATTATGAATAAAAATGATTATAAATCTAATTCTCAGATTCATGAGAGCAAATAGTGTGAGCTAAAAAGTGTATTTAGTTATTGCAGATCATATCATAATCACAGTCCTGAACAATGTTATTGCACACAGCAGATTTCAACATATTGTGGGGGCCTAAAAGATGAGATGCCTGCAGAGCAAGGAGGATAAAGACAGCCTGTTCACCATGCTGTCTGTTCGTCTGTGTGTGTGTGTGTGTGTGTGTGTGTGTGTGTGTGTGTGTGTGTGTGTGTGTGTGTGTGTGTGTGTGTGTGTGTGCATACGTCTATCTGTCTGTCAGTGATTCTGTGTGTCTGTTGTCTTTCCATCAGAGCAGCTTCTCTCCTCACCCTCGCCTCGTCCTCCACACTGCATCATAAAAATAGTTCTTCTTGTGTAACATATAAAGACTGCAGCTAGAGCTTACTGGGAAAACTGTGTGGAAGAAAAACAAATACATGAAGCGTGTGGATCAGCTGGTGTGCAAATCAAGCCCTGACATTCTTATTATAATAGAGAAGAAGTAGAAGGCCACTAAATAAGGCCAACATGAGAAATACAAAATATTACTCTTCAGTGGTGATATGAGGTGCAAAGCCAGGATAACGAAAAACATTTCAGTCAGTATCAGTGATGAGGAAGAGTCTTAGTTATTCTGTCAAACTGCCTGTTTAGATCTGGCTTTTAAAGGGCAATCAAGCCTCTATTCTAATAATATCAAACAAATTATAACACATACTCATCACAGCTTCCCCAGAGCATAAAGTTATGTTTTAGATCTGCAGATCTGCAGATCTTCAAATGAAAGAAGCGGCAACCAGTGTTTGAAAATGTGCAACTAAAAAGATTCAGCAATGGTCAAAGTATAGCCACTAAATCGTTGCAGCTTCAGTATTAGAAGTGGCAGCTTTGCAACAGAAGGCCATGTTTCCTGAGGGCCTTGAGGGAAATAAAGCTTTCTTAACAGATTTCTGGTACCTGCAATAAAAGGAGAGTCAGCGTCCCAAAATAAACTCTGAAGCCTAACGCTGTGTTTCACTGTGATACTGGGATATAAAAATGATGTCATGCTACTATGAGTGTTTGCAAAGTCATACGTGTCCGCGCATGTTGAGCCGAGAGGCATTTACACATGCAGAGGCATCGACCTCCATCCTTACAGGAAACATCACATTATAGATTATGGAAGCGATGCATGTTGTTGGAAGATTAGAAAATGTATGACACAAAAGATTCAGCTGCATATTCCACTAACATTAAAGCGTGCTGTGAGAAATAACTTTAAATCCTGCTTAATGCACTTTCAGAAACACAACAGATGCACAACAGAGGCTATAGTCCCCTTTGCTGCATGTCGTCCCCCTCTCTCTCTCCTCCCAACATTTCCTGTCTCTCTTCAGCTGTCCTATCGTATGAAGGCAAAAATGTCCCAAAAAATATTGATTAAAAAAAGCTAATACGAGTGATCAGACAACCATATAATTGGTCACATGAAGTTATAGATGTTAGATGTTATCAGAGATAAGATTTATCGAGTGATACTCCATTATGACCTCTTATTACTGTGCAAGAGTCAATGCAAAAACTTTTTAATTTGAGTTATTTATCAACTGATCACATTGAATGGAAGCTTCTTTTTTGTTTTCTTTCCTATCTTACCCTATGCTTATTTTAATTTATCAAAATCAACCATTTTCCCAGTAGAGCTCTAATAAATGACTTCAGGTTATTTCATTATATGCTGACGACATTCTTCTTTTGTTTTCAGAACCGGATGAGTCAGTTTCAGTTTTTTCTCAGAGTGTTATATAATTATGGGAGTGTTTTGGACTAATTATGTAATTTATCAAAATGAGGCCATAAAATAAGTTCTGAGAAGATTCGTTAACATAAAAATGCTCAGGACTTTTGATTCTTTAATTTAGGGGTTCAAGAGTCTACCAAACAATCGGTGACGTTCATGTTGACAGTATTAACATTTATAAATGACTAACTGATTTTTCCTGTTGCCATTCTAACATCCTTCTTTGTCTTTCTTTAGTGACTGGTCAGTCGATTCTTTCAAAAAATCAAGACAAGGACAACCAGATCATGGAGGACTTAGTGGACCACTAGCAGGTGTGTTCACCTGCATAGACAGTATTTATGCACAATGACTGATGATCCAGTGTTACACATACTCATTAAAGGATTATCAGAATAAAGATGGCTCGTCTTTCTCCTTAATATCAAACAGAACTAACTTGTAACTTGCTAACTTGTTTATTTTTTACCACTATGAGAAGTATAACTGGTTGATGCAATGGAGATGAATAATCTGATACTGGAAAATAATGTGTGCAGACAATAAATAACAGTCTCACTTGTTTCACATTGGATTAATGTAAGGCTCTGTTGGTGCACTTCTTCGAGAGGTTGATTTTAAACCTGATGGAGATGAAGGGGGAGATCAGGTGGGCGCTATGGGGAACAGAATCATTGTAATCAGTTATGTCGTTAGTTTGTAGTTTTCTGTTAATCTGTCAAACATGTTTTTGATCTGCTGTGAAGATGACAGACTTTCTCTACAAAAACTGTGTTTTTATAAATTTCAATTTTGCCTGAGAAAAATGTCAATACTAGTGTTACTACTGCATGCTTCCCTATGCTGTTTGTCCCTTCTCCCCTTCTGTTGAAGCTACTGATCACCTAACGAGGTGCACCTGGCCTCAGTGCTGTCTTCAGGAGGAAAGAGGCTTTAGGAGCTGGGACTGCTTCGCCTCTCCGTCAGGGATTGTGTGTTGTCTTGTTAATTTAGTCCTTTGTTGACTTTTGTTTACTAGTTATGTTTGTGTCTCATTAAAATCCTTTCAGTTTTTACTTCGTTAAGGCATTTTTATATCACTTCATTGGGTCAATTTATGGGTTGTTGTTACCCCCATGGAGCCGCCTTATGGTGGGGCGTAACAACTAGAAAATGCGTGATCGCCAGAAACTCTTGTGAACAATAGTTTGTGTGTACCAGTGATTCTTCCATGGAGAGTTTTCTGTTCCTCCTGGGGCCCGTTTCTGAAAGACGGTTCAACAAACTCTCAGTCTAACTCTGAGCTCTGAGTTGATTTACCCACAGGTGGGAAACTCTGAGTTTTCGGTTCCAGATCAGCTGATTTGAGTTGACGACACATAGGCTAAATTTCCTCTCACCTTTATCCTGTTTAGTTTATTAATTAGCTCTAATTAAATTAACATCTCCCGACGTAAATGTAGACTCTTATTCCGTGCGGAGTAATGCAGCCCCTTCATCTCGAGGCTCCTCGACTAAAAGACATGCCATGTTCGACAAAATAATTTGTTTTATACGCTAGAGTATAGCCTACCTCACATATAATATTAAAACAACCTGGATTTGTATTCAGACAAACGGTGAATCTTCGCTAGTTACGCGCGTGATACGGACTGAATGAAAGAATGAGGAAATGAAACGGCGTTTCTGGATCTGAAAGAGGGAGGAGACAGAGAGAAACTCTGGGTTCATTGAATAAAACCTGCTCCCGACCAGGTTAGGTTCACAGACTCAGTTACCATAGTAACTGACTCAGAGCTAAAGTTACCTCCCTCTCTGGAACAGGCTTGAGTTACCCCTCTTTTTCGGGTTTGAGTGGCCTCCCCCTCTGAAACAGAAAACCCAGAGTTTCCCTCATTTCAGGGTTAACTGACTCAGTGTTTGCACAAAACCTGCTTTCCGAAACGGGCCCCAGGACTGAGAGAAAACAAGCATGTATCCCTAAATGATGATGACATCATTTTAGAAGCTTTATAAATAGTTTTTTACCTTTAGTAAAATGTACAAGTTGGTAAATGGACTTGAGCTTGTATAGGACCTCTTTAGTCTTCAGACAACTTAAAGCACTTTAACACCTTGATGGTAGAGGCTGCTTTGTAAAGAGTCCATCAGTATTAACTAATCTATTCATTCACATTCACACGCTACCATCAAGCATCGAACATGCGGCTGCAGGAGCTGGAGATCGAACCCCTGACCTTCCGGTTGAGAGACGACTGACTCTACCAACTGAGCTACAGCCACCCTATAACTTCGAATGCGCAGCTTTGGGCACTAACTGATCTCTGTACCTGAACCGAGTCCCTACAAGTTGGCAGCAGTTTGGTACCCAAACATTGCCAAGGTTTTTGTGCAATTTAGACAGTGTGCAGTGTACAGGAGTTTGCTTACAATATCTGTGAATTGACAACAAGAAATGACCTGGTGCCTGAGGACTTCTATTTCTGTTGCCGTGGTATTATAACGAGAATCACATCATTTGATTTTTACTAGAATCATATTGATGTTTAGCCTACTTACCACTTGGTGCTCGATATTGATGTATTTATGTGATAGTGACAGCACAGAGCGGTATGCTGATGTTTCTTATCTCGCTTGAACATATACAGTGTGATTACATTTACAGCATTCAGTATCATAAACCCGATAACACTAAAGATATGAAGACACAATAAAATACACATAGCAACAATCCACAGTTTCTAAACACCAAAACAAGTTATTTTAAAAAACAATGGGCTCTTTCAAGTCATTCAAATATATACTTTTAAACATCTTTTATATAATTCTTTCTTTTTAGTTCTGACTCCGTGTCTTAATTGTTTTTTCTTTATGTTTAATATGCACACCATCAGAGCAAGGTGTAGTCAGTGTTAAGTAGAAATTACTTGGTATGAATCTTAAAACTCAAAGAGCTGGTGTCCTTAAATGTTTTTAAATCTGAAATGATAGACCTGGAAGCATATTCTACAGGATGTCGTTGTTTTTAGCTCGACTGCTTGAACTACTGACTCAAAGATGATTCTCTTTTAATGCAATATTCAGTGTTTTGTAAGTTGTACTTTGTCTCTCTTTTTGTCTCTGTCTGTAACTCTCGCCCAGGACTCCCTTGAAAAAGAGGTTCTTAATCTCAATGAGACCAACCTGGTTAAATAAAAAAAAGAGTTATCAGTGCCTGTGCAGATTATCTATAAATCTATAAAATAAAATATTCATCAATAATCACCATGTATAATCTTTAAACTCAGAGTCTTTAGTGTGAAAGCACTCCACTGGTTTAAGTTTCCTTCTCTATCATCGTCTTAAATGATCATGTGAGTGGATTTTGTCACGTTATTCGGCATGCTTTGCAGTTTTATGATTCAATGTTACTTTCTTTTATGAGCGAGTGGGATGCTGACAATCGTCTGGAGTTATTGTGTGTTAAGTAATCACTTTGATCCCTCCCTGTGAGGCCGGCCAAAGTCTCAGCTCAAACACTTTATTGTTGAGTTTGATTTGGCTCGGAGAAAAAAACACTGCATTCCTCTTCGAGAACAATGTACTGGACAGAAACCCATTAACATTTAAAAAAAAATCATAACTGTTCCTGTACTGTTCAGTTTTGATCTTATAGAAAGCTGGAAAGTAAAAGTCGCCACATCAACTTTTCAGTTTAGTTTCAGGCCCTAAAAGACGTAACTACGGGTTTAATAACAGGTGTATTGACAGGTGTATTCTGTTGTTTCATTCAAACACACTAACGTCAGGTTGTTTTTAGCTTGAAGTCTTGAGGTCAGAGTGTGTGCGTGTGTCAGTGTGTGTGTGTGTGTGTGTGTGTGTGTGTGTGCGTGTGCGTGTGTGTGACCTGTTCAGGTGTTACTCAGATTTGTGCGTCTCAAAACAGAACGGGTTTCTCAGGTTGTTTTCATTCAGACATCACAGCCTTTGTTCCACTCTCAATGACAAACAAACTATTCCGTTTCTACGGAGGCTCCTTTAACATGCTTGTGTATCTAGCTGAATACACAGGTGAGTATCACATTTAACACCTGTGGCTGCGGAAAAAGGAAAGTGAAATGCAAACGAAGCAGGGTTCCTCAGGTGAAGCAGGTAAACATGAAAGCCGGTGAGTTCTTACTGTCAGACTGCTCCCCTGTTGCCTGTTTCTTCTTCCTCATGGAGCGGTAGAAGCGGGAGTTCCTCAGTTTTGGCTCTCTGCTGAAGCCCACTGACGATTCATCTTCATCATCGTCATCCATGTGACTGGGCTGAATCACAGCTGGAGGCTTCTCCTTGGTGTCAGTCTTCTGCCCCCACTTGCCCCTAAACAGGGCAGTTACAGACATGGTGGATGATTCCTTATTCTTCATCATTGGGGGGCAAAAAAGTGAGTCAGGAAAAGCAGTGCTGTCTGGAGGAAACTTGATTGAATTAACCAGAATCCAGGAGCAGATCCATGCCGAGAAATGAAAGGTATTGCTGAAAAGTAAATCCAGAGAAGAAGAAGAGCACAAACAGATGTGTTTCCTGGGCCCTGTGTGACGCCTGTCAGACGGAAAGAAGTGTTGTTAGCTACGCAGGCAGCCTGTTGAACCAGGAGTTGATCTGACTAAGCTGTAATTATTGCATTTATGACTCTCTCTCCTGCTCTTTGTCCCTCCTGTCGGCCCCCTCCCTCCCTCCCCTGTCGCTCTCTCTACACCACCCTGTTACGTGCTGACATTCCTGAACTGAACCTGGCTAGCCCGCCTGACTCTCAGCTCCTAAACTCTCTCTGTGGACGAACCTGAAAAGCCACCTGATGACTAAATACAGTCTGCTCATGCTCCATGAACCCTCCTATAAATGTGTCACTCTTTTTTATTCATGCAGAGTTTCACTTTATTTTGGTTAAAGCACAAAAGAAAAGAAAACACGAAGCAGTGAGCAGGTGGTGTGTGTCCCCTTCCTGTGTGTTCCTGCGTGTTAACGTGTCTCTCCAGCCCTGTTGAACCGTACAGTAGTAAAGGAGTTTTATCTGCAGTCAGCTGACAGTTTAAAGTTCACTTTCTCCACACTGCAGTAAGCCGTCTGTGCTGCTGCTCAACAACACACTTACACATATACACACACACATGCACGTCTTAAATCCATGAAACAACCAGCATAATGTCCACAGGAAGAATTCCTTGCATCGTAGTCCATGCAGTGGGATGTTAATGACACAAAAAAAACTCAAACATTAAAAAAATGTCATGAAAAGTTGTTGTTTGCACTGTGTGTGTATAGCCTGTTGTGGTTTTATAAGCTGCTGTTAACACCATTAACCTAAAGTTCTCCCTCATATGTTCCCTTAAAGGATAAACCTGGCATCATTTTGTATTTTTCTCTATTCTATCCATCCTCCCCGTCTGTTCTCTGCCCTAAAATCACCAGCCGTGTGGAGATTTCAGAAGGTTCAAGCCTGATAAGAACTGACCCGGTGCCTACATTTTCGCCCTACGCTGCTGTGAGAATTTACACCCACAAAACCGTAGTTGGCGTTGCAGTTTAGGTCTCACATTTTTGGGCTCTTTATGTACAACACCGACTGAAACTGAGTGGATCATGTTGGAGTTTTTTTCACTGCAGCAAAGAAAATCTGCACACACAATAGCAAGACAGACACAGAGACTGACAACCAGTATTCATGTTTCAGCCTTGTACCTGGAACACTATCCATCTTAGTAAGGAAGTATGTGAACTTTATTTATATAGCACTTATCATGGATAAAGGTCACAAAGTGCTTTAGATCAACAAACAGAAATAAAAACAGAAACAAAGGGGTGGCTCACAGGCCGATAATTGGCACAATAAAACCTGGATGATTCACAGTAAGTAGACTGGGTGAACATGTTTACCCATAGGCCTGTCTAAACTTAGACAGAGTCAGCAGAACGTATCGACCAATAAAGAGGATTTCAAAGTTGTGTTGCTACAGCCTCAAAAGCACAATATCCCCGTGTCCTAAAATGTGTCTGTATGATCGACAGCAGGTGTAGTGCATAAGACCTAAGTGCTCCATCAATGAAGCTTGTTTCCACCAAGTGGTCCGTTTGAGTTCGGTTCAGTACAATACAGTTTTATACGCAAAACCCAGATCTTGCTTGCGTTTCCACATCCAGCCTGTGGTAGGGGGCTTGTAAGCCAGATGGCGATAGCCGCGTCAGCTACCTAATAGCATGACATCATAGCAGTCTGACACACTGTCCTCTGGCAATGAATTCAAAAAAGACGATTAACGTGCCACAGTAAACAAAGGGCAACAATAGAGGAAGTCCAGCAATTGTGTGTTCTTTCTTCTTGGCATGTGGCTGTTTATTACAAGAAGCATTCAAGCTTTGTTTAAGAGAAGGTTGCATGCTGGGAGAAAACAGCCAAAAGCTGCGAAAAACAAAGAAAGTTTGAGATATGATACTTGAGAGCTCAGGTGAGAGGGACAACATATCTACAGACTGCAGTGTGTCTAGCTCCATCTTTTAGGCTTCAGATCCGTTCCCTTGGCACGCCAACATGATCAGAAGCAGTTTCTCTACTCTGAGCTCCAAACTCGACCTCTCAGGCTGAGCACAGACTCCTGACAAAGGAAACTCATTTTTGGATACTTGTAAATACGATCTTATCTTTTGGTCACAACCCAAAACTTACGATCAAAGGCGAGTATTTGAAACTCTGAAACACAACGGGCCAGTAACATGATCACATAATGGTTGAGGCTGCAACAATCGGACTAAACTAAAGAAGCTCACAAATATACAGCAATTGTTCTTTTTCACAGGTCAGTTATTTGCTGAAACTACCTTTTCATGCTGACGATACTCAAACAGAAGGATTTCTGTTTTGATTTGGGGACTATTTTTAGCAGTGGATGAATCCTCTTGTGATATTCTGGTGAGTATTTCAGGCAGCGTGTGTGTTTGGTTTACTTATAATTAACAGTGTGTGTGTGTTCATGGTGATGAAGGAACATGTCAGCCAGTGAAGCAGCATGGCTCAGTGGAGCTCAGTGGCTCTGACAGCTTCACAAAGTAAATACTGTGGATGAAGATGAATGGAGATGTTAAAAGTCATTAGTCAGAGTTATATGATATTTATATTCTTTCAAGGCTGCACTTTTCCTGAAGTTTGATATATTCCACATGTCTCTTCCCCAAAATGTGGCATGTAATGATTTGAGTATTAAGCAATATTGACATGATCAATGTGCTACATAAAGGTAAACATATTTAGTCTTCTCTGTATTTACCTCAATGAAGAAGAGCTGCTAAACACAGCTGGCAGACAGGGAAGAAAACAAACATTTCTTCACTTGAAAGTCCAGAGGAAACAAATAATCTAAAACTTGGACAAGGTTGTGTTAAACATCTTGAGAATAAGATCACGTCGGAGAGTAGAGCTGCATTTTCTACATTCCCCGGAGTATTTATGGAGAATTTACTTGTTTTCACGCTGCCAGGCGGATTTTGTAAATCCACTCTTTTCTAATTTTGTAGGAATGGATTTACAGTTCCCTTGTGTGTGCAGAGAAACGACTAATCCACCGTTGTCATGTGGAGAAGAGGAGATCAACACAAACAGATCAGACAGAAATTTAAATTGGGCATCATTAATAGTAGTGTAAGAATATGTCGCGTCCATGAAAAAAAAGAAAGCTGACAAACAAAACAAAAAAAGGTTATTTTAACAAAGGCAAAAAAACAAATCCATAAGATCCCCAACAAAAACCACAAGGAGCCACTAGGGGACATATCACAGAACATGAGTAGGAAGACATTTGCACTGACACAGAAGGGCATGAACACAGAGGTGAAATAGACAAGGGGGTAATCAAGACCAGGTGTGACAGACAAGACACAGGTGAAACTGATGAAGCCAATCAAAAAGGAGGGAGACCAGACAAAGGGAGGAAGTAAGACAAGACCAGAAACACTGGGGACAAGAACTACAAAGTAAAACAGGAAACACTAAAGACAAGACTAAGGAAATGCACACATCTGGAAATTTAGAAACACAAGGAGGGAAAAGACTACAGGAAAAAGGGTATTTTCCTTTCTCTGTTTTTTTCTCTTGCTCCTGCACTCGGCACAGTTTGGATCCTGTGAATTGTTTTTCTCATGAAAGCCTCATGGCATGAACTGAACAGAGAGAGATAACATCTTTTTCATTATGAATATCCCCTGAGACTCACACTGAGAGACGAAACAATAACCGTTTAATATTAGAGTCCCCTGTTTGTCCACAGGAAGGGGATGGGCTTTACCTCTATGAGTGGAGAGAGAAGAATGAAATGTCAAAGGCAGTGAAGATTTTGGAGTCTGTTGGGGCCTATAGGCAAAGATCAATTGGGGGCGTTCAGCAGGGCAACATGAGTAAGTGCTGTCAGAAGGGGCCCCCCTTAGGTAAGTTTCCTATACTGTGATTGCAAAATGTGCACATATTGGGCTGCTACTTTGGTTCAAAGTTTGTCAGCCCTCTGGGGCCCCTACTGGACAAACATTAAGTTGCTGGATCAAAGACAAGTCAGGAGATGTCAGTATAGTGGACGTGAAGAGAAATGGGTTGATTGCAGTTATATGTGTGTCACAAACACACCTCAAAAAGGCAAATTTAAAAAACTAGATGCTTACTAGGCCTATATAAAGTGTCACGTTTCCCACTTAACAGGGGAGCTCCAGTGAGAGGAGTTATTGACTGAGTGTCACATGAGAAGCTACAAGAGAGAATGTAACAGAGTGACAGACAGTCACAGAATGTCCCGACTCCGGTGAGCGACGGAGAAAGATGTCCGACACAATCATGCTTCATGTTGATTCAGTTGTAATTCCACACAAAGTTTTACCAGACCACATCGCTTATCCAGTAAGGCCCTTTCATCACAAACCCATTCAGTGCTGGAAATGTGGGCACAGCTCACTTGTGTGTAGACTTTGTTGAAACCAAAGAAGACGTAGAAGAAGAAACCACAAACTGATCATGAAAGCAGTTTAACAACTCCTGCATGATAATGGCTGTATGTGTGGATATTAAACGTGAAAGTGTCAGTAAGTTTTTTCCTGCGAAGGGCAGTAGTACAACTAGTAGCATCTAAACTGTCTAAACTCACAAGCGGAGGAAGAAGAAGACAAACCTGTCTGTAGAGGGCATCTTCACCCTCTTCACTGCACGGTCTGCTGATGAAGGACTGCCGCAAACTCAGACAAGTGTGTCTGTGTTGTAGCACGGCGAAGGATTTGAAAGGGAGCACTTTGGGTAGACACTATGGCTGACTCTTGATTTCCTCCCTAAACCCTGAGCCCTTACGGACAAAAATTGACGTCACCTGGAAAGTGATTGAGTACACAAGGTTGCAAGGGCTTGAAAATGGTTAATGGGACAGCACTTTGCGACTTCTCTGTAACCATGACAGCACGATGTCATGTGGCATTAGGTAGGCTATTTTTATTTAAAATGTTTTACTTTACTCACTCACAGCCATGGCCCTTATAAAAAGGTCTAGGCTATGTGTATTTCTCTTGTGGGATAAATAAAGGTTTATCTTATCTTATATTACGGGACTAATATGCTCTCTGTCTCTCTAGTTTTTGTTAATGGACTTGCAGTAGAGTTCTGAATTAGCCTGGCTGTAGTTTCCAAATAAACTTTTTTGGTAGACTGTAAATAGAGCGTGGTTTCACCCTACAGCTTTTTTACCATCTCTTCCTTTTTTTTTCGTTTTATCGCGTTTATTAAGCCTACCTTTCATTTGTTGCAGGCTTCCCCTGGGAATCCTGTTTCATATCACAATGTTATGAATTATGGGTAATTCCCTCACGCTAAATCTGCAGTCTGCAGATATGCCCATTTACGGACAGGGTGCATAAAGGGCTCGTCGATTAGTGGGACAGCCCTGAGCCCACCCAGATTTAGTGGGAATGCGCATCAAAGTCAGTGAGTGTGAAGCTAATAACATCCAGTAGGTGGCGGTAATGCGACAGCTATGCCAACCGCCATTAAACTCCACAGCAGAAGAAGAAGAATCTGCTGGATATTCGTTCGTAGAAGAAGAAAGACACCTCTGGTTGAAGTGGTGGCACACATGTATGACCATTAAGTACAGTTAACGTAATTAACGTTACCTTTAAGGGCACATTAGTCGACAAAAGAAGTGCAATGGCGGGCAGCAGACTCGAGAAGTTTGGGACTGTGTTTACCCGGTAAGAGAGCCACACTTTACACTGTTAGTGCCTGTTAGCATCTGCTAGCTTTAGAAGCTAACAGTGGATATAGACGTAAATATGATGAATAGCCAACACTTCGCTGTTGTTGTTCACTGTGTTGGGTGGTGGAAATAGCGTGCTTCAATGCGTTATTTATTTGACAGCACTGGGTAAAGTTGAATTAGTTAAATAACGCTGGAAGTAGGTACAGGTAGGTTTGCATAAACAAGCACAGGCTGGCGTTTAATTACGTCAAAACCAGCGATTAGTCTTTATTATTCTGCTCACACAGACAGAAAATAGAAACCTAAAAAGCAGCTTAAATGAACAGATCATACATAGTGTCATTTCTCAAGAGCATGACCGCGGCCAAAGACGCTGCGTGATTACGTCACAGATGCGCCCAAGACTGTAGTCCTGCTTGCAGGTATTTACCAAAACCTGGTTAGGGCTGGGCGATTTGGACCAAAAATCATTTCTAGATATTTTTTTGCTGAATGGTGATACACAATATATATTTTTTCCTGCAAAAATATTGTAGATGTATTTGTGCAATTTAGACAGTGCACAGGTATTTTCTTGCTACCTTTGATTATTGAAATAAAAAAATAACCACATTTTCAGTGCCCCATTTTGTTGCCGTGGTATCGCATTGTCTGATATTCAGTTGTATAATATTGAAGTTAAAAATTCTGGTATCTTGACGATCCTAATTTTACTCAAATTGATGTTCACCCCAGTGTAAGTCGGTTCATAGTGCTAGCAGAAGTGAATGTGTACAGTATGTAGCATTTATTCTGATTTGATTTGCAGTTTGGTTTTTATCTGTGTTTTTTTTTATTTACAATAAATTACCTGTCCTTAAAACTCTTGACTCTTCCATCATTGTTTGTGTGATTTTCAGGGTTCGAGATCTGATGCGCTCTGGAGTCGTTAAGCCATCGGAGAAACCGATCTGGTTCCATGTTTATGAAGCTTTTCCTCCAAAGAGAGACCCACTTCATGTGAAAGCATGGAGAAGACCCGGGACCAAGATACAGGAGAGCGTACCAGAGATCTTCTACAGAGAGGATGAAGTCAGAGCGTAAGGACAACTGGCATCCTTACCTCATCACTGTCAATGAAATAATACAATGTACATTTAGGCCCTGTGTCCACCACACGTTTTGTTTTTTTTCGTGCAGAAAAGTGCTGGCTGTGAGCTCTGGAGCGTTGGGATGAATTGCTTGTGTGCTGAGAATAAAACAGCTACTTGTGTGTCTTGTCTCTATGACAACAGTCACTTTTAAATGTCTGCTGTATGACCAACGCTGCTCCCTTGCTTTTTACTGTAGCCTATGTTTTATTATTGAGAAAGTTTTTTCTTTCCGTCACAATGCTCATGATGCTTGCCCTCCTGCTTTGCTTGGATGAGGAGCAAGGAGAATGTTGTACATCCAACCAGATCCGTTGGAGAAAATAAACAAGGGGTATATGATGTGTTTTGAAAATAGGGCGCCTGCCAGCGTTGTCAGCGTCCTATTGAAGAGTTGAACGATTTTCAACTCTGAGCGGCCGCACAAAAAAGGTGGAGTACTTGGTAAAATTATGCTGAGCGCTTTTTCTCCGGCGGCTGTCTGCTGCGGTAAACATTCTCTCCTTATTGGTAACAATTGAAAAAAGACGCTGGGACTCAGAAAATAGCACTAGGTGGACACAGGGACTTAGTCAAGCTTTTATGGGATATTATAAAACAGTAATTTGGATAAGACTGAGCTGTTTCATATTAGCATTAACAGTTTTTGTACGATTTGTATTCAGGCGATCCTCACACTGATCTGTCTGTCTGCTTTCAGAAAGTTCTACGAGCTGTACGTACCTGGTCGGCCTTTCGATCTGTCCAGGTCCAACTTTGTCTCCACATGTCAGAGGTACGTCACTAAACAGAAAACAGACATTAACGTTCTGACAGTGCTTTATGAAAAGATATGATGTACTGACATAAATACGACTGTCTGATGTGATCTAAATGATATGGTAAAATGTGTATTTTACCCTTATGGACTGTCACAAAAAGTTTTTTCTTCACTACATTTTTGTGGCTGCGTCTTTTAGGGTTGTCACAATTCCAGAATTTAAAGCTTCCTTATGTTTCTCGTAAAACTTAAAACACATCAGTACCAATTTTGATACCACAGAAAAAAAATAAGGCACCCAAAGTTGGGTAAGTTTTTTTTTTTTTTTTGTATGACTAATTAATGCAGGCAAACTCCTGCACAATGTCTACATTGAACACATACTGGGGCATATTTGTTACATTTGGACACTGCTATCTCTCTTTTTTTTTTAAATATGTATGAAGATCTGTACGGCTGTGGATCAGTGGTAGGGTCGGTTGTCTTGCAACTGGAAAGGTGAGGGTTCAATCCCCAGCTCCTGCAGCCACATGTCCGATGTGTCCTTGGGCAAGACACTTAAACCCAAGTTGCTTCTGCTGCTTGGTGGCAGAGTATGAATAGGATAAGCTTATACTGATGGACACTTTACACAGCAGCCTCTACCATCAGTGTGTGAATGTGTAGGTGTGACCTGCAGTGTAAAAGCACTTTGAGTAGTCAGAAGACTAGAAAAGCTTTATAAGCTCAAGGCCATTTACCATGTTACTTATTTAGCTTTGGTACTTTTTGAAACCGTCAAACATTAAAATGACAGATTGTGTCATTTTAAACCATGTGGTATTTGATGGTTTCGAAAGTGTTTGACAACATTTGTGTCTCTGTGATTCTGCAGGTTTGTAGATAAATACACAGAGTTACAGAGCCGTGCTGAGTTCGAGGACTCTGCTCTGTTCGAGGAGACGGGGAAGGCGCTACTCGCAGAAGGCGTCATGCTCAGACGCAGAGGAGATCTACCTGTGAGTATAATAACCAGAGATAGATAGATAGATAGATAGATAGATAGATAGATAGATGTACTTTATTGATCCCAAACTGGGAAATTGTGGAAGAGATGCAAGACATTAGTTGCTGGTGCCTTACTTTTGTAGTCATGATATCGACCTTTTTGTTTAATAATTAATCAATGTGCTACACATGCTCACATCATTCAGGCTGAAACACACCTTTGTTGTTATTGTCTATTAATGGAATTCTTTCTGGTTTCTTTTCTCCTCTATGGCAGTAAATCAAACTTGTTCTAATGGTGAGAAATGTTTTATTTGAACCCACGCTGACAGTTCTCCTCCCGTCCTGCAGGTATCAGCAGAGCCCAGAGACCCGGTCCTCAGCCTTAAGCTGAGGGAGATGTTGGCTGAGCAGCAGACAGATACCGGCGGCGAGGAGACGACACAACAGACCACACACACAGACACACAAACTGCATAGACTTTAGCGGCTCAAAGATCATGTGAACAGCTTTTATACTTAACAGGTCATACTACTGATTTATCCACATGAGCGAGCCCTGATCAACACGAGGATGTCAGCTGTCATGAAAAGAGACTTTAAACATGCAGGGAATATCTCCTGAGATCTATATTATGAACGGTTTATTTGTGTGTGATTAATCAGATGTGAATGCAGCGTTAACTGGAAGGATTTTCAGTCAATTTTCATGTTTCAAATACAAAGCAGATGGTAGAGGTGTTTTCTGTTCAGTTTACAGTCTGGATAAATCAAAAACATTAAAAAAAACTAAAAAAAACATACTTGGATTCTTATGGTTTGTTCTCTTTGTGCTCTGGTGAAACAAAAGTCTGACAAAATAACATCTCCTCTTCATCATCTTCGTCATATTCACTACACCTTAGAGAGGAATCGGAGTTTCTGGGACTTAGACAACTTTATTTATCCCAGAGGGCAATTCTGTTCCACAGTCCACCCAGACCATGCGTACATTTACAAACCAACAACAGAAGGAGATTAATCTGAGACGACAAACAAATCAGTACTTGACAAAAAAGAGCACTGTCCCCCTCGTGTGGTCTGTAATTATCTGTATCTGTAATTACATTCTTACATGTAACAATTCCAGGTCAAGATATCAATAATGTAATTTCGACTAGTAAGAATTGCATTTTAGATAACTAGAATTAATTTATGATATCTGTAATGTTAGAACAGTTGTAGATATCATAAATGAACTTTGTCACTAGTAAGAATAGAACTGTTGATATCAAGAATGAACATTTTTACTCGTGAGAATTGAGTTGTAGATATCATGAATTAGAATTGCGACATGTCAAAATGTCATTATGGATATGACGACTTTGAATTACAACATGTAAAAATTGAATTACAGATATCTGTAATTCAATTTGAATAGAAGTCAATGGCACAAGTTGACTAGTTGTAATTAAAGGGATACTTCACCCGTTGAAACATGAATCTGTAGTGAAATTGGGTCATATATTTAGTAGAAATGTGAAATAAATTTTGAAATTGGTGCCTTCTTGCCGAGAAAAGGCAAAAAGTGACTTTTTGCCTTTTCTCGGCACAGACAACAACTCCCAGAATGCACAGCACCGCAGGACACTCCCGCTGAAGGAGAGGTGCATTCACTTGGTATCGGAAAAATGAGATTCCGAGTTGTAAAATGCACATGAAACACCTGCTCAAGTCGGTTTTGTGTTTTGTTAACATACTTTTTATTCAGGCACGTATTGCACATCAACTTTTTGCTTAAATATAACTTGACTATAGGATTTCTCCGAGTTGGGAAGTCGGAAAAACGACTTCCCAACTCGGAAACATGGACCACCCGAGCAGCACCTGAATGCAGCATTACTCGCGGACATTACCTAGAATAATACAGCAGTTTCTACAACTGATTCAGAGATTTCTTCCAGAAGGAAATGGCATCTTGGAAATTCCTGGAAGAAAACAGACTCTATGTTTGTGTCAATAGGCAAACAGTGACAGCACCGAAAACACAAGTCTGCCCCGGCTCCTTCTTCCTCTCACAGCCGCGGACCTAGCCAGCTAGGCTAGCTAGCCTGCCTGTCGGCACCAGCAGCCATCTCGCCGCTATATTGCGGCTCGTAGAAAGAGCCACACACATCCGATTCAAGCACAAGACCTTCAAAATCCCCTTCAGTCATATCAGTTTGAAGTTAAACCACGTTTTTCGCCATTCTCGGTCCATATCAGCGTAATCCGTAGAGACACCCACATTGAGCCGGCTCAGGCTCACTGTACAGCCGCTGTCTGTCTGCAGAAGCCGCCTGGCAGATATTGCAGCTCGTAGAAAGAGCCACGAACATCCGATTCGAGCACAAAATCTTTAAAATCCCCCTCATCCATATCAGTTTGAAGTTGAAACATACTTTTTACGCCATTATCGGTCCTTATGATGAGCTTTATCCATAGAGACACCCAGTTCGAGCCGGCTCAGGCTCCCTGTTCAGCCGCTGTCTGTCTGCAGAAGTCACAGTCTGGCAGCAATATTGCGGGCGGCTCATAGAAAGAGCCACGAACATCCGATTCGAGCACAAGACCTTCAAAATCCATTTCATCCATATCAGTTTGAAGTTGAAACATACTTTTTTCGCCATTCTAGGTTTGTTATTAGCATTCTCCATAGAGCCTGGTAGCATAGCTTCCAAGCAAGATGGCGGATGGTAAGTTTCGATTCTGGCAGTGAGGTCCCACCCACTGATCTGTGATAGGTCTGTAGCTTCAGTGGTCGAAAACATGAGGAACAAGCAATGTAGTTTCACCCCTGCTAACCACAACAGCCGCAAGTGACGCAATATGACGATTTTTGCGTCACTTGCGGCAGCATCTCAGAAAAGAAAATACAGATTTTTTCCCGTCTCAGGGGGAAATGAGGGCTGGATGCAAGAACATTCAGTAAAAACACAAGTTTACTACTGATACAAAGCTTAATGCAAATGGGTGAAGTATCCCTTTAAGTTACAGATATCTACAATGACCATTTCCACTAGTGAAAAATGAATTGTAGATATCTTTAATTAGAATTGTTACTAGTAGAAATTACATTGTGGATATGTCGGCTTGGAATTCTAACATGTCAAAAAGCAATTATTGATATCTACATTTGCTATTACCGCTGATACTTAAATGTTAAAAGGGCTTGCCATAGGATACAGATCCAGTCTAGCTATTAAATGTTAAAACGGCTTGCCATACCTGACCAAACCAAACCACGCCTCGGCACAGTGGTTCGACACATTTGATTCATGAGCTACCTGCGCATGCGACAGTGCTAACGTTGCAGGTGATCGGAGTACCGTCAGCGTTGAGTTGAGTTTTCTTCTGTGACTCTTGGATGTGTGTCAGATGGCCGGGTTTCAGGATCTTAAAGAGTTATTCAGTCGGCGGCTGCTCGCTGCGGTTATCAGAGATATATCAGGACAAACAACAACAAGTGGATACGAAGAGGAGCTCCACCGACAGCGACAACTGCTGGATGTGATTTTAACACCTGAAATCAAGCTTCAGAGAGCAGGTTGGTTTTCTTTCCACTGCTGGAAACGTGTGTGCAGTCCTGCTGCTCATGTTTCAGGGAGCAGAGCCTTTAGCTGACGTCCATAGACGCACACAGCACAGTGTTAGCCGCAGCTAGCTCCTGCTAACAACATCACTGGCTACGTTTACATGTGCACAATTTCTTCAATCTGATTGAAATCATTCCGATTTCACTGTTTACATGGACGCTACATAACATGATCAGATTATGCCGTGCGTGTTCATGCATCGGCATTAAATCAGAATAAAACCATTGTGACATGCGCAGACTGGTCCCACCTGTCTTATCTGCCGTAAACATCAGAAGAAGAAGCTGACATTTCAGCCTGTGTTTGTAAACAATCATCACTAATGACCCGTAAAAACTTGAACTCTGCTTTGTTGTACACCCTGAAAATGGGAGATATATTTCCTCATAGTTTAAAAATCATGTAAACTTTGTAAAGTAAGCACCTTTCAGACATTTGAACCATTTCTAGCAGCATTGTTTGACTTTTTAACTTGTTCATGTTCTAAACGTGATCTTATTGGTTAGATTATTGAATTAAACACTCTACTGGCATTCATGATAAACTGTAAACATACAATAAATGTGAATGAGATGCTGCCACTTGTCGACATGACTTTAAAATGAGGCTGAATTAGTTCTTCTCAGTTCTGAGTTCACTTTTATTCTGCATTATCATTTGCCTCACCTGAGGTTAAAAATGTAGTTTTTTTAGGCAGACGTAGCGGAATCAATTTTAATGCTAGCGCGACAACATTGATATCATATTAATTTACAGTTTACAATGAATCTGTTGATATCAGAGATGTTACTGTAGCTGCAAAGTGGACTCTTTTTTTTTACCGCGATGTAATGTTTTTATAAAATAAGGTGGTATGAAATCGTATCTATGAACGAGATTAATAAGATACATAAAACACAAATATGATCCAAACAGACAGGTGGGAGAGGGTAGTCCTCATGGAGGTCACTGATCAAGAGTGGAGACTTTCAAATGACACGGCAATCATTGATGAAGTTCTGCACTCTGACCATAGACTGTAAACAAGGCTCTGATGGAGAGCTATATGGAAACACGTCACTTTACTGGGGCAGACATGCGCAGTCAGGACCATTTGACCCCAGTCAGGCAGACACGTCACGATCAGATCGAGCGTGTACATGGATCCTGATCCGAACAACGATCGGCATAAACCACCCCTCTCGATCGGAATGAAATGTCTTTACGAATGAGCCTGATGGGATCAGTCTGTTCTGATTGACATGTTTACATGCAGCATTTTGATTCTGATCAGGCTTTTATTCCCATTATTTGTGTCCATGTAAACGCAGCCATTGAGTTTACTGGACTTAAACACTCTTTAGTCTGGACCTATTGAATCCAGCAATGGATCTTTGGTGTTGGTTTGAGTAGTTAAAGTAGATATGAGATAAGTTTTAGAAACGTTAAATACATGCTATTCATTAGTATCTTTGGGCACACAAACTTCAGGCCACCCTCTGCATAAGTCAGGGCCCGAGTCAAAGAATCTGGATCTGTCCGGATCTGTCCTTGTTTGTTAAACTTGCAGCAAGTCATGTTACTTAACTCAATATCAGATGGATCTATGCGGGTCAGAGGGTTCTGTTGACAGAGGGGACAACAAGTGAAAGACAGGAAGTCAACTTTCACCCAGGTAAAATCCACTGTGACTGACACTGCTTCTGCTGAGAGAGTTACTACTCATTTCATAGCCGTAGAAGCATTTCAAATAGAGATAGAACAATCCTAGAAACCAAGGTAGAAAGGTCAGGATGTTCCTGTCGGGCTGATGGTCTCTGAATTCATTTGAAAGCACACTGTTTCAACCTCATTGACAGCGCAGTGCGCCAGCTTCACTGTAGCTCAGCTCGCCCAACAGCAATCTCTCTCCCAACTATCGTAACAGATAATCCATTCATTTTCTTCAACAGAATTACAATGACATCATCCATAGCAACAAGTAAACAGGACAGGATAGAAATGTAGCATCAACTTATCATGCTTTTCTTGATCATGTCCATTAAAATATTAAAAGTAGGGCTGTAAACGTTAACGTGTTAATCACAGTGAGATTGAGTCTGAAATGAATGCAAGTGTTCTAAAGTCGATTCCAATTAACTATTGATTTTCAGTCATTACAAATGAAATCATTTGACAGCCCTTATTAATATTCAAAAAGCAGTCTAAGTAGCGTTAATGTTTGTTTACTGTGTCCTGCAGATGTCCAGCAGCTGTTGGTGAGTAAAGAAGAGCTTCCACCTGAGCAGCAGGAGTGGAGCCACATTCTGGACCAGGAGGACACTAAGCCCCAACACATTAAAGAAGAACAAGAGGAACTGTGGAGCAGTCAGGAGGAAGAACAGCTTCAAGGACTGGAGGAGGCTGATACCACCAAGTTCCCCTTCACTCCTGTCTCTGTGAAGAGTGAAGATGATGAAGAGAAACCTCAGTCCTCACAGCTTCATCAGAGACAAACTGAACAGATGGAAACAGGAGTTGATGGAGAGGACTGTGGAGGAGCAGAACCAGAGAGGTACTCAGATCCAGAGAGACGTTTACAACCAGAGACTGAGGTCAAGATTGAAGACTTTTATGAACCTGAGACTGAGGTCAAGATTGAAGACTCTGATGAACCAGAGACTGAGGTCAAGATTGAAGACTTTTATGAACCAGAGACTGAGCTCGAGACTGAAGACTTTTATGAACCTGAGACTGATGACAGTGATGATTGGAGAGAGACGAGAGAAGATCTGTCAGAATTAAACTTGAAAAATAAGAAACTAAAGACTGGTAAGAGACCACATAGGTGCTCGGAGTGCGGTAAAAGATTTAACCGAAAAGGGCATCTGACCACACACATGTTAGTTCACAGTGGAGAGAAAGCCTTCAGCTGCTCTGAGTGTGGTGAAAGTTATACCAATAGAGAAAATCTGGCAAGTCACATGTTAGTTCACAGTGGAGTGAAAGCCTTCAGCTGCTCTGAGTGTGGTAAAAGTTTTACCCAAAGAGGAAGTCTGACCAGACACATGTTAGTTCACAGTGGAGAAAAAACCTTCAGCTGCTCTGAGTGTGGTAAAAGTTTTACCTATAGAGGAGATCTGGCCAGACACATGTTAGTTCACAGTGGAAAGAAACCCTTCAGCTGCTCTGAGTGTGGTAAAAGTTTTACCCAAACAGGAAGTCTGGCCAGACACATGTTAGTTCACAGTGGAGAGAAACCCTTCATCTGCTCTGAGTGTGGTACAAGTTTGACCTATAGAGGAGATCTGGCCAGACACATGTTAATTCACAGTGGAGTGAAACCCTTCAGCTGCTCTGAGTGTGATAAAAGTTTTACCCGAAGAGAAGGTCTGGCCAGTCACATATTAGTTCACAGTGGATTGAAAGCCTTAAGCTGCTCTGAGTGTGGTAAACGTTTTACCTATAGAGGAGATCTGGCCAGTCACATGTTACTTCACAGTGGAGGGAAAGCCTTCAGCTGCTCTGAGTGTGGTAAAAGATTTAATCGAAAGGGGAATCTGGAGAGACACAACAAAATTCACAAACGGGAGAAAGTAAAAAAAGTCTAATCTGACACTTCACATGTATCCCTCCTTGGCAGGCTGCCCAGGTATGTTTTCCGCCTCTACCATCAGCATTTAAAACAAACTAGTAGACGACTGATCGCCTTAGCTCTGTACTCCTTGAATACAGGTCGCAGGTCTGGATACTCTGTAGGTAACCAGAGAGAGAGAGAAAAGAGAGGGATCTCCACTGTGAAGACTCTTTGAATGCTTATTTAATTTTGTAATGGCATTAACCCAGATACCAAGTTAACAAGGCCCTTTTAGTCAGTTTTTTGTTGGGGGGGGGGGGTCTCATCCAAGGGAAGACAGGAGAAGTTTAAGAACCACTGCCTTCAGAAGACATGGGTCAGAAGACAATAAGAATACCTTCTCATGAGCACAGGAAATGTCTCTTGGTTTCTGGTGTGCACCTGAAACTTTGAGGTAATATTTTCATTTTGACTGTTGCTATTCGTCCCAGAAGGGAGATGGGGAGGTTATTCCAATGTCTCAGATCACCACAGATTTTGTCCTGAAGTGGGGTGAAGTTTAAGTGGACAAGTTCTGAGAGTTTGGAGGAAATATTAATGCCCAGATATCTATTGTTGCCAATGGGGAAAGAATAATGCGAAATTTGGGCTGCAGGATTCCACAAGTTCTCTGTTATTGGAAGTATAATTGATTTTGACCAGTTGATGGTGTAGTCTGAAAGGTGTGAGAAGGTTGTGATAAGGTTACATACTTCCTTTACTGATGTTTGGGGTTCTTGTAGGTAAAGTAAAATGTCGCCCGCATATAAATTAATTTTGTGTTCAGATATCTGAGAGCAGATACCTTTGATATTTGTGTTTTGACGTACAGCTGTTGCCAATGGTTCGATAAACATTGCAAACAATAAGGGAGAGAGTGGGCATCCCTGTCTTGTTCCCCTTTGCAAACTGAAGTTTTGTGAGGTGATCCCATTAGTGGTGACTGTAGCCTTGGGTGAGTTGTACAGAGTTGCTACCCATTGGATAAACGATTCTCCGAAGCCAAATTTGTGGAGCACAGCGAAGAGAAAGGACCAATTTACTTTGTCGAAGGCTTTTTCTGCGTCAAGCGACACAACGATAGCTTGTCTGTTGCAGCGTTGTGTCGAACTGATCAGATTTAGAAGTCTTCTGACATTGTTGGTGGAGTGTCGACCTTTAATAAATCCTGTCTGATCACTGTGAATTATTGTTGGGATAATTTTCTCCAGCCTGGAGGCAAGTGCTTTAGAGATAATTTTGATGTCTGTGTTGATTAGTGATAGCTAGAAGGAAGCGAGGGATCTTTATCTGGTTTCAATAATAACTTTATTGAGGCTGTATTCATGTGAGAGCTTATATAACCATTATTTTTAATCTCTGTCACTGTCCTGAAGAAAAGGGGTGCTAACATTGACCAGAAATGTTTAAGAAATTCAGCGGGGAAACCATCAGGACCAGGTGCCTTGCCTGCTGGCATACTGTGTAATGCACATTGTAACTCATTGATGGTCAACGGAGCGTCTATGATGTCTCTGTGTTCAGTTGTTAGTTCGGGCATGTTTAGATTATTGAGAAAATCGTGAACATCTTCTTTGTTTGGATTAACTGATGCTGAATATAAATTACTGTAATAATTGTAGAAGACTAGATTAATTTCCTGTGGTGATTGGGTGTATTTACCAGTGGGATCCTGGATTGCTGTTATGAAGGATTTTTCTTTGTTACGTTGGAGTTGATTTGCTAGAAATTTCCCTGATTTGTTGTTGTGTTCGAAGTCATTATATCTTAGTTGTTGAAGTAAAAATTCTGTTTTCTTTGATAGGATATTGTCGAGGTGCAGTTTTGCACTTTGTAGTTCAGACCATAATTGATCGCTTGGGTTTATTGCATAATCCTCTGTAAGTTGTTTAACTTTTTCCCCAATTTCTTTCTCTGTTTGTTGTTCCTTCTTTTTTTTGTACGAGGAATACGATATTATTTTACCTCTGATTACGGCCTTCCCAGTTTCCCAAAGTAAAGATGAAGATAAATCAGGAGAGTCATTATTTTTTAGAAAGTCTGCCCACTCCCGCCTTATTATTTGATCAAATTCCGGGTCTTTAAGTAGAGAGATGTTGAAGCGCCAAGTCTGAGAAGATTTACGGTGGGGATTGGTTTGCAGGCTGAGGGATATTGGTGCATGGTCGCTGATAATGATTGGATGGATTCTAGTGGTAATTTTATGCGCGATAGAATTATTTGAGAGAAAAAAGTCAATTCTTGAAAATGTCTGGTGCACTGGAGAGAAGAAAGTATAATCCCTCTTTTTGGGGTTTTTGAGTCTCCAGACGTCATCTAGTCCAAAATCCTTCATATAATCCTGTATGACTTTGACTGACTGTGATTGTTTAGCATGTACTGGACTACTAGATCGATCTACTGAAGGGTTCAAGACTATGTTGAAGTCACCACCTATAATAGTTGTGGAGTTAGCAGATAAGTCTGCTAAATGAGAAAAAACTGTGTGAAAGAAGGCTGGGTCGTCATTGTTAGGAGCATACAGATTGGCAATTGTATATAATTTATTAAAAATTGTTGCCTGGATAATAATGTATCTGCCCTCTGGATCTGTTACTGTGCTGTTTGAAGTGAATGGTACTCTCTTATAGACTAGAATGGAGACACCTCTCTGTCTGCTGTTATAACAAAATGAAAAGATGATATTATAATTTGGATCTGTAAGAGATTTTTCTTCTGATTGTAGAAAATGTGTTTCTTGTAGGAGCAAAATATCTGCTTTTAGTTTACAGACATAGTCCAGGATTTTAATTATTTTTGTCTGTGAGCGTATGCCATGTACATTCCAGGATACAAAGTTTAACTTGAACAGTTTCTTCCCCTCTGCTGTCAGCCTCATGAGCAATGTCCCTGTCCCCCCCCCCCTCCTCCCACATAATGCAGACTCTCATCAGCCCCACAGTCAGAAAACATCACAGTAATGTGAAGGCTGATACTTTTTTTATGCGTTACACCAATTCTGATTCCATTGCCCCAAAAGAGATTCATCTACGCAGAAGGCGTAGCCACAAGGGCGAGCCGAGACCAATGACAAACTGTTACTCATGTATATGCAATATACCTATATCCTGTGAATGTATAAATATGTTCTGCAAACGGGACTGCCCCGGGAATCTTTAATGCATTCGTGATTCATGTCACTTCTGTAGCTGATTGCCCCTTTGCAATGAACTTTGACTTTATGCAATAAAATACACAAAGACAAAAGACATTGGGCGTCATTCACTAATATGTGCGTAGAAATGTTCTTACTCTGCGCATAAAATAAGTGCATACGCAAAATCACTGTCGGATTCATGACACGTGCGTACCAGCCAATTTTGTTCTCACCACCATGCGTATGTTAGTGAATCAGAATCATTCTACGGCCAAATTCCACCAGATGCGTGTTCGGTCTGATACGTTTCACTTTATTCAATGTGTGTGCTTCCACTGGGTCCGCTGCGCTGCGTCTCAGCTCCGTCTCAGCTCCGGCAGTCCGGAGCCCTCCGGAGCAGATACGCAAGACTTCTATTTTTGCCGGATGCCGGAGCACGACGCATCAATTCAGCACAGAAAAGAACAAGCGGGACGGGAAGTCAACATTAAAAACATCCGGTTTATTTTCAGAATAAAAGACTCCTTTTTAACGGTTCAGAAAAACGACTGTATGTGTGTTTGTTTATGTGTTTATAAGGTTAATATAGAGTTTAATACCATGTACATCGTATTATCTCGCGCTGTCACAAAAAAAAAAACATACTTGGATTCTTTTGGTTTATTCTCTTTGTGCTCTGGTGAAAAAAAAGTCTGACAAAATAACATCTCCTCTTCATCATCTTCGTCATATTCACTACAGCTTTAGCTTTATTCAAGAAGAGTAATGCACATATACAGTCAGTAAACAAAAACAAAATCACAATGTAAATAAAGTAAAAAACGATTTAATAATAAAATAACACAGTACATACAGGAAAGAAAGTAATATACAGAATATAAAGAAAGATAAACCAATAAAGACGCAGATATAAATATGGAAATCATTCTTTAAATAGAGGGGGAAAGGTTTAATAATCATGCAGACATTTGTTACATTTTCTGTTCTTAATTAAAAGGAGCGATTTTAGAAGGGACTTTAACTCTAGATTAAAAATTGATTAAATGAATCCATGCTCGTTTGTTTTGATTTGGAGGCGCACGTGAAGTGACGTTTTATGGTTAATTTCGCACAGCATTGTGGGTGGTAAAATACAATTCATTTCCTGATAGCATGCATCCGATCCATACTGCATAAAACCAGGAAGTTAGTTTCCATGCTGAAATGTTCAGTATACTGAGGTGGACACAAAAAAGGCATACTGAATGACCACGAGGGTTCAGTCTACTGAAACTCCATACTGAAAAGTCCGCACTGCATACTGAACTGTGGTAATTCAGAAAGGGCCCCCGTTTGTAAACAGTCATCACTAATGACCCGTAAAAACTTGAACTCTGCTTTGTTTTACACCCTGAAAATGGGAGATATATTTCCTCATAGTTTAAAAATCATGTAAACTTTGTAAAGTAAGCACCTTTCAGACATTTGAACCATTTCTAGCAGCATTGTTTGACTTTTTAACTTGTTCATGTTCTAAACGTGATCTTATTGAACACGTCACTTTACTGGGGCAGACATGCACAGTCAGGACCATTTGACCCCAGTCAGGCAGACACGTCACGATCAGATCGAGCGTGTACATGGATCCTGATCCGAACAACGATCGGCATAAACCACCCCTCTCGATCGGAATGAAATGTCTTTACGAATGAGCCTGATGGGATCAGTCTGTTCTGATTGACATGTTTACATGCAGCATTTTGATTCTGATCAGGCTTTTATTCCCATTATTTGTGTCCATGTAAACGCAGCCATTGAGTTTACTGGACTTAAACACTCTTTAGTCTGGACCTATTGAATCCAGCAATGGATCTTTGGTGTTGATTTGAGTAGTTAAAGTAGATATGAGATAAGTTTTAGAAACGTTAAATACATGCTATTCATTAGTATCTTTGGGCACACAAACTTCAGGCCACCCTCTGCATAAGTCAGGGCCCGAGTCAAAGAATCTGGATCTGTCCGGATCTGTCCTTGTTTGTTAAACTTGCAGCACGTCATGTTACTTAACTCAACATCAGATGGATCTATGCGGGTCAGAGGGTTCTGTTGGCAGAGGGGACAACAAGTGAAAGACAGGAAGTCAACTTTCACCCAGGTAAAAGCCAGACAACTTGTGAAGGATGTCCATCTTTCCTTCGTTGATCGCATCCACTGTGAATGACACTGCTTCTGCTGAGAGAGTTACTACTCATTTCATAGCCGTAGAAGCATTTCAAATAGAGATAGAACAATCCTAGAAACCAAGGTAGAAAGGTCAGGATGTTCCTGTCGGGCTGATGGTCTCTGAATTCATTTGAAAGCACACTGTTTCAACCTCATTGACAGCGCAGTGCGCCAGCTTCACTGTAGCTCAGCTCGCCCAACAGCAATCTCTCTCCCAACTATCGTAACAGATAATCCATTCATTTTCTTCAACAGAATTACAATGACATCATCCATAGCAACAAGTAAACAGGACAGGATAGAAATGTAGCATCAACTTATCATGCTTTTCTTGATCATGTCCATTAAAATATTAAAAGTAGGGCTGTAAACGTTAACGTGTTCATCACAGTGAGATTGAGTCTGAAATGAATGCAAGTGTTTTAAAGTCGATTCCAATTAACTATTGATTTTCAGTCATTACAAATGAAATCATTTGACAGCCCTTATTAATATTCAAAAAGCAGTCTAAGTAGCGTTAATGTTTGTTTACTGTGTCCTGCAGATGTCCAGCAGCTGTTGGTGAGTAAAGAAGAGCTTCCACCTGAGCAGCAGGAGTGGAGCCACATTCTGGACCAGGAGGACACTAAGCCCCAACACATTAAAGAAGAACAAGAGGAACTGTGGAGCAGTCAGGAGGAAGAACAGCTTCAAGGACTGGAGGAGGCTGATACCACCAAGTTCCCCTTCACTCCTGTCTCTGTGAAGAGTGAAGATGATGAAGAGAAACCTCAGTCCTCACAGCTTCATCAGAGACAAACTGAACAGATGGAAACAGGAGTTGATGGAGAGGACTGTGGAGGAGCAGAACCAGAGAGGTACTCAGATCCAGAGAGACGTTTACAACCAGAGACTGAGGTCAAGATTGAAGACTTTTATGAACCTGAGACTGAGGTCAAGATTGAAGACTCTGATGAACCAGAGACTGAGGTCAAGATTGAAGACTTTTATGAACCAGAGATTGATGTCAAGATTGAAGACTTTTATGAACCAGAGACTGAGGTCGAGACTGAAGACTTTTATGAACCTGAGACCGATGACAGTGATGATTGGAGAGAGACGAGAGAAGATCTGTCAGAATTAAATTTGAAAAATAAGAAACTAAAGACTGGTAAGAGACCACATAGGTGCTCGGAGTGCGGTAAAAGATTTAACCGAAAAGGGCATCTGACCAGACACATGTTAGTTCACAGTGGAGAGAAACCCTTTAGCTGCTCTGTGTGTGGTAAACGTTATACCAATAGAGGAGATCTGGCCAGTCACATGTTACTTCACAGTGGAAAGAAACCCTTCAGCTGCTCTGAGTGTGGTAAAAGTTTTACCCAAAGAGGAAGTCTGACCAGACACATGTTAGTTCACAGTGGAGAGAAAGCCTTCATCTGCTCTGAGTGTGGTACAAGTTTTACCTATAGAGGAGATCTGGCCAGACACATGTTAATTCACAGTGGAAAGAAACCCTTCAGCTGCTCTGAGTGTGGTAAAAGTTTTATCCGAAGAGAAAGTCTGGCCAGTCACATATTAGTTCACAGTGGATTGAAAGCCTTCAGCTGCTCTGAGTGTGGTAAACGTTTTACCTATAGAGGAGATCTGGCCAGTCACATGTTACTTCACAGTGGAGAGAAAGCCTTCAGCTGCTCTGAGTGTGGTAAAAGATTTAGAGGAAAGGGGAATCTGAAGAGACACGACAAAGTTCACAAACGGGAGAAAGTAAAAAAAGTCTAATCTGACACTTCAGATGTATCCCTCCTTGGCAGGCTGCCCAGGGTAGCGTAGAACGCTTAGTGATCACATTAAAACATACCCTCAAATCTACACTACTGTGATTGGCTGAACAGGAAGGAGACATCTGATAGGCTACAGACACTTCCCTGTTGAAAAAAAATGCATTTGTGAATCGAACCACGGCAGGGGAGTATCAAAAATCCCACACACAAATGCAATGAGGTTCACACAAGACAAACAGTTTGTAAATGCAGACAGAACAGTTTGTGTATAAATGTAACAAGATCCAAATGTATCATATATTTGTGGATTTGTTTTACATTTATATAGAATGATACCTATTTGTGTGTGCATTGAAATACATTTGTGAATCCTTCTGTGTGCATTCATAAATATTGAGACTGATCTGATTCCATACATTCATTAATATGTGCGTAGAAATGTTCTTACTCTGCGAATAAAATAAGTGCATACGCAAAATCACTGTCGGATTCTTAACACGTGCGTACCAGCCAATTTTGTTCTCACCACCATGCGTATGTTAGTGAATCAGAATCATTCTAAATCGTCAGACCGTGCCCGCAGCCTGCAATCAGCATACTACCACGCCCCCATCTCCCCATATAAGGACATCCAATTTGAGTATCAGGACGAGAGTGGCGACGTGGAGACACGTAGAAGTTTCAAGAGACGGCCCCAAAAGGTAAAAAAGAGTGCTGTGTCCACATAGTTACAGCAATTCTGTACGTGCATTGGCAGTCAGAATCAGCTGATCAGTCACTCGTCACACTCTTCACACGTTTTGACGGTCTGATGCGTTCTCTTCTGAAGGCACCGGCTGCAATATCTTTCAGCAAGGCTGGATCTTTACACTTTGAGACGTAAATCACAATCATGTTCCCTTCATGCCCTTAAATAAGCTCCAATTAATCAGCTGGTTTTGGTAACAGATGTTTCATGGCAGTATTGGTGAGAGAGGTCGACGGTTAGATTTAAGATTTTAGATTAAAGGATGAAAAGGCATTTCATGATTACTTAATACATTTAGTCAATGCATTAGTTAATTCACGTTTTTAATTCTTGTCTTTTCAAAAATTAAAAATACATTTATATATATATTATTTTTTACTGAATGTATGTTTAATATGTCATTCATTTAGTTAAGAGTGTACATTTTCTGAGAAAGCTGGTCAATCATTTGTGCGTACACATGGTCTCAGGAGGTTCTAAATTGTGTTCGCAGAGTAGAACAAATTCAAGTAAGAATATATTGATGAATCTCAGATTTGTGCTTCAAACGTTCGTACGCACGGTTTAAGCACATATTTGTGCGTACGCATTGTTAGTGAATGAGGCCCATTGACTTGAGATCATTTATTACCAAACTGAAAAATCCACAACAACATTTTTCAGGCTGAGCAATATGAATGTTTTCAACAGTGACAATTAACTTGATTGAGTCATAAAAAGGAAAGCATCAAAGTGTGATTGCTGTTCTCTCCTTCCTGTTATCTTTTCTGTATAAAAGACGACAGAAAGTTCACCAAAAAGTTTCTCTTTGATTTTTTTTACGCTGTAAGAAGCCGATACAACCTGTGATATACACTTTGCCCAAAGTACCAACCCTTCAGGTCGCCCATAGTGGCACAGACAGACTCCCTTTGGTCTCCACTGTCTCATTTCGTAGATTTTTTGTTAAGCCCTTTGTCGAAACAGGCCAGTCTACTAAAAGGACTTCACAGATTTCATTGAAAAACTTCTAATCTGAGTGATTAGCCAGTGTCCTTTTGTTAACTCATGATATCACAAGCCTCTACGTGAACATACCGTAAAATCCAGAATATAGGTCGCACCGGTATATAAGACGCAGTCTGTTTTTGGGAGGTTTCCCAGAAAGAGAAAATGTTGAAACTATCTACCTGCATGACTATTTCTATTGTGTTCTGTGAAGTCCACAACGTGCAGTTTCTGAGCAGCTCTTTCAGCACCATCCGTTTTCCCTTCAATTGCAAAATGAGGTGGCTGCCTGCACATTTCCAATGCAGGAAAAACCCTGGATTGTTATTCTTGTGAGGACTTTTAGGAAAAGGCAGTTGGTATGAAAAACAGATTTGTGTAAGTATACCAAGATCTGTTTTTAAACAACATTGGCATTTTATAAAGTCAGACAGTGAACTCTGCTATTTTCAAAGACACTCCTCAGTTTGAAAGTACAAGAGGGGAAAAATAAAAGATCACTTGGTCTGTTCCACTCCACGAAAACCCATAATTTTTCCCATCCTGATACAGGTAAAAGATTTTCCATTAACATGGTTATCACTTGTTCATCAACACATATTGTCTACACGATACACTGTTCCTGTGGGCTTGCCTAGGTCAGGAAAACTACCAGAAAAAAAAAAAAGGATCCATAAGTCCAAAAGCTCAATACACAGATACAGCCAATACCATTCCAATATCATTGTTGTTCCTTGAGAAACAAACAGTCATTGTATCATTGAAGACAGTACAGTACATTTCACCCTGTATTCTCCATTAACACAGTTAAGTTGATGGTATATGTACAAGCCCAAGTAAGACAACAGTGCGTGGGTGAGGAGTGAAAATGATGCTGAAATATATCAGTTTGAAGAAGGTGATGAAGTAATAGGTGGGTTCATTTACATGGTATAGTTGTTTCAGTATTCAAACATTTACAGTTCACCTTACCTGATAGAACTACCACTAAATACTACTAAATGGTTCACTTCATCATCCACAAATATCAGTCTGAACATCCGTTAAAGTGGTGGGATTAAATAGAGACATATGGAAAGTGGGATTATGGGTAATTTGTAATAGATGTCAGGGTAAAGTAAGTGAACCCCGAGCTGTTTTAGGGTATTCAAGCTGCTTGAGTTATTTTAGTAATCACAGAAAAAGTCAACAAGTGTTAAGGCACAAGAGAACTATCAAACATCATCAGAGCATCTCTGTTTGTTTTGGTCCTGGTTAAAGATGAAACTGATCTCATCTCTGATCATACATAATAAAACCTATTTTAAACTCTTGGTAGGTGTTACCTGGGGTGGACTTTCTGTAATGACTTCATTAAATGTGTAAAAATCATGATGTTAACTCACTGTTCCTAATGTCAGTCAGACCTGATACAGTTCATCTTTGTCTAGAAACCAAGGACAGCTTATAGATTCTCAACAGTTCTTCCTGATATCTGATATAAATAAAAATAAATCACAACCCCAAATAAAACCCACCCATTCCCCCAGTTACACGTTACACCTGAAGCTCACGGAGGCTCTTTAGAAGTGAATACCAAGCCTGTATAGCAGAGCCTTTAGCTCCGTGGACTCTGGCTATTGACAACTCCAAATAAACAATGTCCAAATATGTCAGAACCCATGCTCGGAAAGAGAGCGAATGTGGAGGTTTCCAACGTGTGGCGACTAGTTTTTTCCCAGCCGTAAGTCCAGCCAACAACGCTCTTCTCTTGTCCAGGGTCAGACCCAGCTTTGGGAAGTCATTCAAAATGAAAGTAGCAGGCAAACAGGGCAACCTGATCTTAAACAGCTTAGAAAGATTAAAGGCAACCATCTTCCAAAACTTGGACACTGGTATACACTCCCAAAACATATGAAGAAAACTACCAACAGCTTTGGAAGAACAGAAAGTACATATAGGTTCATTAATAACCTTCATCATATGAAGCTTCCTAGGAGTTAAATATACCCTGTGTATATAATTGTAATGTATTTGCTGATGATCAGGGCTCCTGGATGCTAATCTCACATTGACCCATACTTTATCCCACTCAAATGTAGGTTTCAGATCTGGAATATCTTTCCTCCATAACATGTCTAACACCAGGGGTCTGTAAGAGTGCTGCAGCAAAAACCTGGAGAGTCTCGAAACAAAACCATTTGTGCTTCCAGCACAGTGGAACAATTTATGAAGTGGATGTGATGTGAGAGGTCTCTGCAAAGGGACACCACTGCTTTTTAAGGACAACCTCAGCTGCAAATAAAAGAGAAAGGAGGTACGTGGTATGCCAAACGTAACACATATGTCCTGAAAAGTACATAATCCCCCCTCCCCATAAATATCACCAAGTGTACAAATATTATTTCTTTCCCAGTCAGGAAAACGGATAGGTTGACCGCCAATAAGCAATCTGGCATTGTTAAATATTGGAGAGAGTGGGCCCCACCCAGAGGAGCAACCAGTTAATTTCTCAACCTTCCTCCATATAAAAAGCAAATATGAAATTATAGGACCAAATCTCAAACGACATTGGTGGACTGAAATATTAGAATGCAAAATGTTAGAAAAAGAGGGTTAGGGTTAGGGTTGGGGACCGGGTTCGGGTTCGGGTTAGGGTAAGGGTAAGGGTAAGGGTAAGGGTAAGGGTAGTGATGGCTGATTGACACTTGATTCAACAAATGGTTCATTACTCGAGGCTTCAATGAAACAATGCTCGAGTAGGACATCTAGTGGTCAATAAAATGAAGTGCAATTGTGTTATTTATTGGTTCATGGATTGTTTGGGATTTGATTCAGCATGCACATTCCTGTTTGACTACACTACATGGTTTTATGGTTTCAAGCTGACATAATAAAATATTAAATAAAAATGAACTCTTGTTGAAGACGGTGTTTCTTATTTGGCACGTCTGATTGTCGTAGGCTACAGCTCTATCCTAAAACAAGTCTAAATAAGCCCATAGCTTAAAATAAGTTGAATAGTGAACAGCCTAAATGTCCCATATGATCTCATTGATAATGTTAAATTGAGCTACATAACTCTCAACCCTGCTGGGAATCGAACCCCTGCTAAATTATTGAAAGTCACTGGTTCTCACGATGCACCACAAGTCCCAAAAGAATTCATGGTTTTTTCACCTATTTGATAAACTTTGGCTACTATACTCTCTCCATGGCCTTTCGCCAAGCTATTTAACTGACCTTTTAGTACCATATGAACCCACTCGCACATTGAGATCCTCGGGCAGAGGTCTCCTGGTAGTTCCCAACACAAAACGCACAACTAAAGGGGATAGAGCGTTTGCCGTGAAGGCTCCAAGACTGTGGAACGACCTGCCCGAGGAGATCAGGTCAGCCGATTCAGTCATCTCTTTTAAGTCCCTTCTTAAAACACACTTTTACCGACGAGCCTTTCCTGATTTTAGTTGATTTTACAGTAGTTGATTACCTGAATTTCACTGTTTAGATTTCCTTTAAAAGAATTGTATATCTTTTACAGTTCTTTTAAATGGATTCTATATTTTAAAGTGGCTGTTTATTCTTAATATTATCTTGTTTATTATTCTGTGACCTGTCTGTTTTTATATTTGTTTTGCTGTCTTTGTAAAGCACTTTGTAACTTGTTTTTGAAAAGTGCTCTATAAATAAAGATTATTATTATCATACCTTCTATGATCCTTCATCTACTCACACCAGTTTGCATGTTACAGTTACAGCGCTTAAAATCAACGTTTTCATTTGCTCCGAGTAAGAAAAACACAAACTAACTCTTGTTAAGGCTCTTGTAACAAACATATTCTGATGTCCTAACCAGGTTATCTTTCTGATAAAGCAAAAGCACGAATCGATGCCAAGTGAAGTAAATGTGCATCTCGGTCACCACGAAGAGATGCTGTGTGGAGACCCTGAAACCCCCTGTGATCCCGGGATACGTCCCTCATGATGTGCATATTTGTGCATTATGTTCTGTTTGATCAATCACAAATTTAAGTCACAGATTCGATCATGTCATCAGATCAGGAAATTGAGAAATTGTAAAAAATATATTTTCTAGCATTTGTTTTTTGTATTATTTGTAGGCAGTAGTTCCCAGACTCCCCCTCCTGCTCCCCTCTAAACCCCCCCTGCATTACAACATTACAGACTAAAAACAAAAATCCATCAGAGAAAAATGAATTATTAATGCTCAAAACAAGTTTTCTCCTGATTTAGCTTTGACAATATTGTAAACTTAATATAATCAGCCTGCTCGTTAGTGGACGTGTATATCTCTGACTGCTCCTGCTGCACGTGATCATTTCAGACCCTGTGAAGGTTTAATTTTACCGCTCAAATTGGAAAAAATGTGGTCGGATATTGTCCGTGTTTATTGCACTTCAGTTGACCTCTATACAGTTAATGGGACACTAATGCAAACACCAACCTGTTGCTCTTGCTTTGTCTTGTTGTCATTGTCTGCGCCCGCGACCATAGACTGTATAAAACCACGACTCCTAACCTGACCGGACCTGATCCAGATCCGGAAATCTACGCCTATGGTACAAGAACAAACAGGTTTGCACAGTAATAGTATGTTTACAGCATTAACAACAAAAGTAAGTCAAGTACACCATTTTTATTTTATTTAAGTTCTTGCTATTTTGGCTTTATTTCCCTTGTTAACTGTTTTTGCACCAATACACCAAGACATATTCCTTGTATGTGTAAATGTACTTGGCAATAAAACCCGATTCTGATTCTGAAATAACATGGCTACAATTGCGAGTTACTTGTCTGTTTTTAAGGGTGGCTGTAGTGGAGTGAGTTGCTGCAGCTGCTTCATTTTCACTCTCTTGGTCTGTTCGCTCTCCTTCTCTCTCTGTGATAACTTGATCTTCCTCTCGATCCATCTCTGGATCCCCTTGCTCTCTCTGACTTGACCTTGCCTGTTGATCTTTTTCTCCCTCAGCATCTCCTTCTGCCTGACCCTTCAAGATACATTGAAACACAGTGAGTTGAATTAAGGCTTCAGCCCCCCTAAAATAGGCCACTAGTGTGCAAGCTAGGTGTTTATTTGTCAAACAGGGAACACTTGGTTCATTAATTACATGGGACTAACTGCTGTTAGCTGGGGGCTGGCAGAGGCGTTGCTTGTCACCAGGCAAGGCAGGCAACTGCTTGGAGCCCCAGGCCAGTAGGGGACCCCCAACGGCTGACAAACTTTGAAACCACAGCATCGCCTCAAATTGTGCACATTTTGCAACAACAGTAGGAAATCTGCCTAAGGGGGCCCCATCTGACAGCACTCACTCTCAATGCCCTGCTAAGCGTCACAGCATTATTCCTGTGAAAGCCAAAATTCGTCAATTAAGGACGAAGACGGATAGTCTGTGGGTGGAAAAAGAAAGAAGAAAATTCATTGGAAGGGGCCCCCAATGAACCTTTGCCTAGGGCCCCAACCGACCCAAGAATCGCTCCTGGGGGCTGGAGCTAACTAATTGTTACTACCAGCAGTGATGAATACTTTCTTTCTTGAAAAACTTTCTTATATCCATTCTTCTTCATTCACGTTCTTCTCCTCATGCTGTTCTAGTCGGCTCAGTGTGCTTCAAGGTACACACGCTGCTGCTACCGAGTGCAAGCAAGGTCGTGGACTGGATTTTCAGTGATGTGGGCGTTCTCTATATGAACAAGTGGAATGGATTGGATAACGACGCACTGAAGGGGCTCTCTCTACCTTACACAATGAAGTGAAGGGAAACCGACAGATTTATGATCATATTTAAATAAATAATGACAAGTTGTATGATTATTTATTTAAACTCATATTCTGGCCACTTTTTATTGAATTTGTCGGCACTTTTTTGTCAACAAGAAAATATATATTTTTTTTCTATAAAAACAAAATGATTTAGGGGGGCTTAAGAATATTTTAGGGGGGCTTCTGGGGCTATTGGTTAGTGTACAGTCTGGTTATGCAGCTCCGGTTGTATCTCCAGCTCTCGTCCAGCAGGTGTCGCTGTTTGACCGCCTGTCTCTGTGCTGTGTGAGCCTCCAGAGGCGGACTGGGAGCAGCCAGCTCTGATAGCTCACAGCCAGTCTGCGGCTTCTGTTCCCAACGAGCCGAGCTGCGCCCACCAATACAGCACCCTTTGGTGTCCTGGAGCACAGTGAGTATTTCTTCATTTATTAAGCATGTGTGTTCCCAGTAATGGAGGCCGTTTTAGTCTGAGGATAGTGGTGATCAGCCCGGGATCATTTTCACGGGATCCCGATGAGTTGTTCCTAAAAATGAGGGCAAAACGTTTTCGGCTGTGACTGACTGGAGCCAATCAGGCTAGTTAGCTAGCTGGATTACTCACTGGAAAGTTAAACTCAATCATAATGAATCACTGCTGGCTCCTTCTGGTTGTGCTTTTTAATTTACTGCGGGTTTAAAAACGCAAATATCTGTCCTGGGGTCACGTTACACCCTCACACGAAACAGCAACACTAGCTAGCTAAAAGAGTTAGCCGAGAAGCTACACCTATTCTAGCTCTGTCATGCTTTTTGTCCTCTCTCTTCAGGGGCTAATAAACGCTGCTTTTGTACTAAAATGTGCCAGGTGTTAGCCCGGGTTTTAAGCTCAACAACCAGGGAGATAACCGGGACAAACCCTTCATTTGATGTGATATATATCCCAGGTTCTTACGATCATTTTTGTGAGGCTAATGATGATACAAAAGCTGTCTGTCATCTGGCTTAACATGACTGAAAAAAACACCTTTTAGGAAACTACTTCCGGCTAATTAGACAGCACATTATCAATGTCATGAGCTGTATCGTTTTAGTGATTTACTCTGTTGTTATCTATGTGTTGTGTGTGTGTCTGTGTGTGCAGGGTTTTAAATCTTTGGCCATTCATTTACTGACAGGACAGCTCAGACGCTTTCCAGGCACAGATCAGACTTCTGACATTTCTAGCTGGGAGTACAGACATCTAAACCCAATGTAATGACCTGTGTGTAGAGCAGAGGTGTGTGTGTGTGTGAGAGAGTGAGTGAGTGTGTAATTCAGCTTAATGAGAAGCAGGGCTGCCTTTCTGCTTGTGTCAGTCTGCAGCAGAGAGAGTCCCCCTGCCTGATTTTTGAGGGTTTGGATTCAGAGACTCAGTTAAAAAAAATGAAGCCAGGAATGTGTTTTGGTCCTGCCAAGCTCCTCCAGTGGGCCTCTGTAATGTAGGAGTGCTGGAGGTCTTTATTTTACAGTCTCCTTACGCTTCTGATGCTGTTCAATTGTCTCATAAAATAAAAAAGAAACTGTTAAAATGTGCAGCAGCCAGATGTTAGGTGGAAGCAGGACACTTCTCGCAGAAGTTATTGTCCATTTAAACTGCTCTAAATCTGACATCTTTGCAGTGCTCAGGAAGTGAGCTGGCACCTCTCCAGCTAACAGACCAATTTACAGACTTGCTCCACACCAGGACTTGATCCGGCGACCCTCAGGTTCCTGACCCAAGTCCCTACAGACTGAGCTACTGCCCCTCCAACCCTCAAACCACCTAACCAAGGATTTTCTGTTGTATATTTTTTATGACAGTAAATTCTAAAAGTAAAGTTTCTCTTCTGTTTGGACAAAAGCTAAGACTTGGCTTTGGAATGAATCTGTACCTGTTTTGATACTCATTGTGAATATATTCAGATTGATCAATATTGAAGATAATATGTCCTTGCAGTCGAGTTTTATTTGATTACTGCTGACCGCATTGATGACATTTTCAAATTTGAATGCTTTAGCTTCCTACCATGCAACAACAGCCGTAAAGAAGATTTCACATTGTTAGTTTTGGCCACAAAAAATGTCCAAACCTTATAACTACTCAGTTTACAATTACAGCAAATAGAGAAAAGAAGTAAAGCATTTAAGAAGCTTGAACCAAAGACGGCGACCATTGTTGACTTGGTGAAGGTTTTGGGTATATAATGATATTTATGTTTATGGTAGTGAATCCTATAATGTTTTAGGGTAAATTAAATCATTGACAATGAATGTGAAGAAGTATCTTTATTTTGTGAAGTCTTCATATCTGAAGTCTTTTCTGGTTGGTTATTTTTGTGATATGGGAATAGGTTAGTGTTGTATTATTTTTGAAAAATCCATAATAAGAAATCATTTTTCTTAGTCCAACTTCACAGGATTCATCAGCAACATGTTTTGATGAATATTTCCTCTTAAATGAGTCTTACTCAGTTTGCTCTGCCTCCCTCTCTCTCCTTAGGGGACTCGTCCCTGTCGATTACAACCAAAATACCTGACAGGTGACCTGGACCTGCAGCTCTGCAGGGAAATTCAGCTACGCTTGACGGGAACATTCAGTCTGTCACCATGTTTAATCTGATGAAGAAGGATAAGGAGAGAGAAGGGAGCAAGAAGGAGAAGAAGGACAAAAAGGAGAGGATGTCTGCCGCAGAGCTGCGCAGTCTGGAGGAGATGAGCATGCGCCGCGGCTTCTTCAACCTGAAGAGGGAGGCCAAGCGCGAGTCCAAGAACAAACTGGAGATCTCCAATCCCATCCCCATCAAGGTGGCCAGCAGCAACGAGCTCACTCTTACTGACATCGAGTCCGATGGGCTGAGCAACCGGAGCAGCATGGTGCTGGACGACCAGCTGAGCGCTGCCAGCTCCACCGACGACCTGAAGGGGGAGGGAGGGGTAGGACAGGATGGACACCGCAACTCGGTGAGAGACCGCGTAGCTCAGTTTGGATCAATCGCCAAGCAGAACTCCGCACAGGTGGGTCAGATGATGAAACGCTTCTCCTTCTCCCAAAAGAGCAAAGAGGAGAGTCCTTCAGAGGGATCCACACCTTCAGGACAGAACTCTGCAGCCCCCTCCCCGCAGGTGGAGAACAAAGTTTTTAGCATGCTCCGCAAACACAGCCTGAAGCAGCAAGTTGGAGCCCCACCCACTAAAAAAGTCTGCATCCCCCAGGTGGTGGATAAGACCTTCCCCGCAGTGCTGCAGCTGCCGGCCGTCGTAGCTCCGAGTGCACCAGAGATACGAGAGCTGGAGCTCCAACGGCGTAACACTGGAGACTTTGGATTCTCTCTGCGTCGCACCACCATGCTGGACCGCAGTCCTGATGGGGGCGTGTACAGGCGGGTGGTCCACTTTGCAGAGCCGGGTGCAGGCACCAAGGACCTGGCTCTCGGGTTGGTGCCAGGGGACCGTCTGGTGGAGATAAATGGGCGTAACGTGGAAAACAAGAGCCGTGATGAGATCGTGGAGATGATCCGTCAGTCGGGTGACACAGTGAGGCTGAAGGTGCAGCCCATCCTGGAGCTTAGCGAGCTGAGCCGATGCTGGCTGAGGAATACAGAGGGCCAGCGCAGAGATGCAAGACATGTAAGTTTGTCGTTTATACAAACACTGAAATGTCACTTGGTCACTCTTTGTGGCTTTCTTATATCATGGTTGTCTTGTCCTAGATGTCTGACGGATACAGTGATTGCTTAGAGCCATAACAAGTTTCTCTAGGACATCAAATGTAAGCATCTGATCATGATGATCATGGTCCTTCAGTGTTCTTCTAGAGTCCCTCTCCTGTTGTTCTGTGTGCTGTGATAGAGGTCAACAATAGAGGTCTGAATCACCCACACGTTTCCTCCGTCTCTTTTAAAACATTATGCAACAGACGGCTGATCCGCTCTGCACACTACTGACATAATAGTGCTGTTAAGTGTATGTTATTATACTGTTATACTTAAATGCATTAAATGTCTAAGTATGAACCCCCTGAAAGCAAAAATCAAGCAGGCAGCTGCACAGGAGGCCAGTTTTTACATAATCCTGTTTACATCGTAAATAAACAAATATAGCAACTAGAGCATTCGTTCCTTTTTCAGCTGATAGGATGGACAGTAGTCTTTGCACCGTCACGTTATACATTACGTCATAATAAAAGAAGTGTCTCAAATCCATAAAAATGTACAAAGTTCAAGTTCAAATAACATCTCAAGTGTTCAGAAATATATTGTTCATCATGTGAAATGGACTGAGGCGCGTTCTGGCGAGTCAAAACTTGACTTTCTGGATTGAAATCCTGGACGCCCAGTTCTCTGAGCTAAATAGGAGAGGGACCAGCAGGCTTGTTATCAGTGCACAGTTCAAAGTCAGCATCCGTGATGGTATGTTGGTGCATTAGTGCACATGGCATGGGTAACCTGCACATTTGTGAAGGCTCTGTTAATGCTGAACCATTTACTTAAGTTTTGGAGCAACACAAGCTACCAAATGGACAACTTCAATTTCAGGGAAGGCCTTGCTTACTTCATTAAGATGATGCCAAACCACATTCTGGGTCCCATGGCTCCGTAGTAAACAAGTATAAGTGACAAACTGGCCGTCCTGCAGTCCCAACTTGTCCCCCATCGAAAAAGCTTGGAGCATTTAGAAGTGTAAAATAAGAAATAAGCTGGTCTCCTCAGTTCCCAAACACTTACAACAAGTTGTTAAAGAAAAAAGCAGAATGGTAAACATGACCCTGTCCCAACTTTTTTGAACATGTTGCTGGCAACAAATTCAGGGCGGCTCATATTCTGCTTTTATTTCCATTCTACGCAACATCCCAACATGACTGGTGGCTGTATTTGTACTTTGGTACTGTGTGTCAAAATATACCACGTTTTTCAATGTTCGAATTATTTGATCAGTCAAGTATAGATAAATCAGTATTTTTTTTTTCTTGTAAATGCAATGAAACCGTGGTAAGAATCCTGATATTAGTACTCTGAGAGTGTCACATTTCCTGCATTAACAGTATCCGAGTGTCCTCTAGTCGGGCTTGCTTGGCAGCATCAGAGCTTTGTTTGTTTGCCTCTGTTGGCTCTGGTTCAAGGGTCCTTGTGACACAGTCGGACTGAAAGGGACTCTGCCCCCACCCCACTACACACACACATACACACAGTCTGGGAGACAGGGAGTGACTCTGTGCTGCCCACTTTCTCGTTCTTCCTCACAGTCTTTAGAATAATGTTCCTCTGACTGGATGAGAGTCTGACTTTGTTACATGTGAAGAGCTGCTGTAATGATGTCCATGGAGCAAACAGGAAGTGCACAGCGGAGAAAGCTTTGTTTAGGTGTACAGGCACCGCCTGGTCATGCATTTCCCTTCCTCTAACTTCATGAGTCTATCTGTGCAGCTGATTTGTGTTTGTGTGTGTGTGTTAAACAGCAGGCCTGTCTTCAGCTCTTTGTCCGCCCTAACAGATATCACCAGCTCGACTGCTGGTTTAAATAAAAGCAAGTCTGCAGGAGAGCCATCATTCAGTCCTGACCGAGGCTCTAACAGGAAACTGTACCTGCCTGATCTAGTGTTGTCATTGAACTAGAATTTTAAACTTTCATACTTTACTAGTAAAAATCAAACATTATCTATTCCTGTCACCAACTACAGCAATAAAAATAGAAGATAGGCACCCAATATCGCCTGACTTCTAATTTTACTCATCAACAATTGAGAGCAAACTCCCACATACTGTCTAAATTGCAAATGTGGTATCTTCTGTATCTTTATGCAAAAGACACCAGAAAAAACGCAGTTGGATGTCCTTTATGGGACACCATGGGACTTAAGAAATGTCAATATTTGCTCTCTCTCTTTCTCTTGCACTTCAATGTCTGTACTTTTCGATACTATTGCATATACAGTATATGTTCAAAAACATCTTAAGGGAGATTCTTGTATCTATATGTTTAATCTCCTGTGCTAAGTTGAATCTGGTAATCATATTTGCTTAAATAATTCAAGTATGTCCCTGGCACATCTTAATTTTCCACACTGAACTTGATCCAGGCACATTGGGTCCTGTTTATAGAATATAATGTTACGAGGCTTTAATTGTTAAAAAGGTATGGAAGAAGTTAACTTGGGCAAACGTGTTCACCTCCAAACTTGGCTTTAGCTTAGCAAAAATCATATATCATGTTGTTTCTTTGCAGTCCAGACTTTCTAAATCAACCTGAACCTATCAGTCCGTTCGGCTGGTACCCCAAAAGGATCTATGTTTGAAACGAGCTGTAGTGATGACATTTCTTACTAAACATTTACATAAATGTACAATTCTAACACCAATACAGCTGTTTGGGGAATTGGAGAAAAACCCCACTACTCCAAATCAGTAGTTAGGTACACTAGATGATGACAGCAGACCAGCATTGGCTAATGACGTCCGTTCATACCCCATTATTTGTGTTTGTATGGATAGCTGTCAACAGCGCTAATATCAGCCAATGCTGATGTTAAACCCCTTAGTTTTATTGATGAACTAGGTCAATCCTTCCTTTCAAAAGATAAATGATTGGATTTTATAAAGTGGTGTTCTGGCTGTTCATGCTGCGGTCAGAGTTAAACAGCCCAAGTCGTTTAGTATTGTGTAAGTCCACTTAAAGCTGGTGCCAGGAGTCCTCTGCACAAACACGAGCGCATTAAGATTTAATCAAGATTTGGAAGCAGACAAGACAGGATGCACCTTTTCTTTTAGCTAGGACCAGTACAGACAGGATGTGCTTAAATAAAAAAACTCCACTGGGATGTCTTAAGACAATAGGTGTTTTTGTGAACTGAGGATCTCTTGAATAGTTTTGAAAATAGCCAGAGGAGCCTTTCCTTTTTTCCTAGTGATCATACTGCTACTACTGAAATGAACTACAACGCTGTTTAGAAAGAATAAAGCAGGTTTTCTCCCTGTCTTTGAACATGTTTGCCATGAAGATTTAGATTCTTTGGATGAGGGCCAAATGTTACTGACATTGGACATCCGTGTAAAAACTGTCTGGATTTTATTGGCAGTGTTCTGGTTTTTCTTGTATATTTATAGTCCGAGTAGTTTTCGGTCATGTATCGGCAGGTTTTGGTGCAGTACAAACCTGCATCATAATGTTGCTATTTAAGACCCCTAATTGAAAGTAAATCACAACAAATGTAGTTTCTTTTTTTGGGTTCATACAGCTGAAGAAAGCCAGAGGGAAGCCTCTGTGTAACTTACTAATTCCAGTTGAAGTGAGACTCGCCAGAAACCGATGAATGGGCTCTCCTCTGAGGAGATGCAATAAATCAAGAAATTACGTTGTTTATTTTGCAGACATATCTGGAGGTGTGAATTTCGCTTTACATTCGATCTTAAACATGGTTGCTTCTCAAGTTGCTAATTGGACTGTAGCGCATGGAAAAGGAAGTCATGGAAGTCGTTATGGCTTACCACTTGCTACTCAAGAATAGCCGGAAAGTTGGCCATTGTTCCAAGATGCATGTTTGTGAGATTATAACTGATGGGTTCTGAGATTGCATCCGAATTAGTCCATACAGTGGATAGATAGACTTTAAAGATTTACCAAAACAAATGGAGCAACAGTGAAGAATAAATGAACATGTATGCCTGCAGAGAAGCCATACAGCCTCAAGTTTAGAGCGTACCCTGAGCAGGGGCCTTAGGACTAGGTCACTGAGTTGCTCCAGTAAAACCGGATGTGCAGCATTCATCACTGTGCTGTGTGCATGCAGACAGAGGCTACAGCTGACTGGGAATGACTGCCCTTAAGTTTCCTCCAGGCTTTACTCGGTAGGATGTTGATGCTTGTGTCTCTTGAGGTAGCTTGAGGTATTTCCTTGTTATTAGCATTGTGTTGAAACAGGTCCATTGCTGAAAACAAAGAGACAGCATAACAAACCCAAAAGTCTTCTTAAAGTTGTCTGTAAGCACCACCTCTCTGATATTCTGTCTGTCTTTTAATTAAATAGCATAGTCGTTAAAGTTTGACAGGTCTAACCTTCATTAATCATTCTATTTTTAATCCAATCACTGCAGTTGCAGTTCTCTAGTTGTAATTGTAGACATTTTGAAGAACATCCATCTTTTCTCTCCCTTAAGTCTTCCTTTCGGCTGTGTGTACCCTCAGCGGTGCCTGTTAACTTTGGCATAATCGTTGTTGTTTCTGCCCATTCAGGAAGTAATTCTGACTTAACTCGCTTCCACTTTGATTCTGGCCCTCTCAAACTTTTCTGCCTCAAACAATTTCCTCAGACATCCATATTTCTTACAGATTTCAGACTTTTTTTTTATGATAAGAGAAGTATGACCGGTGTCATTGTTCAGTTATGTATTTTTCTCTCTGCATGTTGCCGTCAAACTTGGGAGGTAAAAATGGTAGAATTCTTTACAAGTTAAACATTCCTGCACATGTTCAGTAACAGAACGCCCTTGCCATGGCCAGTAAGAAAAACTTTATGCAGAGCTACCTTGGACTTACTCAAAGTTATTTTTGAGTTAAACACCTTTTGACTGCTGTTCTGAGAATAATGGAAGTCAGTTTGGTAGGAATGGGAAGTTAGAGTTGACAGGATTAGTGGGAAATGTTTGTATATAGACTTATTTCAAATCCCAACCCACCATGACGTGTACCTCCTGCTGGCTGAAGCTGTGAATCACAGTGAAGTAGAAGAGTTGTACTGTAGGGTTCAAAAGAAGTTTACTAAGAGTCCTCACTGGAACATAGAGCATTGGACAGCCAAATACTTGATTGACGGATAGATTCATAGTAGCCGTAGTCGTAGCAGCCAAGGGACCGGAGTTATAGCAGCTGATGGACCGGTGTTATAGCAGCCAAAGGACCAGATGCATAGTAGTGTACAGACTGGAGGCGTAGCAGCCTAGGGACCTGGATCGTAGTAGCCAACAGACCGGAGTCGAAGCAGCCAACAGACTAGAGTCATAGTAGCTTAACGACTCGGGTTGTAGCAGCCATGAGACAATGGTCATAGCAGCCAACAGACAGAAGCAGGATCAGCCACTAGACTGGACTCATAGCAGCATACAGACCAAAGTCATAGAGGCAAAAAGACTAGAGTTGTAGCCGCCAACAGACTAGAGTCAGAGCAGCAAGCAGATAGTGTCCCTCTTCACCTCCTGATGGGCTGACAGCTAAAGAGTCAATAACAGTGGAGAGTATGATCTTTTGCCTCTATCTGCTATAGAATAAGTTTAAAGTCGTCATTGGAGCAGAGAGCGTTGGTGCAGACTGTATTTTACTCAGTGACTTTATCTGGATAACTCTGCAACCATTGTTTTGTGACCAGATGTAATTTAAGAGTAATCCTAACGCTTGCTAAGGTTATTTCCAGTGTTGCCAAGTCCGCTTGTTATAAGCGACTTTGGGCTTGTTTTTCTGTAAAGTCGCTTGCAAATATCGTCAGTCGCGGGTTGCGGGTTTTTGGGCTTGTTTTCTAAAGTGTAGTTGCTTATTTGGGCTTGCTTTGCTCCCTGTATGAACTCCTACTGATTCTCTCCTAGGTCTCCACAATAAAGCGAAACACGAACGCGATAGTAAGTTTGTCCTTTTCCAGGATCTGTCTACAACAACCCCGTTTCCTTGGTTACCACGCACGCCCGATCCAGCACCCCCCAACACACACACACGCGCAACTACACCTGACAGAGTGACGATGCCCAGGAATAAGTGGGGAAAATATGGAAAAGAATATAATAAAGAGTGGGAGAAAAAGACAAACTAGATTGGCTCAGCTTTGAACCAGAAAGCTAACGTTTGCTAGCAAGATTTAAAGTCAATAACTTTGTGTACTATTAACAAACAGTAAATATAATTTGATCGTGTGTTTAACAACAATATCCAGCCATGCCAATCTCCCCAAATCAAAATCAAGATATTTACGAACATGTGTAGGCTGTCAGCCGCAGCCAGGGCATTAATTCCTGTGAGAATTCAGCAAGTTGGTGGATAACAACGCCTGAAAACGGAAGGGAGGGGAAGAAACCTTTTGACTGCAGTCTGAGAGCATAGGAGTGAAAATGTAGCTTATATTTCGACTTAATTTATGCTTCTATGCATAACGGCAACAAAAATGACACCAAATTATTGTTAAGTAGCCTACACATGTTCGTGAAAATCTTGATTTTAATTTGGGGTTGTTTTGGGCTTATTTCCACAGACCTGGTTGCTTGTTTCTCTCACGAGATCTGGCAACACTGGTTATTTCCTCCTGTGTTCATCCTCCTCTGTTCCCACAGGAGTATTAACAATCAGACCATTAAAATAGCTGTGAGTAGTCATACCTGAATTCCCAGGTTCACACTGATCAGAGCTAATTAAGCAATCATCATGTCTGCTTTCATTTACATCAAACTGATGTCATTGTTTAATCTGAGAACAGCACAAATATGTAAGCTCATTTTATATTTGCTCTGGCAGGTGCGTCCAAGATTGCTGCTGCTGATCAGTTGCCTTCTGAATCCACTATTAGAGCTAGTATTAACCAATTGTTATGGTAATGAATCATATGTATGAACTAGCTACCAAGTCTAGCATCCTGGAGCTATGGCACATTTTCATTATTGTGAATGATTGAGTGTTCAGAGGCAATTTAATCTGCACCCGTTGATGACACATGACAGGCTGTTATTCAGTTGTAAAGCCACTGGAAACCTAGAACAGCTTGAAACTCTTGTCTGCAGTTCATCTATGTGCAGATTGGAAACTTGGACATCTAGAGTGCAAAACGTCTGAAAGAACACTCCTTTTGAAAATTGCCATGACACAAAGGATGTTAGAATCAGTAGAGAATAACATTGCCATATATATTTTTTAGGTTTTATTAAATTGTTCTTTTAAATGAAGACTTCAGAGAGAGCTGTTGATGTCAACGTACCCACCTAAATAGCAAAGAGTATCACTCCCATGATTCCCCGCGAGCCTCAACGTCATCTTTTGTTATTGTTTGGATTGAGAGACCCCTAGCGGCGGATTTGACATACTGTGCGTTTAAATCTGAATACACAAATTAGAAGATATAAAAGCACATTGGAGGTGGAGTTGCTGGAATTTGTATTTAAAGAATGACATTTGTAAGTTCAGGGGCATTAATAGACCTCATACCTCCAGTGATAAAAAACAAACTGCATCCTCCTCGTACACATGTTTTCATATAATCTCCAAACCGCACTCACAATAAGCCTATTAGTTAGGATAATATACAGTATGGAAATACTTAAAGTCAACTTGTCAGCTTGTAAATCTGCTGGAGACTTGTGCCCCAAACTATTTGAATCTTGCAGAAGGAATTTAGATGGAAGCAGCCTGTAGGGAGGGGGGGGGGGGGGGGGGGGGGGGGGGGGGGGGGGGCTGGAGCGTGAGAGAAAGAGAAAGAGAGCGTGAAAGAGGAGGTTAAAGAAGCAAGACGCCATCTTCACTTGTCTTAACAGGCTGACTGGCAACAACGGGAAGCAGGCCTCTCCCTTTAGGTCTCACTCTGGTATTTGTGGAATCTTCTTTGGAACGAATAGGCCACTTCCTGACCCTTTCCCCCCGGGATTTTCTTATGGGAGGAAGGACGTTTTTGAGGCTGAGGGGGGGAGGGAACTTTACGTCTGTGGATGTACTTGATAAAGACATTGTTTGTCCATATATGTCTATCCTTAGCAAAGAAATCTTACTAAATTGCATCCGTTTTGACATTATTCAGTCCCATTGGTCAACAGAGCTGTCAATCATGACATTTGTTTTAAAGCATGACTTACTAACCCTAACAAAAAAAGGCATGATGATGACTATCATGACAAAAAGTCATGCATTTTGATTTTATAATATGACACATGTCCCATCTGCTTTCGTTAAGGAGGCGGGGTTTATGACCTATACTGCAGCCAGTCAGCAGGGGGAGATCTAAATATCGTGGCTTCACTCCCAGGGGGATTTTTCTTCGTCCGTTCTTCATATACAGTCTATGAAGAGAAGCATATTAACGATCAATTACTATAATTACAGCAGACATCTGGAGCTGAGGAGTAGTGTGATTTTAAGATGAAAGCTGTGGGACAATATTTTTTCACATTGTTTGAGGGAACAAGTGTCACATATTTCAGTATCGGACCAAAACAATGAACATTAATCTTCATTGTATGAGCACTACTGCTCAAACAGAGAGTTATTTCTAAGCTGCAGATCTCGTAATCATTGAGTTCTTCCAGTGTGTTTCATCCTCTCAGTCAAACACATTTCCTTTGGCCCTCTCATTGTGTCATAATGTTAACTACTGTGTGCTGTTGACACTTACATCCTTTTGTTTTCTGCCTCCAGTCTGAGACAGGAAAGAAAGGCAGAGAGGGCAGGAAAATCTGAGCAACATGTGACCACATGTTCAAGACTTAATTAGGACAAGTTAATGTTTCGGTTTACCATCCAGATTTTAAATGCAGGCCTTCTTTACAAGTGTAGTTACGTCAGGAAATCAACAAGAAGTATAAAACGTCTTGTTCTGTTTCATTGGTGTAGAGAGAAACGACAGCATCAAACACTGCGTGTGTCCTCCTAAAGCTACTTAGTTTTTCCATTGCATGAAAAAATTCAAACCCCACAGCGTGTTGTGAAGTATTTTATACAAAGAAAACATGTGAGACATATTTGGCATCTTTTGGAAAGCTTGAAAAGACGATGAGAATCTGAGATGAAGCTCGGGGCCGTGCTGAGAGAGACCACAGTCAGAATGTGTGATGTGGTCGGAGCACTAGTGTGTTTCCATGCAGCGGTTATAAACACACTGTTGAATTCTTCCGACAATAAATGAAGTCAAACTGTAGAGATTTGGATTAAATTGAAATATATTGTTCATCTGTACGGTGGACAACAACGCCTAACTCAATGCAAGCTCCAAAAAATGTCCTGAAGGTTTAATGTCCCTCAGATTTTCATCGATACATATAACTTGTATTCATTTATGATTAATTTGATAGGGACAGATACAATACATATAGACAAACTGAAAACAGCCATACGACGAAAGTATCATAGTGTTCATAGCAGATTCTAATTTGCAACACCTGTCCCAAGAAATGGGCTGCACAGTGATGCACTGTTAAGCGCTGTTGCCTCACAGCGAGGAGGTTCGTGGTTTGAATCCCCATTGGACAGGAGCCTCTCTGTGTGGAGTTTGTATGTTCTCCCCGTGCATGCGTGGGTTCTCTCCGGGCACTTCGGCTCCTCCCACAGTCCAAAGACATGCTCCTTAGGTTAATTGATGACTCTAAATTGCTGTTGTTGTTGACTGGCCAACAGAGCTGGGATCAACTTCCAGCCCCCCCCCCCGCAAACCCGAATGGGGAAAAAGCGGTATAGATGATGAATAAATGTCCCTAGAAGGGCTTTTGTGTAAGTACAAGATTCAAAACATTTAAGTTAAGTTGGGTACAGGAAGATACAATAAGACAACATGAGTACACATCTGTTGCTGAACTAACCGCACGATTTGGTGGCTCTCTTAAAAGTGGTGAATTTGCAGATTCATCATCATCCTTCATTGGAAAAATAATCCTTATTTGTGTTTTGACTCCTCTTATGGGCTTTGAGCTTCAAAAGCAGCCATTATTATTATTCAACCACATATAGACACAGTAAGAACTTCTTGTTCAGGATACACAGCCAAACATATCTGAAGTCCTAGTCTGACATCCCTGTGAGGTCTTTAAAGTCCTTCAGTTTGGTTGTCAAATCTGGTTTTGCAGCACAAGAAGTGATGTCTTCTTGTGTTTGTGTTGTAAATGAGCTGTGCTGGTTTTGATGAACAGGCGTTGAAAGGCCCGCACTCAGTGCTTTCTGTAAACCTCGCTGTGTGAGAGTTCAGAGAGCAGTCTGGACAGACGAGCAGGAGACAGGAATGATGTAGAACAAGTTGTAAGGCTGTGTGAGAAGCCACACACACACTCTTAATCTGTTTTAATCACATCTATGCGGAAACAATGTGCCAACTTTAGGATGTAATTACTGGTCGACAGATCGCAGCTGCACCTCAGGGTGGGTGTCTAAAAATACATCAGACAGCTTTATAAAAGGAGGCAGTCTGAAGATAAAGATAAGCACTCTGGGACAGAAATAGAAAACTAGAAGAATTCACCTGCTGACGCTAAATCTGAATTATTTCAGAGTTGAACTGATGGGTGTGAAACTTAAAGAATCAGAGTGAATAAATTAGTACATAATGAATTAACACGATTAGTAGAGAATTGAAAGGCGCAGACACATTGAAGTCTTAACATGCAGGTCAGTAATACTAGAACATTAGAGAGAATGAGTCTTTCAACTCGACACAGCTGACAAATAAGAATGCTGTCTCGTTGAGGCTCAATCTAAGAATGTGACAACTTCAGCCATTGTGCGACAACGACTGGTTTGTTGACGATCGTTTTAAAGTAGGGCTTAACAAAACATTGTTTTAAGACTGAAATTGCGATGTGCACATGCAATCTAGTTTTTGCCTTTTCCATGACTAGTCTACATTAAAGGTCACTTGAACTGGGGCGCCGGTAGCCTAGTGGTTAGTGTGTGCGCCCCATGTACAGAGGCTATAGCCCTCCAATTGCGCCGCCTGGGTTCAAATCCAACCTTTACCGCATGTCAGTCCCCACTCTCTCTATCCCCGTTTCTGACTTCACCCACTGTTCTATCTCTAAAATAAAGGCATACAAGGCCCAAAAATAAACCTTTAAAAAAGAGAACTGGCCGCTCTGCAGAAGGTTCCCTGCCTGTAAAATGTAAACATGCATGCAGAGCTGCTGCCATGACAGACACCACGGCATTATTCCTGAGGCAGATGTACGATACAGATTTTAAAATTGCTGTATTTCCACTACTAGCAGCACCCTGTCCATGTGCTGGTTGTCACTGGGGCTACATATATGGACCCTTTACAGAGTGGGTGTGCAGCGGATTGTTCACTTTGACTGGCTACACCTGCAGCGCACAGCGTGAAATGTTGTGTGAGTCGCTTAAAAACAGATTATTGTTTCACTTGGTGCTTGAATGATTGATGGGAAAGAGCCTGACGACTTCCAGTGTGCTGTTTAACAGTGTGTGACGGGTTTTGCTAATCTGTGTGATTGATGAAAGAGTGTGTGTGATACTCATTAGTCAGCCGTCATGTCAGAGGATCATAAGCCCGATGCTTCTGAATCACCAAACAAGAAGGTTAACCCGACACTGCTTGGCTCTTAATCCTCTTTCCCACTTATTCACCTCTCACTGGCTCCTCCTGGGCCTCTCGGAGCCAAGTGGCCCGATCAGAGTCTCCACCAGATGTTCCAGTGAGGCTCATGCTGGGAGCTAATCCTCGCGCCTTCCAGAGACAGGGATTAACCAGAGCTGCAACCGTAAGAGAGAGTGAGAGTGTGATGCTGTTTAATGACGAGGAGGAGGCTGAATAGAGACTTTACTGCCTCTGATGAACGGGCATTAACATAGTCTACTGAAGCTGACAGTCATCAACAAATAATGCTTTGACAGGCACAGAAAATAGTGTCTGACCAGACCCACATTCTTCGCTCTGACTTTGAGCTTTCACCCTCTGGGAGAAGATCCAGGGTCCCTCCAGACCAGACCAGACTGAACCACTATAAACATTCATTTGTGCTGACGTCCATTAATATTCTGAATAAGAGGTCGTGTAGGATGATGTGCCGAGGGGCCGTGCAATGTCTCAATATGTCACTGCAGTAGGAAGGTGTTTTTATGTATATGTGGAACTGTTACATGTTTTGTATGATCTGTATTTATGTACTTTTAAATTCTTGAATTCTCTCTGACTGCAGGACAGAGTTAAAGACACATTTCCCTTTAGGGTCAACAAAGTATATCTTATCTTATCTCACCATATAGCAACTTTACGAACAACAGTTACATTGACACATCACTAAACTTAGGGTGCAACAAAAGAAGCCAAAAGCAGTAAAGAGAAAAGGACTGTCCTGTCAATATGATTTCAGACCAAGAGGACAAACGAGGTAAAAATGCAGCTCACATAAAGACCAAAAACCTTCTTGGTGGTAAATATAACACGTCTTGAGGTTGGACAAAAGTCCTGTAATATCTGTTCTCCTTCTATAGACGGGGCTTTTCCTAAAACAAACACTGTGGTGAGGAGGTCAGACTGCATGTTCCTGTATGTTCTCTGAATGTGTAGATGTATTTCTGGTGCCAGTGTGGCGACGTTACACTTTCTGCTGTTTCTGTTGGCTTGTTAAAGTGATGTGGCAGCACGCTGACCTTCCCCACAGCTTCAGGATCAGTGTGCGTCTGCTGCTGGGGCGTTGGGTGTCTCCCCTGCTCTTTTTTTTTTTTTTTTTTTTGCAGACTGAATAATTTACAGTGATGCTGCAGGCCAGATGAATAATAGAGAAGAGAGCTGAGGAAAGACTTGTCTGGGCAAAGACGGGAGGTCTGCAGAGTTCAGCAGCTGCTCTCTCTATGAGACATGGCACTGATAACTAGAAGAGTAACATGTGAAGGCGTTATTGATGTCCTAAAAGTTATTTAAAACAACATTTAGATGGACGGACGCTCCACAGCTGAAACAGAAGCTGTTAGTGTCCATCAGATACATCCTGGTACTGATCCCAGCTGTCAGGTCGTCAAACTGGGCGCTTGTTGGCCTCAAGTAGCTGGAAGCAGAAGGAGAGTTTATCTAGACACAGTTCCTGGAGAAAGACGGAATATGAACCCAGCTGCGTGATAGTCCTGGTTATACTGACACAGACATGATGGAGTTTAGCTTCCAAACACATGTGGAAGGGCACATGTTCACTGTATTTTTTAGAAAGGAACACAAAAGATATCACAACATGAGACAAGCTGGGTCTTTCCTTTTAGTTTGAACACAGTTAAAAGTTACAGAGTAAGGAAAGAAGGGTGGCACACGCGTAGGATGATTGTACAAGGCAGATTTTTAATTATTGCTCTGCTCGCCCATTTCTTACCCTGGAGCTTTTATTTATCATATTGTTATGCACATATAGATAGATAGATAGATAGATAGATAGATAGATAGATACTTTATTGATCCCGAGGGAAATTCAAGATTTCCCCATTAAGCTTCATTTCCTACCTCACTTTCATAAAGCTGTAACTCTTTAACATTGTGAGAGTGATAATGTGTGTGTTAGGGTTTGTGTTTGTGTGTGTGAGAGTCTGTTAGGGTGTGTGTGTGTGTGTTTGTGTGTGTGAGGTTGTGTGTGTGTGTGAGAGTGTGTTAGGGTTTGTGTGTGTGTGTTTGTGTGTGTGAGGTTGTGTGTGTGTGTGAGAGTGGTTTAGGGTGTGTGTTAGGGTGTGTGTGTGAGAGTGTGTTAGGGTGTGTGTGTGTGTGTGTTTTAGGGTGTGAGAGTGTGTTTATGTGTGTGAGTGTGTGATAGTGTCTGTGTTAGGGTGTGTACGCGCGTGTGTGTGTGTGTGTGTGTGTGTGTTAGGGTGTGTGTTTGTATGTGTGCTTGTTTGTGTGTGTGTGTGTTTGTGTGTGAGGTATAGTCCAGTGTTTCAGCGTTGTAACCGTGTCAGTGTTTCTGTGTTTGGTTGCAGCGTGTTTGGCCTCTCTGGGTGCTGACTGCAGCTGACTGAAAACACACCGTCAGCACTCTCCTTTCTCTGCACGCCAAGCACAGTGACACAGCTAAATCACCTGGCTGTTTCCATGGCAACGCAACCGCTCTCCTGATCTGTTTGCAGTGGGATTTAGGGAGAAAACTGTCAATTATAAACTGACTCAGACAAAAGTAAGGTATTAGAAATCACTGGAGAGGGAGGAAGAGAACATATGTATTTAAAAAGTCACCTAGTAGTTTGATTTTAAATAAAGATAATGATAAATAAAGTCCTCGTGTTAGTCAAGCCCTGCAGATTTCTGATGAACTCTGTATGTTCTGGGCGTGCTCAGATTGATTCCACATGGGAAAACATGGTAAACAGGGAGTTGCTCTTCAATCTGATAATTACAGGCCTGATCTCAGTCTGCAAAAACCAATGCAAATAGAAGGACAGAAGGCAGTAAATAAGTTCATCTCATCAGCCCAAATACTGCTCCGAGACTCCTCAAAGCTCCCCTGACATCAAAACAAACTTTATTGTTTCCCACATATCTCATGCATTTAATGTCCCGTGTATGCCGTTATCCACAGGGCTCCGGTGGATCCTTAAAATGTCTTCAATAGGATTTTTGAAATTCAAGGTCATAAAATGTCTTTAAAAGTCTTATTTTCACTTGTGAGAGTTGTTACATTTTGGACTGCACTTTGACTGAGACATGTCTGAACACTTGATCAAATGTACACTGGAGCGGTTGTGGCTCAGTGGTAGAGTCGGCTGTCTCTCTACCTGGTCGGGGGTTCGATCCCCAGCTCCTGCAGCCACATGTCCGATGTGTCCTTGGGCAAGATACTTACTCTGTTTCAGCCAGAGTCATAGCAGACGATTCAAGACAGGAACGTTCCTTTCTATCCAGTGAAGATTTTCTAAAGTAAAAACAAAATATGTTGGTATTACTGCTGCTTATCCGGTCCACAGATGTTTGCTAATCTTCTGTTTGCTTACATGACAGGCAGCTTCATGAACGTAATCACCGTCCCTGCTCCGTTTCTCCAACATTTCCCTCAGTGCACAGATGCAACAGTCCCGGACTTGTTTCCATTTAGATTAGCATGTTTCCACGTCGACTTCTAAAACTTTTCTCTTGTCAGACATGTTGATGGGCACGTTTGTCACTCTGCAGTGGAAATGACAAATCCTACAGATGTGGATAATTGCTGACCCGGTCTATCAGCTTATCTTCAGAACTTTGTGCCATTGTTGTCCCTGCTCATGTGTTGACTCTGTCACATCCCTCCTGCCTCTACACTGCCCCTACTGTTCATGGGCAGACTGTCTTCTGATCTTGTAGCGTTGATTTTTGAGGACGTGCACAGCCGACGTTACAAAAAGACGCAAGGCAGCCATCACGCACACATGAACACATGAAGCAAGGATATCTGTGGCCTTAAAGACCTTATTTGGAAGATTTTGAAGGTGGTGTTCTTTCACAGGACCCATTATCAAAATATGCTTACTTTCCCTTTCTTTTCTGAGGGGGCTTCATGATATACTTCAGGTCTGTTATCATGATCATATTTTGCTTGTCCATTCCAGGAAGAACTTATTAAGCCATTTCCTGTCTCCACGATCCGTGCAGCATTTGCAGCGTGACTGTTGACACTTCAAAGTCGGGTGGAGGGAGGTCGGAGGGCACAGGAACTCCCATTAGCACGCCCCTCTGAGATGTTGGAAGGATGTTGGTGCTATTTACATCTTGAGCTGAATGTGGGAGGAAATAGCAGTTGAGGTTGAATCTGTTTGATCAGTGAAACATGTTTTGTGCTCAGTCAGGGTTTAGGAAGGTGAATGTTTGAGACAACAAAACAAATCGGGATATTTTAGACCAATCGTCGACTCCTCGTAGGCTGCTGGTGGGTGAAAACTTTAGCTCGACCGCGCACGGCTTTGTTTTCTCAATAAAAAGGTTCTTTTGTTCGTACCAACCCTGCTGACGTTTATCATATCTGCAAATATACAGGAAAGTCAACGTGCCAGTGTTACACAATCACCCTCTCAACACATGCACACACTCAGCTGTGTCCAGTGGCTCTCAGCTTATCTGCTGTTGAGTTTCCGTTTGAGCAAACGGGGCAGTGAGAGTGTTTTATCTGAGCTGACCTGAGCCCCCAGGCTGCTGTCAGGCACACACACACACACACACACACACACACACACACACACACACACACACACACACACACTGAGCAGCATACTCTTTGAATGTGTGTGGGTGTGGACATATTGTAACCGTATTTATTGGCTGCTTCTGATAATGCAAAACTGATCCAGAACTGAAACATTACTAACAGTAACTTAGCAGGGATGCTTAGCATTCATATGACAACAAGCTATTAGACTATATGAAATCAATATATTGACAAAGTCGAGCTGTGCTAAGCCATGAACACAGGAATGCAGTAACAATGCAGTCATTTTGCAGTAGCTGGTGAACCTTTTTTCATTATGATTTTGGATCTTACAGAGTGGCACTTAAAGACACTTAGCAGGTGACTAAATTATTCTAAGTAACAAACCGTATTGAGTGTAGTCTTCACTACAGCCCTTCACGACAGCTTTGTGTTTGATTTTCGTGTCAGGTCATTGACACGACCCATCACACATGGAATTATTCACACACTTTAGCTGAGGGTCAATCAAATGTTCCAGCATGTCATTTAGCCAACATCACAACGGCACCATTAATATGAACCATCCCGCTAAATAATAAAGGGCCCGACCGATATGGGATTTTTGGGGCAGATACCGATATTGATATTGGGGAGGAAAATAATCTGATACCGATATATCGGCCGATGTCTTTCTGTGATCTATGAAATCTTTAGAGATGGATACATTTACACATTTATTGTGTTGATCCTTCAGTTCTCAAATGCTTGTGGAAAAGATAAATAATTAGGACAAGATGGTCACAAACTGGAAAGTAACTACACATGTTCGAGCATCACTGCTTGGCACTCGGGAGAGTGAGAATGCTTGATGTGATCCATATAGCGCCCTCTGCTGGTGAGAGAGAACTGTGAGTGTAATCGAGTAATATTGGCGCATATCTGCGATAAAATAGACGATACTGATAGTCACTAGTTACACTAATATCGGGCCGATTAATCGGTCGGGCTCTAATGATGACACTCCAAGAGGTAAGATACAACCATTATCAACACCTAGTTTTAGGCGAGCGGTGTGGACTAACACAATTGAATAGACCCCCCCCCCCCCCCGGTTTGTACACTGTACACCCAGCCGCTCTGTCTCTGACCCCACCCCCCATTTCTAACCCCTCGGTCTCTGACCCCTCTGCTCATGTGAGGTTAAGAGGAGCCAGATTCTTCAGAGTTCATTTGAAATCCCTGTTTTGTCCTGCCCACACATACCACAGAGATTAGAGTCAGCGTGTACATGACTGTGAAGCTGTTCTTGTTGTGAGATGACTGCTTCTTATCTGCTGGATCTAAACCCTGTTCAAAGTCAACCGGCTTTAAACGCACAAACTGCCCCTGAGGAAAAGAAACACTTATTGAAAGACTAAACATGAAAACGATCGTCTTGAACTCGAAGCTTGATCCATAAAATGAACCTCAATTAGTACCGCAGAAAACCAGATCGATCGTTTTTTTTGTGCTTCAAATTATAACAATAAATATGTTCAATGTCAAATACAAGATGGGACTTCAACTAATAGATATCATAGTATCTTTACTCCTGATGTCGTGGAGCTTTAGTTCACGTTCACATGGTCACACTGTTTAGTTCTAGGTCAAAGTTTGCTGTTGCATTCCTCAGTGTCGGCTCCGCCTTCATCTGTAAACATGTTTGGACAGATTCCAGTGTTTCATGTTATGTCACACATACGTGTATTTAACATGACACAGCAGTCCTACACGCGTGTTCATGTATGTAAGTCAGCAGTCTTATGAAGTCAGTTGCAACCTGGCAGTGATAGATTTGTTGAGCGAAAAATGACCAAAAATCAAAATTCTTACACCTAATGTGAATACAGTTATTGTGAATGAGGTTCTAAAAGTGTGGCCCATCAGCCTTTATCTAGGTGTGACTCTGCAACATCGCCGTAACGAAGCTCCTCCGTCATCACGTCTTTTCATATTGATGTCCCAACGGTGTAATATCGGTGTCTCAGTCTGTGAATTCATATTACATTACAGCGTTACGGAAGAACGAAGTGTAAAGAAACAGCGGAAGCTCCACATACACACACTCGGCCATGCACACACACACACAGCGCTGCTCTTCCCCGCTGGTTCCCCTGATGTCGTCTTGCCCTCTTGTACTACCTCCGTTCCCCCCGTTACGCCTCAGTGACATTCAGAGAAAAACACGAGACGTCACAGAAATGTAAATATCGGGCAGTCTAAATAGGACTTTCGTTTCTCTCCCTGAAATACGGCAAAATGTTATGATCCAGAGCGGTCGTGTGTGCTTGCAGATTCTTTGACTCTCTGAGCATGTGTGTGTGTGTACGTGTGTGTGTGTGTGTGTGTGTGTGTGTGTTTTTGAATTTTTGTGTGTGTAGTTTCTGTGAGCATCACATGTGCACCGAGACACAAAGACATCATAGACCCTGTCTGACCTACATCTGCCATCCTGCAACACATGACGTGAAGGAGTTTACTCGAGCATAAAACACACACACACACACACTTCATCACTTACACACACACACACACACACACACACACACACACACACACACACACTGCATGATTATCGCGTCGGCCTCTGTTGCTCCTCCTGTGTGGATGTTAACCTGCAAGGAGGACTGAAGACTGGATGCTCTAGCGGTGCTGATGTTAGTCACACTCAGCAAACCAGATCATATTGTTTTGTGCTGAAATTCGACTGTTTTCCGAGTGTTTTCTTACCTTTAAGCTCGTCAGTTAGTCTGAATTCAAATTTTATTTTAACTGGGTAAGAAATTAGTCGCCTAGAAACATCCCTAGTTTAGGACAAAGACTGGAGGGAGAATAAATCTGCCTACTTGGCTCTTTTAAAGAGTGGGAACACAATAATAAATCTGCTTTATTTCCTTGACTCCTGTTTAGGTAGCATGTGTGCAGCTAGAAACATTTTAGAAACAGATGCTTGCATTTCAAAGGGTTGGAGCTCCGCACTGACTCAGTTAGCTCTGTATGTCTGCTGCTTCTGAAGATGATGCTGCTGGTCTAATGTAATGGATGGTGTCTTAGATTATTATGTTATGAGTGGCTGCAGTTTTGACGCAATGTTGAGGAGTGGAGAGGTGTGTGTGTGGGTGTGTGTTTGTTAAGCAGCAGTCATGACATGTCAGGAATTTTGCTGCTAATTTCCCAATAAGTTTAACCAAGTTTATATTTGCTACTGTAGGAAAAGCCTGAGCTCACTGATGTCTCAGACTACGACACATGCTGATGTTTTATTTTCAGAGAGTTTATCTGAGATTGTATTCCTCACCTCCTCACCTCCACCTTTTCCTGCATGTCATCCCCTCTCTCTACCCTGGATTTCTAGTCTGTCTTTCATTTTATTTTCCCCACTAAGACGATCAGCTGAAGTAACATTAGCTGTCAGAAAATGTCCACCGACTTCCTTCATACTCTGACATGTTATCTTGAGTGTCCAGTGTTTCTTAAGCGGACCAAAGACGAGCTCTATTACATTGAAAAAAAGTCACAGATTTCTTAACATTTTGGAAAACTTTGTTTCCATGAGTCTCTGCTTCTGCCTGTGCGAACAAAACACAGCTTTAGTATTTTCTGCTTGGTCTGCAGTGCTTTAAAACATCTACATTTGAGGCTCTAGCCGTAAAAAAAGCAAAAGTTATGTGTTTAAAAATATAACTACAGTAGCGTGGATGTGTCCTGACTGAAAAAGTCCCGGGACAGTGTGTTCATGGGGGGGGGGTTGGGTTTGTTTGTGTTTTACTGAGCGATGGCACTCGGTCAGCTGGGAGAATCAATGTGTCCCTCATAAACATGTTCAGTCACGTCAACACGGCGGCACAGATGAAATCAGGTCCTGTTAGCAGGAAAATATGATTGAATGGATTTTGGTATAATCTTTGTGTGTGTGTGTGTGTGTGTGTGTGTGTGTGTGTGTGTGTGTGTGTGTGTGTGTGTGTGTGTGTGTGTGTGTGTGTGTGTGTGTGTGTGTGTGTGTGTGTGTGTGTGTGTGTGTGTGTGTGTGTGTGTGTGTGTGTGTGTGTGTGTGTGTGTGTGTGTGTGTGTGTGTGTGTGTGTGTGTGTGTGTGTGTGTGTGTGTGTGTGTGTGTGTGTGTGTGTGTGTGTGTGTGTGTGTGTGTGTGTGTGTGTGTGTGTGTGTGTGTGTGTGTGTGTGTGTGTGTGTGTGTGTGTGTGTGTGTGTGTGTGTGTGTGTGTGTGTGTGTGTGTGTGTGTGTGTGTGTGTGTGTGTGGTGCAGGATTTATCTGCTGATCCCTCACAGCAGACGGTATTACAGTCCTGCAGGATGCATTTAGAGGAATGTCACGTGTTGAAGAAATGTACGTTTAAATTGTCACTTGAGTGAGTTCAGGAGAAAACTGTGTGCTCAAGCTTTATAGGAAAACTATTACTACTACTGCTACTTCTTTATTTGCAAGCAGCTGATTTTGCTTGGCGAGAAAATTGAAATATACGCTTCAAATGTCAATTTGTTGGGAAGTAAAATGTGCAGCAGCAGTGGAGAGTATTCTGTCTTTATCAATCAATCATTATTTGTATAGCGCCAATTCATAACAAGTGTAATATCGAGACGCTTTACAAAAGAGCATAATGGGATAATATGCAGGAAGGATTTCTCCTTTGTATTCCTCGCGTTCCTGTTGTCCACACTTCTTTGCCGCTGAGGTGGAGGTTGGAGCAGGCCGTGCATGAATGAGGACGGCGCTGGTTGTGGGGACGACACAGTCCGATGGTGTTGGCTGGGCGTCAGGTGGTAGTAGTGCCAGATCACCTAGCTGAAGGTTGGGGGGAGCTGCGTCTACTCGAGAGCCTGGCCTCTGCTGCTGAGACAAGGCCTCCTGGTCATTTATATCAAAGTGAGTTGTAAGAAATGCTAACTTGCTAATATTCTCAGTTTGACAGTGATATCTCACAATTTAAAGACTTTCCCTTCATGTCTGTTTTCATTCATTTTACGAGCGTGACTTCCGGGATTATTTATTGGGCTCTCAGTGCTGCCAAAACACTGGTGACCTACACTTGATGCTGTGCTTGAACTCATCACGTGTGTGACACAAATGAAGCTACTCTCATGCTGTTCACACTATGAAGGCTGAAGCAAAAATCCAAATCCAACAGGGTCAGAGAGTTTAAAGACTTTGTAGGGACTCGGGATGAGAGCGCATAGTCATCTAAATGATCGAGCGTCATCACGTCACAAGCACTTTACAAGCTCAAGTCTGCTCACCATGTACCATTAACTTGAAGAAGTTTGCAGCATTAAAAGTCTACATCTCTTCTCTGTATGATCCTTTCACTGTTTCCTCATGGACTACTTTCAGGATAATTTATGGAAAGTTTCACACTAACTTCCACATTCCTCTCAGCTGATTTTAAAGCAGCTTCTTTCCATCTTACACACTTCCTCTCCATTCATAATAGTTGTTGACTCTGTTGTTACATCACTGCATTTTTATCCTCACCCTTCTCACCCCACCCTCTTCTTTAAGCTTCAGTCTGTTTCCTCCTCTTCCTCCTCCTCCTCCTCCTCCTCCTCCTCCTCCTCAGCTGGATTAAAGCTGTCACTCTGTTCATCTCACAGAACACTTTGTTAGCAGTGCATTGATACCACTGTGATGTTTCCTCTCTGGAAATCATGGCAGCCGCAGGGAAATAATGGAGGCTTTGTGTGGCGTTGTTCCTGGTCCTCTTGCTCCCTCTTGTGGTCAGAAGGCAGAGGTGCATTGCTTTAGCTGCTAAAATGGATTTAATCTGCTGCATATGTCCTCATGTTGGTGGATAGCAGAAGTTATTTTACTTAAGTAGAAACAAATGGAAAATATTCTATCTGAGGTTGTCAATACATCGATATGTTCTGATACCACACCTGAGTTTTAACATTCTGTTATTATGACAATTGATAGTATCAAAAAAGTTTACCGTAACTTAAAACACGACAGATCTTCAGTCATATTTCAAACAAAAAGCTGCCACAAGCATAGAGAGAGAGAGAGCTTTGACTAAATTGCACAAATGGGCAATTGGCAATGTTTTGGCACACATTTGTGCATTTAAGAAAGTGTGCAGGGGTGTGTTTGCAATTTTTTTTTGTCATTAAAAACAAGAAATTCTAATGCAGCAGTGTCACCTGTGAATCTACATTTCACATTTACAGCCAGACTCTGCATGCATAGTGCTCAGTAACCATGCACTTGAGGGGTATCAGTCAGATTTGATTGACTATTAGTAGGGTTGCAAAATTCCGGGAATTTTCAAAGTTGGAAACTTTCCATGGGAATTAACAGGAATTTATGGGAATTAACGGGAATTTATGGGAATAAACAGGAATAAACCGGGAATAAACCGGGAATTTACAAAATTGAAGGTTGGCCCTTAACTGGGAACTTAAATATAGTTGGGCTTAAACAACCAGATTCCATGCAAGTACACCTGAATATCTATGCTATTCCTCAATCACATGCACATAGCACACTGCTTAATGCGGCAATAGTATCTGAATGCAGTATGTAAGACGTCATACGTCATTACGAGATCCGCCCACACATACTGCGGGGCTATTGAGGCCACGCCCCCTACATGCACTGTGCATTCCTCCATTACATGCACAGATGATTTCTAGAACCACACAAGCACAAGACTATTGAAGCCACACATTTTAGCCTGTGGACTACATAAAGGGAAGTAAGTTTTGATGATATAATGGGGTAATATATTCTAAAAATGTGATGTAAATCTGTTAAAATGTTTTTTTAATTGTATTATTTTGCATGGATGTCTGCTTAGGACAAAACAAAATGTTTATATTTATGCTTGGATATGATACAGTTTGAATAAATTACCCTCAATTTCCAGTTAATTTCCCATAAATTCCCATAATTCCCATAAATTCCCATAATTCCCATGGAAAGTTTCCGATTTGGAATATTTCCAAAATTCCCAAGCTTAACTTCCCATGGAAAGTTTCCGGTAATTTACCGGAAATTTACCGGAAACTTTCCACCCCTTTGCAACCCTAACTATTAGTCATGTAAAAACAAGGAAACTGCTGGTTTTGGTTTGTTTCAAACAACAGAAAGATGACAGCATGACGCTCTTCACATCCTGCGATGTGTTGTTTTGCTCATGCACACATCATCACTTGGTAAAACAATATCATTCATTCTCAAACTGTGGTACGAGTACCAATTGTGTTACGCGGGATCCATCTTGTGGTGATAAAGATGTGCAAATCAAATGGTTGACAAGCAAAGCTGTTGATGGCAAGCGGAGGAAGAAAATATGAAGGGTAAAACGTTTTGCATTTGCGGCTCCAAACGGGAAATATTAGAAAGAAAAGTGCAGCAACAGAAACTACAGTCAACGACAGTGAAACCAGCACAAGTGCAAGAGGCGACACTTCAGCACCCACAAGCAACACACGACGCAAAACACTAAGAAAATATGACTCAAAGCACATCAAGTTTGGATTCTTTTGGAGTGGTACAGAGATTGAGCCAGGCTGCAGTGCGAGGTGTACTGCCAATGATAAATAAAATACATATCAGGACTAAAATGGTCTCTTGTGTAAATTGTAGATGTAGTTGAATAGCCCTACACTACTGCATTTTAATGTTGGCCATAATTGTGGTGCTTGGAGGGCCAAATACTTTCTGTGGTGGTACTCGTAAAAAAACACACACCTGCATTTCTTCCTGTTTGAATCATATCAGTGTCAATGGTTACTGTACATCCCTGAACAGTGAACACTATACTTCCACCTCAATATTCATCAAAACAAAACAATCACTGGTCTTCTTTTCTGTTTCCAGCAGCATTTGCAGGCTCAGTGTGCATTAACGTTTGTTTTAAGGCTTGTTAGATGATTTCTTAAATTCTATTCAAACAAAAAACAAAAACAAACATCTGGCTGGAGATCGTTCTGATGAAAAACGTCTCTTAAAGAAGAAGGGATAGTGTTGAGTAAGCCTTCATCCTGCTCTGGTGTCATATTATGAGATGGTAAAACTGATACTCTGACATCACCTCTATTATGTGTGTTGCGTTCATACACAGAAACCACATCTTTGTGAGGCATCAGAGGAAAATGTTGAGCTGTTTTTTTTCTTTCAATGCCAGCAGAGTGTTATTTCTGGTAACATGTTGAACTCTGCTTCTGCTTTTCTCTGCTCTGCCTTCCTTTTAACGCTCCTACTTCTTCCTCTCTGCTGCACACGAGCGTTTCAGACAGGAAGGCAACGCAACCTGCACTCATATGTCGAGATATTATAGACTGGTACAGACGACGTTCATATTAACTGAAACAGATGGTTAAAAGAAGAGGGGGAGAGAGCTCGTGAAACAGGGCAGAGAAGGTTTGGATGTCTGGATGTGGGATTTAGCAGCCAAACAATGACGGGACGATGTGTGAAGGTACGTCACATTTAAACAGAACGCAGCATCACAATAGATGCTCGTTTCTAACCAGAGTGCTAACATGCTTATTGAGCAACTTCGGGTTGTGATGAATCTGACTAGAAATGCCTAGTCTCAGATTTTAGTGTGTTCTGTTGGATTTAGCAGAAAAATCACATGTTGCATTTTAAAGTGGAGGAAGAAACAGAAAAAGTTGGGGCAGTCTGGTGTGTGTGTGTGTGTGTGTGTGTGTGTGTGTGTGTGTGTGTGTGTGTGTGTGTTTGTGTGTGTGTGTGTGTGTGTGTGTGTGTGTGTGTGTGTGTGTGTGTGTGTGTGTGTGTGTGTGTGTGTGTGTGTGTGTGTGTGTGTGTGTGTGTGTGTGTGTGTGTGTGTGTGTGTGTGTGTGTGTGTGTGTGTGTGTGTGTGTGTGTGTGTGTGTGTGTGTGTGTGTGTGTGTGTGTGTGTGTGTGTGTGTGTGTGTGTGTGTGTGTGTATGAAGAGAGGAGAGGTGTTGGTGTGAGCACAAAGTCAGATGGTCATGTATCCTGAGGAGTGCTCAGAGAAATTGTGATTGGTGCGTCTAATGAAGGCAGTACACATGAAAACTGTACACATGGCGCCCCTGTGCGCTCCTAGTGGGAGGACTTTAATGGAGGCATGTGATGTTCACATTCTGGAAAATATTGTCATCCAGAAAACTCGAAACTTCAGATTTAAACTAAAACTGTGAATATTGTTACCGTTCAGACATTAGCTGTAGCTCTAGCTAACATGCAGTTTGTACTGTGTTTGGTCTGAAAGCACCTGCAGTGTCCCGCTGCTTATTACCATTTTAGAGATTAGTTGAATAATCTCAGAGTTTTTATTTGTGGTTGTTTTAAGTTTAGAATTTTAGAATCAGCGCTCTCTATAACAGTGTCAGAAAGGCCCCTGAATGCACCATCATGTTTACTTCCTGTCCCGATAATTATTGACCTACAAGCCCAGCATGTTGTCAATGACATTAACAGAACCCCACACACACACACACAGACGCACACACACACACACACACACACACACACACACACACACACACACACACACACACACACACACACACACACACACACACACACACACACAGAAGCAGCTGAGATGACACCAACTGCTGCAGCAGCAGCAGTGTGGCTGCTCTGTGGAGGAGGAGGTTGTGGGATTGAGGTGGTTTGGTTTGGTGTGGTGGGTGGGGGGCATCCAGCCTGGAGAGCAGAGTTTCCTATTTTTACCCCCACTCAACACCCTCATATCACAACAGCTGTCCCCACAGCTCTTGTCTGTCTCTGTCAGGAATAACCGTCCAATCAGATCGCTCCCCCCTCCTTGGCCCGGTCGGTTCTCTCTCCATTCTGTGCGTCTCAAGCCGCTCAATCAGATCTCCTGCACTTTGGACAGTTTTTGAACCCATCGCTGACTCGTGTGGTTTCAGGAGTTGTGGAATTACTTCACTGACAGGTAGAAAAATGTGTGGATACTTCTTTGTGAGACATTAGAAGGAAACTCTGACGAACGTGGGGCCTGGAGGCGCCACAGCCGGTGGGACTATTTTTAGAAGAGAATTAGCTGAGGTGGGCAGCTTGACTCATTTTTCCGCTGAAAGAAACTTTTAACAAAAACAACTCTTGTTCCATTTTGACGGCTCTGATTTCATTTCTCTGAGGTCAGTCATTAAGAGGTAAAGGTAGAAAGATGTGGGACACAAAGAGGTGGTCCACATGTAGGTCTTCGAGGATACATGCTCGTGTGCCGGTGTGTGGACTGCTGGGAAATGTAGTCAGGACTTTAAATTTAGAGCACTAGTTTTAAAATCATACAAAACATTTTGTCATTGAAGTAATCTGAAAATGCCGTATTCGTTCATATCATGTTTAGACTGTAAGAACATTCATGGTAGAATAATAGTTCAGTGTTTTTGGACTACAGGTCTGAGTATATCCTGATGATTCAATCTTATCACCACCGTTTGACTAAGTTCTGTTTTTGGATTATGATCGTGAAAAGCTGGTGAGCATTGATTAACAATCATTTAAATGTCTTTGTTTTTACATCTCTCATATCTTCAGCTCTTACTTCATGTACTGATGATGTTTGTCATAGTTCATGTAAAGATTACTCTCTCTAGAAGTTGAAGGAGGCTTGATTGAAATTCAGAACAAGCTTGATGTGTGCCCTCACATAGTTTAATGAAATAGAATCAGAGACAAACTTTCTTATCAAATCCAAAAGGTTAGTTTTAATTATTCAACCTGAGACTAAAATCCTGTGGAAGCTACCTTTAGATAATCTCAGCGCAGTGAATCTTAAACTGAGAAACCAAAGAATCTATGTGATGATTTCGAACTCGCTGATTCACAGTGCGGTGTTGTGATCAGCTGAGTGCGTGTTGCTTAATTTTCTTGGAGTTGTAGATCTGCAGGTCACTAGGATGACAGATTTACAGATTCCCAGGTCTCTGTGGCTCAATGTGTTTGTGTTTTGACTTTGTGTGTTTTGTTGTGGAGCATCAGGCTGCTGTTTTCTCTTCTCTTCACTTCTGGTCCGATCATCCTTGGATATATTTGGGCTAGGATTGTCACGATATCAGATTTTTAAACTCCAATACAATTCTGCGAAAAGTCAAACGATATCGATACCTGTTTTGATACCACAACAACATAAAGAGAAGTCCTAGCTTGGCGCCCAATATTGGCTCAATTCTTGTTTGTAATGACCAAAACTTGCAGGCAAACTACTGCACACTGTCTATGTGGTTAAATATGTGACTGGAGAGCTTTAGAATATTTAAGTGGTCGTTAAAGCGAAACAAAAATGAAATAACATAAGTCTGCTATGTTCAACGACAGGATTAGTGTATCAGCCTTTCATTGTTACAAATCACTAAAGGAAGATAGTTTCTTAATTGGTCTGAAATATGTTTAACTGCATTATGTACTATACGCAGTAAGAGCGTTTGGTCCAGGAGGTATTTGAGGTTCATTTTAACCAACACCAATTCAAAACGACCAACGCTTCTTTCCCCAGTAAAGAGAGAAAATGCCACAAACCAGATTTTCAAACTTTGACAGGATTCTAGTTCAAGTCAAACGATATGAATACCTGTTTTGATACCACAACAACATTAACCGAAGTCTTTGGCACCAGATAGATATTGGGTAAATTCTTGTTTGTAATGACCAAAAATTGCAGGCAAACTATTTCACACGGTCTACATCGACAACAACATTGACAACACTTCAGTGTGGAAAGGTTCCCAATCACAAGGTATGGAAGACTAAGTTTTCCATTCAGAATAGGCCTCCTTTTTTAATAATAAATCATGGCTATTAGTCTTTCTATTCGTCCATTACAAACCAGGTTTGGTTCTGTTGACTGTCGACATTACTAAAGTGTAAAGCAGCTGTTTGTTTCTGGTGTGGAGCAATGCGTGAGGGTTTTCTTTTCCTCTTTGTAGACATATGAGCTCTGTTGCCTCTGAACACTGCTCTCAGATTTCCTCAGCCAGCTGTATGATATGCCTTGTGACAAATGACCACCGTAACTGTTATCAGGTATCTAACGTACATGGCAGAGTGTTGGGAGACAATCTGTTTTTCTTAGTTCTGATCTTTTAAATCATGTTTAAATTATTTTAATGCAATATTAGGGACTCATCTTGGTACATTTTAAGTATTTCCACCATAGTTCTTGGGATTTAGTCTGTAAACGTAACAAAATTCAGTCTTATATTGTGTAAAATTAGTGCAAACCCGGGTCAGAGGAGATCAAATCAGTCCAATGAAACTGACTGCACACGTGAATAATACAGGTTATTGTGTTTGTGTTTGAAAGAAGATTGCTTTTAAAAGTTAGCAAACCAATGCTGCAGTCTGCTGCAAAGAGTCTTTTAAGGTTATAGTCACAGGAAACTCGAATGAAAGGTAAAAACTGAAGCTTTCCCAGGGTAATCTTTAATCCAGGTGAAAAAATCCAGGTGAAAAAATCCAGATGTTATTAATCCATTCTAATCGTGGTTCTTATCTTGTGTGGTATAAACTTGAATTTTTTATGTGCCTGTTGCTGGACCACACATCTACGTTTTTGCTTTGGATATTGTTCTGTGTAAAATGATGACTTAGTTTTTGTTTTGTGTACTTGCTTACATGTAGTTTGCTTTCTTTTTGTTTTCATCTTAGATTTAATTGTATTGGTATTTTTGCAGAGACAGTGCACACTTTGAGTATTTGTGACAGAGAAAGCTGGTGGCCTATTTGCGTCCGTTATCCTTGGGCAGATAGACAAAAAATACATCCACAGAAAAGCAAATGGACAACGCTACACTGGATTTAAAGTGACGTGTTTAATAAATCAGTGATCTCATCTCACATAAAGCTCCTCTGGACTGCACAGAGAATAATGTCACCGTACTGGAACAGTCGACAGCGTCTCTTATGTGGTCATGTTCCTGTTTCGGGCATTTACATGTTGTAAACAAAGTTTGTACACACACACACACACACACACACACACACACACACACACACACACACACACACACACACACACACACACACGGTATCTTTAGTTTAACCCTCAGAGATTATTTGAGTTTCAACTGACAAGGAAAAGCTAACACATGCTGCAAGTTATTTCATTGGAAGAAAGAGGTATTATCGGAAAATAATCTGTAAGTAAATGTCAGATTGTTAGTTGGTGCCGACTATCATCAAGTCTTCGCTCGGCTTAGTATGAACAAGATGTTTGTCATGTGTGACTTCAGCAGCCGTCGATGCTGGTCCCTCTTTGCCTTCTTGGCCCTTCTCTGTCGGAGTATTCTGGCCCACAGCCCTACAGTACCACTGTCTAATCCAAAAATAAGCCCCTTAGTCAGAGTGCTAATTCAGTGACCGCTGATAAAACCCACCAACCCCGAGCCAGACCTGGACACTGTCCCACACCCAGTAAGTTTCAGTGGAGGGGCATTTGTGCTGTCACTGCTCATTTTTATCAAGGCAGACACCACTAGTGTAAGGCTCCAGGAGCCCAGCTTGAGTCTGGTTTGTGTACAGAATATTAATGATTGAAGTTCAAATCTGCAGGCAGGACTAACTTTTCAGAACCATGGCATTCCTGTTAGTTGTGGTAAATAGATTTTTTGGGAGGTAGAAAAGAACCAATCACCTCACAGCTACATTAAATTGAATCTATTCTTAATGTGAAAGTGATAGTTTACATAAAAAAGAGCTTTGAGCCATGACACACTTATACATTTAAAGCTGGGTTTGAGTTTGTTTTTCCTTCCTAGAATGGGGAAAAAAAATCTGTTACTGTGACAACCCTATTCCAGACAAGCCAAAGGTCTTCTTGACTATCTTAATCTTAACAGAAGTACTTTATAGCAACGATCGCATAGAGATATGGCAAAAACTGGGACATTGAGTGTCTACAAATATCATATCATCATATCACCTGCAACTAAGTTCAAGTAATGGCATGAGTTCATTGTGAACAAATGGCATCTAACAAATGACCAGGTGCTGTGGTTGGTGTAGTTAGAGCTAAAACTTCCCTTCTGTTTCGGTTTTTCATCACCTCACTCATTCTCTATGCTGATGATTAACTCCTATAAATTATAATTGTCCTACAAAACATTGAAATAACGTAAATGTGCTGATTAAGTTCATTCTGAACATTTTAGAGGATAATGTCCGTATCAAACCTTGGCAAAAAGTCGAATTCACTCTCTGAGAGCATTTGGCAATTTGATCTTGTTCTTGTTGTTTTAACCATAGGATGTATAAAACATGGACATGGTCTCAGACAGTGACGTCACCCATTGGTCATTGAAGGGGAATATTTAAGCCAATGGATGGTGGTCCCCATACTGAAAATGCTGTCTAAACCTAACTATTTGTCAACCTAAAGTAACAGGCAAAGAGGAGTTGAATTGAGGAACTGCAGTTTTGCATTTCCACATTGGCTTTTTTTTTTACGCCGGAGGTTGCCGCTTGATTTCAACCCTGCTCATTGATTGGATAACGTGGCTCCAACTCTGTTGATAGTTAAAGAATTGACTTATCACCAGTTTTCTCATACCTAATTATCGGTCTCTGTATTCTATCATTCTTACTCTACCAGCTTCCACACCTGCTCTTTTAACCTCTTTATTCTCTACCTCTTGTTGAACCTCTTCTCATTGCTATTCCATCAACATGTTGCTCTGCCTATATTCTCACTTTATTGATCTATTTCCCGAAGGTTCTCAATCCTATCCTATCCTCGACTATGTATCCTCACCATTCTCCCTCTCCTTCCTCCATTCAACTCTCCAAATCTTCTTTTACCATCTGTAATCCCTCTTCTCTCATTGACCATGTTCATTGCTGTTTCTGCCTCCATTGATTGCCACTATGTCAACATGTGACTCATGCTGCATACATGCAGACAGCTTAATGAACTCTTCAACTCAAAGATCCTATATTCTATTCAACTGTCTTTGTGTGTTCTCATCATTCTCCCTCTTCTAGCTCGCCTACATCTTCTTCTCCTCCTCCTCCTCCTCCTCCTCTTCCTCCTCCTGCTGTGATCTGATCCATCACAGCCCATGACAGCAGATCAAACAACATGGCATTTTCATCGCGCTTTTCATTCTGGGAGCAAAAGGGAAGTCTCATTTGGACATTTTTGAACTCCAACACTGCATGGTGTTAGAGTGTTTTAACTAACATGTGTGTCCATAGATTCCTGTGGCCTTTTACCTGTATGACACTGGAACACGTGATCGCTTTCACTCGTAATTATAAGCACACATTCATTAACCATTTGCTGTGACTTTGCACCAAATATGCAATTGGCTGGACACTTAACCAGTGCACTTCAAATTCAAGTTCATTTCAAGATATTTAAACAGTAGGACACATTTTTTGTATCCAAGGTTCTTTGTAGAGAAAATATCATCTTGATGCAAAACATAAGCATGCTTTTAAACTTGCATGGTGTGTGATGGACAACAACCATATAAGGTGTTCAGGTTTTGATCTGGTTTCCTTTTTCATATTACCATATTTAGATCAAAGAGGAGAATACTCCAGAATCTAAAAGTGTAAGTAAATATTGTGTGTCATCAGAGATTTTCTTAGAGTACATAAATATTTCTATTCATGAGGGCAATGGTTATCACTATTAGCTGTAATCACAAACATAATAAATGACGATAGATAGAAGGTGAAACCAACAACCAGGTAATCATCACCTGATTTTTATGGATATAGTTGAGAGACATTAAATAACAAAGTGGGCCTCATTCACCAACGGTTCTTATGAAGAAATTTGTACTTAAAACCTTCATGCAGTTTTCAAGAAAATGAGATTCACCAATGTTTTCGTTTCTGGGATTCTTTCTTAGATGAGGGGAAAATCTCCGAACACTCGAGAGCACTCTTACGTACATTATAGATATTATAAGCGTCTCTTCTGTTTATGCCGATATTGGTGAATGTGGCCCATTGGTCTCAAACTCTCTTACTGGTCTTTAATAATTGTAGGACACACGGACTACAGATACATTCAGCTCAACATAAACATAGCCATATTCGTCATTCATCTCCTAATACCTCCTCTCTTTGTTCTCTATGAGTAGCCGGAAAGTGACGGGTCACTCACCAGGGCCAAATCAGTGCCAGCTCTAGACCCTGGCCGGGGGTTATTCCGGGCAAAAAGTCCCCCAGCAGTTTCTCCCACGGAGTCACTAGACCGGGTCAGGAGTCCCTCCCCACCTAAAACAAGACCAGCTGTAAAAGTACCAGAGCGGTTCAAAAGCCCTGAACCTACCACAAATAAAGCAGAGCGTTTTAGGAGTCCTGAACCGACAAAAGCTGCTACGATCCAAGAGCCAGTTATGAACAGTAAGCGAGAGCAAAATGGCATTCTGGGCAAAAGTGTAGCCAATGGGACAGCTAATGGTAATATGAACCATCCAGTCAGCAACGCCAACCAGATGGATGCTACAGAGGACCAGGGTCTGACACGCAAGAAGGTAGTAAAGGTGGTGCGACGTGTTGTCAGGAAGGTCCTACCCAAAGAAGAGGATGAAGCTGCTGTGACAACACAACCAGACAGAGCTCCTGAAGCAGCCAAGCCAGCTGCTGAACCTGTTAAACCAGTGCAAGCACCCACTTCAGTGGCCCCCAAGGCACCCTCAATGTCAGGGTTTTCTTTTAAACACGACGTCATCAAAACAGAAGACAAAGATGACTTTTCACGAGGATTGACAAACTTCATGGTCAGAGGTAGGACAAGGGAGCCCCGCCCACGAATACGCAAGGATGAACGACCAGAAAAACTAGAGTTGGAAAAGAAAAATGAGAAGAAAGAGGAACAAGTTGAGCCAGAAGAGAAAAAAGAAGATATAGCGCCCCAAAAGCCACAAAAAGTCATTGAAAAACCTTCTAGTTCTGGTCCGGTTATACAGGAAGTCAAATCTCCTGTCGTTGCTGTCAACCAAACCAACAAAACATCTGAGCTATCCAATCCAACCTCTTCCAAATCCACTCATTCCAGACCTACGTCTCTTCCAACAGTTGTTGGCTTTATCCCTCCTCCAAAGCCCTCATCTTTGGCTCCACCGCCTGGCTTTGTTCCTGCACCCAAACCAGCTTCTGCCACAAAAATCACACCTGTAAATCCTACTTCTACCACTCCAGTGGCACAAAAACCTTCCTCCCAACCCCCCCAATCACGTTTCATCCCAGCTCCTAAACCTTCTCCAACTTCTGTGAGCCCTGATTCTTCCCGTCCCAGACTTGGTCCAACATCTCCCTCTCCAGTCGTCATTCCCATTCAGCAACCTTCTGTCAGTCAACAAGAGGTACTGTGTCCACACTTGGCATGGCGAGTCAACATGTAGGACAATGGTGTGGAAATCGCATGGAGATTTGAAATGCATGTGTGAAATAAAAAGGATTGTGTAGTTTGACTTTACACAACACATTTGTGTAATCATATAGTGAAGCTACAGAAAACTGAATCTAATAATTAGTCCGTTGAGAATAACCAGGTTAAGTTAACTGAGAACACTGTGCTTTGCTGAACCACTGGGGAGAGACAAAATTGAGTCACGCCAAATAAATGGCACCCAATGCTGTGCATGTTATGAATCGACAGTGGTAAATATTTGGACTCAGACCAGGTTCAGCTGCACCAATACAGTTTTGGGTAAGACTGTCATGATACCATAATTTTAAACTCCAAGAAAATGTTCTGCTGCACTCTGTTGTGCTAACAAGTCAGAAACTGTTCCAGTAGGGTGTAGGGGTTTTTAGGATTTTGCTGTAATATCATGCTCTTCATGAGCTTTCTGTGGCAGAATCTACGCCAGCCCCTGCTCATGTGACTTCATTAGCCCAAATTGTATTGTCACTAACAGGAGACCCATATAGAGCTTATTCCCAGGATTTTACCGCACATGCTCCACTGGCTGAAAGAACAACCACATCTGTCTAGTTCTTTGTTGTACTTTGACTTACCTGGTATTCATTCATGCTGGCTCACATATTCACCGGCTCGGTAGAGTTTTTGATACCACTTGTGTTTTGCAAATTTTCTCTTTTTGCGATTGTGAAGGGGTTGATTTTTTTTTATTGTGCATGTTGTTTGTAGTGGATGTTAACTCCTCATCAGGGAGGTTCAGCTAACATGAGTGGTTTTGACTGACTTTGAAAACAAATGACCTCTGAATGTATTTTAAGTTTTTGTGAAGTCACAAGCTTTGCTTCATTGCTATCAGTGGGCTTACCGTAGTGTCAATGTGTTGCTGCTTTGACCTGTAGGAGGCGCCGCTAAGTCCCACCGAGGAGGCTCAGAGACGCCTGATGAGGATCTTCGGTGCCCCTGTAAATCACCGCTCTGTCTCTCCATCTGTGTATTATTGTCTTGTCTTGACTTTGTCTTCACACACCAACCCTTTTAGTTTAATGCAAAACAATGATGATCACTTTGATTGAACCTTTAAAGCCTCTTTTTAGGAATATATAATATAGGAATGGGTCACAATGTGCAATAGTCATTCATTTAAAACAAATCAAAGTATTCATGCAACTTATGTCTCATCTTAAAAATATATTTTTTCCCAATATTTTTACCGGCATACAGCATATCTAAAAGCTGGTTGCTAAGTGCCATAAAATAACAAAAGAAGAAGAAAGCATCAGGTGACACAACTGAAGTGTTTATTTTTCTTAACTCACAGCTCCACTCCACTTTGACTCCTTTCCTCTAGCACGTTCCTTTTCCGGTAACAGCACAGATGGCCCATTGACAATAGCTGCACTCATTAGTATTGAAAACGTTGGTATTCTGTGACTGTTAGGAATCTTTCCACTGAGTTTCCATGCTTTTTTTGTTTGTTTGCTTGTATGCATATTCTTCATCCACTGTTCCATGTTCACCTTGTCTTCTTCTTCTTCTTCTTCTTCTTCTTCCCTTCATTCTCTCCATGCCTCACTCACACTGCTTTTGCTGGCTGTCGTTGTGTCTCTGTGGCTGCTTTGTGGCTAAGCTGGAGCCGGCAGTCAGTGTGTCGTCTTCTGTCCAAGCCCCCGCCCCCGCCCCCGTGGACCCCCCAGCCCCTGGGCCCCCTTCAGGTACCGCAGCCCTCCAGCCTTCCTCTGGGCCTCCTGGCTGGAATTTGTACTCGTGTGGCTTGTCGGAGTGTAAGGCCTGAAATCCTTCTAACTTCCCCCCCTCGCCCCCCCATTTCTCTTTTCTTCAGTTTTTCAAACATCTTTATTAGACTGTGACCAATAGTCTCACGTTACTCTTAGTTCAGTTTTGGATTATAGAGTTAAGAAGTATCATTGACTTTTATTTAGAGCCCGATCGATTAATCGGCCAGCCGATAATATCTGCCGACATTAGCGTATCCAGTGACTATCAGTATCTGCTAATTTATTGCAGATATTACTAAATTTCTTCACCAGTCAAATAGTATTTCATTTGAGTTTCATTGTATTAAACTAGCAGTTCTCTGTCACCAGCAGAGGGCGCTATATGGATTACAACAAGCATTCTCCCTCTCCAGAGTGTCAAGCAGTGACACACGTACATGCACAGTTACTTTTCAGTTTAGTGACCATCTTGTCTTCATTAAATATCTTTTCCACAAGTGTTTAAGAACTGCATTTGAGGGATTAATGCAATAAATGTGTTTATCTATATCTATCTATCTCTACTGATCTAACATAGATCTAAGAAAGATATCGGCCGATATATCGTTTTTTTTCCCTTTCCCCAGTATCGATGTCGGTATCGGCCCGAAAAATATCATATCGGTCGGGCCCTACTTTTATTTCATTTTTTATAGTAATGAAAGAAACCTAAAGAAGCCTTTAAGAGGGACTTTTATACATATTCATCCTCCTCATCTTGTACAGAGATAGTTATGAGACATTTGAAGCCTCATTCAGAAAGAAAAAATAAAGCATAGAATTATATAACTAGAGAGGTTTAACCTCACCGAAAAGAGAAGTAATCCAGAACATTGGCCTTTCAAGCGTAGGTAGAGTTTAGTGGGTGGAGTGAGGGCAAAACAAACCATTTCATACGACTCTGTAAGGGTGATACAACTTAAGTAACAGGTCAGCTTATATAAAACCTTACAATAAGAATACTTTAGGATTGGTAATATTTTTGGTTTTGGCAGAGCTGGTTGTGAAGTTTCATGTTTGCTTTTGTTTCTATATTAAGCGAAAGTCTTTGACTCACCAAACTACCTCTTATGTCTTTTTCTAATCAGGCTCAGAGTTTTCTTTGAGTCTCTCAATGTTTTATAAAGTGTGAATTATACAGTCAAAGGCTTCTCTGGCACTTCTTTGTCTTGTTTTGGCTTTCGGTATACGCTCCAGTTTTTAACACAGTGGCATGATGATGTTACCGCCTCAGGCTGCATGAGCTTTGTTCGAGCGACACACGTGTGAGGTGTTTACATTGTTGAAGTTAGCAATGCCCGATTGACAGTTGTGTGGCCTGTTTTAATCATCTGTGTCTTGGAGGCTTTTTTTCATGCAATCTAATCACATAAGTGAATATTTGACCTGTTAAAGTGAAGCTGATTAAACGTTTATGGAAAGACAAGTGAGAAAAAAAAAAGCATTTTTACTTTCTCTGAGTCTGATCAGAAAACCTTTTCACACTTATGTTTGATATATAAGAGTGTGAGGGTGAGGAGTAAGATAGAAAAGGTTCAGAAGAGAAATAAGATAAACGTTCAGTATTTAACAGGAGAGTCAAAGAAATTAAAGGAGTAAAGTCCACTTTTCATTTTTTTTTTTAGCAGGGAGACTAACTCCCATGATACCCTGCAAGCCTCGACGTCATCTTTTGTTATTGTTTTGATTGAGAGCCCCCTCTCTCTGATGATTTTTGGGAGTGAGTTCCAGAGGGTGGGAGCGGCAATGGAGAAAGCCCTGTCCCCCCAGGACCGATGGTTGGTCCTGCAGGGACCTCCAACAGGAGGTTACATGCTTCATATATAAAATAGAAAGTATAGATGTCCTGCATACAAGTTTCTAGCCAGGGTTAATTCTAAACTCCTGTCCCTGACGAAGCTTTTAGGATTAAAACAGAAGCATCAGACAGAAACATTATGATACAATACAAAATCAGACATTAACATACTGATAGACTGTAGACATTTCATTTGAAATATAAATTGATGCATTATCCTTAAAAAAATGACATGATTGTCTGAGTAACTTTCTTATCTGTAAAAACAGGAGAAATAAAAGGTTATGGCTGTGTTTGTTGTTGTAATACCATTGTTGGCCACTAGGGGCCAATATGCACCACCACACTTAACTCTACATACTGATGAAGAACATTCACGTGTCCCAAAACTTTTTTCATCTGGACGCTTTTTCTCCCCTGATTCTTAAAAGATCAAAACATTTACATCAGACTTAGAAGGTAGTAATCATTTGTTTTTCCACTTGCCGTTCAGTGCCTCTTTATTAAAGCCAATGAGTGGATCATTACAGTTCCTTTGTCGATGCTTCTTTAATACACTTGATTCTCTCTCACAGGTTTGTCTGCAGCGCTTTAGAATACCTTCATTTGTCCTTTTGATCTCTGTTTGTGCATCTGTTTCTCATGTTTAACTGTGAGCTTTGATTTCACCTCTTCATGCTGACCAAACACCAGGGATCAGTGGAAGAGGACCCTGTGGCCCTCCTTCAGGCGTCTCATGCTGCGGTTAAACAGTCCCAGGTCTGGTCTCTTCTGTGCCTGAGTGTGGTTCACCTGCAGCTCTTCCCACAGCCGCCACCCCCCCCACCCCCCACCCTCATGCATTGTGGAGTGCTGTGTTGCTGTGTTGTGTTATCTACATTTTGCTTGCAGAGTGCAGTGTGTTTGGTTCACTTTGTCCTTAAAGATGGTGTGAAATTCAAGCAGTCATTGATTTATGTTGTTATTTTATTTAATTCCAGTGTGGTGTGTTCCTCCCTCACTTCTGCTCCTGGTTGCGTTAATAAAAGTGTGATTACCCCTGTCATTTTGGTTGCTGTTGAAGCCCCCTCACTCTCCCCTAAAGCTTGTTATTTGGACGTCTGTCTGGTTCGAGTGTTCTCATTCACAAACTTGAACAAACACGCATTTTCACCCTGCGGGACAACACACACTCATTTCACACACACAGAAGCATGCACTGCTCAGTGAAGTGTGGGAGCTCCACTGCATGCTCATCATGCTGTGCTGTATCAGACTGGTGATACTGGTGGTCACAGTAAAGAAAGACCCACTGTGATTATGAGCAGTCCTGTGATTTTTCTCGTCTCCGCTGTTCCTGTAACGTCCCTCCTCGTTCTCTGTGTCCTGCAGGTGAAGACTGAGGAGCAGATTGCAGCTGAGCAGGCCTGGTATGGATCCGAGAAAGTCTGGCTTGTACACAAAGATGGATTCTCCCTGGGTGAGATGGGGTTATTTTGCCCTTTTTGCACAAGTAGTTACAGAAATACATTATCCAATTTAAATCTGTTGTAAATCATGTTCCCTATGTATATAGTCTAACTTAAATTCATGTTTGACTTTAATGAGCTCCACATGCCTCCTTTCAGTTTTCTTTTCCACACATACACATAAGAACCTGCACACACACAGACATGTGCACGTATGCAAACACACACACACACACACACAGACATGCACACACCACAAACACACACACACAGACATGCAAACACCACAAACACACACACACACACACACAGACATGCACACACCACAAACACACACACACAGACATGCACACACCACAAACACACACACACAGACATGTGCACACCACAAACACACACACACAGACATGTGCACGCATGCACACACACAGACATGCACACAGAAACACACGCACTGGCAAACACTTAGGGTAACTCACATTTATGACCTGATTCTCTTACATTTTTGCCTTTTTTTATCATAAATAAACAACTTTAAACAAATACATTTATAACTTTATTCTCACAAATTAATGACAACTTTCAGCTGGCAATTTTTTTTTTTTTTAATCTTATAAATTACGACTATCTCGTAAAATTAGGACTTTAATCTCAAATTCTTAGATTCTTATTCTTATACGTTGCTGTAGTGCTTCATCGTAAGAATGATATCAATCTTTTTCTCTCGTTGTTTTCAAGGATCTGCACACCTCCTATATTAGTTAGAAAGGCTCTGCTGCATGTTGTCCACAAAACTTTGATGACCAGCCTGTAAATATTCACGAGTGAAATATTGTCTGATAAGTAGCATACACTTTCTCTGCTTCGGCTGAGCTTTTTAAAATTTTGAGTCAAGATAAACGGATGAGTATCAGCTGGCAGACAAATAACCATCAATGCGTCCTTCCTCTTCTCCCTTCAGCCACCGTGGTGAAGATGGAGGCCGGCTCTCTGCCAGAGGGAAAGGTGAAAATCAAACTGGAGCATGATGGGACTTTACTGGACGTGGACGAAGACGATATAGAAAAGGTGAGTTCGGCTCAAAATTCTTCCTTTCTGAGTCTTTATGAATAAAATAATTGGTAAGACTGGAACAGTTCTCAGTTGAGGGTGCGGTATTTCACAGTAGATTTAGATTTTATATCTCAAGTTAAAATCAAAAGGAGGCTAGCTGGAGTTGGCCTGAAGCTGACAGGTGCTGGCACTCTCTGATCAGGACAGAGGAGGTCTGGTCTCCACCTGTCACAGCGTCTGTGTCAGAGCCTCGAGATCAGCACAGATGGTCACAGAGGACACTGACAGCCACAAGGAATCATGGGAAAGGTGGAGGAGAGGTCACAGGGGACAGCTGGGGGGTTGGTTTGTTTACATTTGTTTACTCGGTCACAGTTTATTTTTGTTTACTCAAACAAACAACCTCATATTTATTTAAAACCCAGGTCAAAATCTTAATATTAATAAGCTTCATCCTCTGTTTAATGGGTTATTAAAAATCTGCTATTTTTTGAGGGGAAAAAGGAAGTAGAACGGAAGAGTTCTCTGATAATTGTGTCAAAATAAAAGCATAAATCTGGTAATATTTCATATTTTTCTAACTGTTAACAAACCCCCATGAGTCCTTTCATTAACATGAAATCGATCATGCATTGTCTCTGTATCCAAGACATGACTACATTTCTGTCTGTCTTGCTTCACATTGTAGTTTTTTTTATTTCATTTGAAACACGCCGTCTTTCTACCAAACTGGTCAATTTGACGCATGTCTTGTAAACATCAGCCAGGTGCGATTGTGCGTTTTCCTTCGTGCTGATGTCACTTGTTTGGCCCTGAAATGTTTGAACCCAGACTCAGCTGTTCCTTGATGATCTTGCAGTGGTTCTAAGGGTTTAAACAAACTCTGTCTGGTTACTTTTGCTGCCCACGTAGACATCAAATAAAGCTGTTTAATTTCAGCTCGGCTTACGTTAGGCTTTCTTCGTCTTTGGTTGTTAATCTGTCCCCCAAACAAACTTTTTTTGGAGCTGACTTATCCATGAAGCTCTCCTTCCCTCCAAAATCCGTAAACCCAAGAAAAAGAAAAAGATCATGGAGGTATAAAAGAAATGTCATGTTAGAAATGAGTACGTCTTAAAGCTTTTTTCCTCACCAGGCTTTGGGGGTCTGCGAGCACAGCTGCTGCTAAATGTGGCTCAAAGTTAAGAGACATAGCTGAAAACAACAGTGACGTGAATTAAAACACTTTGAAGGTCGTTGGCTGGGAATAATGTAAGGTCCAGTCGACATCTGATATTTATGGAAAACTTTACTTATTTATCTACTCAGGATCATCATAAGTTCTCTCCACAGGAACTAAAACACGAAACAGAAACAAGACTCGGCATTTACGCATCACACATCAGACATTCCTCATCCTCAACAAAATGAAATCCAAACCTGAAAAGATAACTTTACTCTGATTAATGCGAGACCTCCAGGTACAACATCAACAGCCTTTAGTCATTTATATTTCGGTTCATCCACACACCAGAAGTACTCATCAGCCATAGATTGTCTGCTACGAGTTGAATGCCTTTTAATATCCTCTTTGTCTCCCCGTGCAGGCTAACCCTCCCTCGTACGACCGCTCCGAGGACCTGGCCTCTCTGCTCTACCTGAATGAATCAAGTGTGATGCACTGTCTGAGGCAGCGCTACGGAGGAAACCTCATCCACAGCTACGCCGGGCCCAACATGGTGGTCATCAACCCCCTCAGCATGCCCTCCATGTACTCTGAGAAGGTACGCTTTACAGTCTAAAGCAGTGCTCAGGTTTATTTGAATTGTCCGGGGTTATTCAGGAAGTGCAGAAACTGTGTGTTGATATTCTACCTTGCAAAATACATTAAATAACACTGCAGACCTCCTGAGTCTTGAATAACTTCCAGAAATGTGGGATTATTTGTACTTTTTGTTTGACTTTTCTGTTTCTGTATCTCCCTCCCCCTTTCCTTCCTCCCCCCCTCAGGTGATGCACATGTTCAAAGGCTGTCGGCGTGAGGACTCAGCTCCCCACATCTACTCCGTGGCCCAGTCGGCCTACAGGAACCTGCTCACCACCCGTCAGGATCAGTCCATCGTGCTGCTGGGAAAGTCTGGCAGCGGCAAAACCACCAACTGCCAGCACCTGGTCCAGTACCTGGTCTCCATCGCCGGGAGCACGGGCAAAATCTTCTCTGGTGAGTCTGCAGACGGAGAAGAAGGGGGCAGAAGAGCCATCACAAAAACACAAAATGCAGACAGGAAAAGAGAGAGAGAGCAACAGCTAGCAGGCTGTGGGGGAACTTGGACATTTAGTTTTACAGGACTTTATTACGATACCATATAGCTGCTCACATAAACGTCAAAACAACTAATAAATTAATCTCTGTGGGTAAATGGTAAGCTTGTTTTTAGCTGTCTATCTGTAGATAAATATACAGATTTAAAGTATATCCATAAATAATTAATGTAAGGGTTATTCCATTATTTTTTTTTACCTGGGACTAGTTTCTAAAACCTAAATCAGCCAATATGTCCATTGACAAAAACAGTGGGAGCAAGATGTTTTTGAATCTGGTGTTGGATTGTGTTCAAGTACATCAGGTGATTTCCCTTTTCACACACATCTGTAGCAGCTGCTTCAGTTAGCTTAGTGCTCCAATGAGCATATCTGTGTGTAATCTGTAATTTGTTGCACATTTAAGGGCATCATAGTTTTGTCTCTCTTGTGCTGCAACTTGTCAAGTCGTCTGCAGCATGAAGAAAGAAATGATCTTGGATTGTGGGCGTAAACCCTAAACAACGAGACACTGTTTCTTTTCTTTTTGAATGACCCAGCTGAGAAGTGGCAGGCCGTCTACACCATCCTGGAAGCTTTTGGAAACAGCTCCACATCCATGAACTCCAACGCCAGCCGCTTCTCCCACGTGGTGTCTCTCGACTTTGACCAGGCGGGGCAGGTGGCGTCCGCCTCCATCCAGGTAAAACACACCATCAGTGTAAATCACAGCTTGAATAAAAAACCTGTTTGAACAGTTTTACAGATTAATGTTTGAAGTTTTATAGTCCTGAGGTTCACATCAGGTGTCTCTGACTCGTTTCTCCTCCTGCTCAGACGATGCTGCTGGAGAAGCTGAGGGTGAGCAGACGACCTGAGGCCGAGTCCACCTTCAACGTTTTTTACTACATGATGGCCGGAGCCGACAGCAGCCTCAGGTGACTCCTGCATCCCTTTTTAATGCCTTTAATTCAACTACATACAGGCATTCAACTTCCAGCCTTCATTGTGGAGAAATCCCGGAGTGTTCTGTCTGTATCTGATTAAAATGACTCAAAATAAACCACAGAGTCAGTAAAGTATCTCTCGTGTTCTCTGTGATGTTCCCCGATGTACGGACGCAGAGTCGACTGTGCGTCCCTTTTTTATTTTTTTATTTTTTTGAGTCAGCCTGTCTTGTACAGTAAGCTTGCTTCATGATCACGTAAAGCCATGCATGTGTTTTATTAAGACGTTATATACACAATGTAAACGTGCTCAGGCCTGGTTAGTCCTGGAGCAGTGTAAGTTCAGGCCAGAGGGGGAATGGGGAGGGGGGGCAATGGTGCTTAAGCACGGTACCGAACAACTTTGCCTAGTGTTTGTGCACCCTTAGTTAACAGTTCCTGACTTTTCTCTCTTCTTCTTCTTCTCTCTGACAGGACCGAGCTGCACTTCAACCACCTGGCTGAGAACAGCGCTTTTGGGATCCTCCCCCAGTCGAAGGTAATCACAGCAGAGATTTGATTTTGAATGCATCTGTTTTAAATGTCTAATATGACACTTTAGGAGTCACTGCATGACCGAGTCAGGATTTATGTGGCAGATAGTGACACGGAAATGTAGAATCACAAGATGTTCAGACAGACTTTGCTTTTGTTTTCTTTTTAAGTCTGATATTGATATAAAGTACAACAACAGACGCTCTGACATGAAGCTCAAAGTGTCAGATTTCACTTTTCATATGAGGAGAGGAAGGACGTTTGACTCAGAGCCAATCAAACAGCTGACAGAGAGGATATAACCTGACAGGTCAAAGTCATGCTGCACTCACAGAGAAGTGTACGGACAGGGAAAGATGAGACCTTCTGATGACACCGCAGAAACAAAATGTCGGACAGAACAGCACGACAGTAAAATGTTGTGCTCCTCTGAGTCCAATCTGCACAAAACAACGTGTTTACACTAAACAACTAAAAGAACTTCAAATATGGAGGGCAGTGCTTTCTTTCTTTCTTTACACTTGGCGGTACTTTCTGCTCTCCTTCACTACAATAATATATCCAAGTGAACGTTGGTGTTGAAAATGTAAATGAGCATTGTGAATGGTAACACTGGTGTATTTACTGGGAACATTTCTTTCCCGTTGCATCCATTATCACTATAATTTGACGGACTGATTACGGGAAAGAGACACTGAAAATCAGCAGACAGATTGATATGCTGTATTCATTTATAAAATATTGTTCATGAGTAATTGCTTTCTTCTTTTGATCGGTGAAGTCTTAACCTCTCTCCCTCTTCCAGCCGGAGGACAAACAGCGTTCCTCTCAACAGTTCACGAAGCTGCAGGCGGCCATGAAGGTGCTCGGCATCTCTGCAGAGGAGCAGAAGGCTCTGTGGCTCATCCTGGGGGCCGTTTACCACCTGGGTGCCGCAGGGGCCACCAAAGGTAGGACCACATACTCGTTACTCAGATCATTTCCTGATGACAACATAACGCCTAAACTCGTCTTTAGTTTGTGTGTGTCTCCAAAACACGGAGTGGAGTTTGTCATTTTTAGAAAACTGATACCCAGGACTAACCTCCATTGATTATGTCAGGATGAGAGGGAGATTAACTTGAGATATGCATGCATCTGGGCTCCGGTTGGCTTAGCGATTAGGTCGTGCGCACAATGTACACAGAGGCTGTAGTCATCGGGGTTGGACTCCGACCCGCGGCTCCTTCCCTGCATGTCATTTGGGGCTGACGTTTCTTCTTAGTCCTTCTTTTTCTCACCTTACCTCTCCGTCTCTGGACCGTGAGTTTAGTCATTTTATTCTGCATATCGCTCCTCTCTCCTTCTAACCATGTGCGAATGTCCCTCGCCTCATTACTCCAACATCAATGGACCCTCTCAGATTACCATAAAACTGAACAGAATCAAATGCAAATTATTTTCTATTGGGTAGAAAAAAAATCTGCCTGTAGTATCACAAAGTGCCACTAGGTGTCAGGCTGCACACACTGTCGGTAGGCACAATGCAACAACAAGAAGGACAACAGATATCCTCTGAAAGAGATGGTCTTCTGAAAGGCTCACCAAGATTACAAACAAAAGTCTTGATTTAGTTTTAAAAGATAATCAAATGTATCTGATTTCTTTAAATTCATTGTCATCACAGTCTGCAGAATTTTGCTCTTATTCAGATACAAAAGCATCAGTGAGGTGCAGCGCTCATTCCACATATCCTCTTAATTTAAAGCCTTTTATCACATCCCAGTAGTCCTCTAAATATTGGCTCACTCAGTTACCATAAAAGGTCAAAACATGGTTACTGTCCATGATTCTAAGGAGGGTTTCTTCAATGGTACGTTACAGATATTTTGCACCAAATATACAAATTATAAAAAAGGCTGTTGCATTTTTCCAGAGCTTGAAGTGAGATCTTCCATCATTATTTTTTACTTTTTTCTTTTCACTCACTGCTTGTGTTTTTGATAAATGCTTGTGATGCAGACGTTGCAAACTCAGTGAGTGATTGTGTTAAATAATCCTGATCTCATTATCAATCAAAATAATCATGAATAGTATTTTTGTCATAATCGAGCAGCCCTAATGTATATCCTTTTCAAATGTTGGTTATTGGCCTCATGAACTAGAAATAATCGGTATCGGCCCTGAAAGCTAACATCGGTCGACCCCTATTAAAAAGATAAAAAGCATTAAAAGTAGTCGTCTGTAGAAGACACCCCAAAAAGTGTCCCAGATATCAGACGAAAACACGTGAAAATTGCTGCTGGGAACGAGAAAAGTACAGATTTCATTTCATTGTGTTTCTGCCATGACATCAAATGAATCAATCTGTCAAGTCGTGTCCCTAAACTTTTTCAGATTGTCCAAATTCTCCAACTTGAACTACGCTTCAGCTACACTTAGCAGTGAGCTAGTTGTTCTGATTATTCTGCCACTCCAGTGGACAAACATTCAGCACCTCGGTGTATTTCATAGATAGATAGATAGATAGATAGATAGATAGATAGATAGATAGATAGATAGATAGATAGATAGATAGATAGATAGATACTTTATTGATCCCGAGGGAAATTCAAGAGAAGTTCTACACCGTAAGTGTACTACAAAATTAAAGTTGGCAAAAAAGCACTAAACAAAAAGCACTAAACACAATAAAATACTAAAACGAATACGTCAGGGACGGAGCTACTGGATATGCGGCCACTCGCGTCGGCGCAGGAAGACTGACGATGTCTTGCAGGAAAAGAATAGTTCCAATTTGTAGTCCAAGCACAGTGCGGTCAACATGACAACAGTCTGGGAACAAAAGCAATCTTTCAGTTTTAAAGGAACAACATGGTTAGATTTGAAAAGTCTGCACTTGCAGGAGGTTTTGTTCCTTTTGTCTCTGGTGAAACCCTGCAGGAGTTTATTTAACCCTTTCCTCCTTTAAAAACAGGCTGCTGGACGATACTCCTCAGCATGCTGCTGGGCTGCATGTCCCTGTTGTTTAATGCTAATGTTTATGTTTGCTGATGGATCTATGAACTGTTCTCTCTAACCTCTTGTCTTTACTTGCATGTTTGCATGCTGCGCCTATCAAACGCAGACGGAGATGAAGGTAATGGAAACACAAGTTGTTTGACTGTTTTTCACCTTAAAAAACTTTCCTTCAGAGCTTCTCTTGTTTGCTTTTTCTCACTTAAGGCCTTTATCGTCCCTCCCTGGTGTTTGGTCATTAGCATTTTTATTGTTTCTCCTCCTCCTCCTCTCTTCATCATGTTTTCCTTGTGTTGTTTTGTCCCTGCTCCCCGTCTCACCCGATTCTGTTCCCTGAGATGAAAATCACAGGGATCACACCTTCACTGTTCCTTTTAAAGCGCTCTCTCTGATTTCTCCCCATGTCGGCCACGTTCAGCTCCTGAGCTGCCACCACACAGCTTCACAACAACAACAACAACACACTGTGTAAAGCAAAGTGTTCACTTTCACTCCTCTTGTTCGAGTTGTGACTTTCCACCACAGAACTTGTATTTCCCTGAAGTTTCGGTTTTGGCAGCAGCTCTCATTGGTTTTCTGGCTCTGTGTCCGAGCTCTGTGATTGGCTTGCTCGCACTCGGGCTTTGAATCGCCTCAAAACTAAATGAAGATACACTTAGAGACACACACAGATTCATGCAAACACAATAACTGAGAGGAGGGATGTGATCACCAATGATTGGCAGTCATAATCTTCTCTGTTTCTGTTTGATTGTCAAATTATGAATGTTTATTGTCTTTAATTATTTGTTTTGTAAAGTTCTGTCTTTTCTTCAGATCATGAATCTTGACACCTTAGCTGTCAGTTTTCACACAACTCCTACAGTCATTTTACACAAAATATCTTCAACTACATTTAGCAAAATAGAGAAAATATCTTCTGGAAACCCGAGCTGCCATGCTAAATGATCCAGCTATAGTTCATACTGTATTGTTATTTTTTTAAATTCTCTTTGCCTTCCTCGTCTTTTCATCTTCTTGACATGCCACCTTCATAATCTTGTTATCTCAGATTCTTTGTGTTTAAAGCATGTTTTTCATCTGTTTTTTTTGTGTGGTTTTTCAGCGGGTCGTCGTCAGTTTGCGCGTCATGAATGGGCTCAGAAGGCGGCTTACCTGCTGGGCTGCACCTTAGAGGAGCTGTCGTCCTCCATCTTTAAACACAAGGCCAAAGGTCTGCAGCACTCCACTTCCTTCAGAGGAGGGTCCGACGAGGCCGGACAAGGGGACAGCTCCGGTAAGAACTGCAGGGGTGTTAAATCATCTCTTGTGCAAACTGACGTGCTTTCCCTGAAACAGGAAGTGATTCTTGAAAACAGGGGAGCCCTCGCCTGTAAAGATCCAGTCTAAACTAATAACTTAAATCCTAAAATGTCCTGAACAAACACTGAGATTGTAACCCAAAAATGTAAAAGAAGCCTATTAAAAGTTTTGTGTTTCAGAGAAACTTTGGTCATTACCCAAAAAGAATGACAGGATTTTTTGTCATCCCCTAGTGGCTTTTTTGAAGTTTGTTTCCATACTGGCTTTACTTTTTGCTGATTTTCTGCATCTTGTCCTCGTCATCTCACAGGCTCGAAGGTCACAGCTCTGGAGTGTTTGGAGGCCATGGCATCTGGACTCTACTCGGAGCTCTTCACTCTCGTCATCTCCCTCATTAACAGGTCAGACCTGAATTATTGTGGACTGTGGCTTCAGTTGTCTTGAAAGAGAATTCAAAACAGCATTGTAGGCTTGTGGGTTAGCAGGCCACATCACTATATGTCACCACAATTGAATATCACTATATTCACCATTAACATACTTTGCTTTTCTGAATGTTAACACATAAGAAAGAAAAAAAAAGAGTTCATACTGACCGAGTTTTCTAACTTTCTGACATAAAACTATTGGTAAACTGTCTAAGACAGTAAAATCGCTAAAGAAGTTTAAAGGTCACATATTCTCCTCCTTCCCAACATATTTAAATAAGTCTCAGAGTTTCACAGAACATGTGTGTGAAGTTTCTTGTTCTAAATCCACTCTGATCCTGTATTTGATCATGCCTATAAACCCCTCTATTTCAGCCCTGCTCAGAACAGGCTGTTTCTGTGTCTGTACCTTTAAATATAAATGAGCTGGGTCTGACCACGCCCCTCTCTGGAAGGGTTTGGGTGGCTCGGGCTTTCTCGCTCCATGCCCTATTGTTTACAGTAAGAAGGCAGACTCACAGGGCAGAACAAACACCTAGCTGTGGGAGTGTCACCCACCTGGGGGAGGGGTTACTGCCCTTTGTGATGTCATGAAGGGAAAATCTTCAGACGGCCTGTTTGAGCACACATTTTCTGAAAAGTGGAGCAGGCAAAAGACGGAGAGGATGGACTTTTTTTGTTCAGCTGGAAATTAATTGTTCAGCTCGTTCAGCTCAAACTTCCTGCAGCTCACACACTTTTCACTGTTCAACTTCTTCTCACTTCAATACATTTCTCAAATCTTTTAAACACTCTTCATACTTTTTCCACCAATAATTCTCTTTCAGCTGCCGTGGCAACTATTCAAACCACATTTCTGCAGCAAAACAAATGAAATCAGAAGTTCTGAAAGTGTATAGATTCTCCTTTAGTGACAATCCTAAAAAGAAACTCAGCCTGGAGGAGTGCATTGTGTTGTGTAGTAATTGAACATTAATAAGGCTTTTGTGTAGTACGTTTTGTGTTCGGGGTTTTCACACAGTCTGCAGCTCCCTATTGTTGTTTTTCCCCGTAGAAGCTTTTATTCAATTAGTCTTGGCAGTGCTGCTCAGATGACTGTGAAATCAATGTGTTGTTTTATTTGTCTGCTGTTCATCTCTTATGCAACAGATTTGTTTTTGTGCCTTTGTTTCAGTATGTTTCACTGCAGCATTCTTCTTTTGCTTGCACACACGGTGTTACTCACAGTTAGCAAGATTTTAGTTGAAAGTCGCATTTTCATGTTAGTGGACTTTTAACAGTGTTTTCTGAATATGCAAGATTGTCCTACAATAATCAGAACCTTCAGTCATTTGTGGTGTGACTTCTACTTAGCAAAGACAGGAAGGAGGGAAAGAAAGATAGAAGAAAAGAAACAAGGAAAGAACAGAAGGAAGGATGGAAGGAAAGGAAGTAAGGAAGGAAGGAAGGAAAGGAAGGGATACAAGAAAGGCCGAAAAACAAAGTATTGAAACAAAGGATTGAAGGAAAGGAAGTAATGAAGGAAGGGAGGAATGAAGAAAAGGAAGGAAGGAGAAGGAAGGAAGAAAAGGAAGAGTATGAAGGAAGGAAGGAAAGAAAGAAGGAGAAAGAAATAAGGAAATGAAGACATAAGGAAAACGAGAAAGAGAGAAAGGAAGAAAGTCAAGAGGGAGAAAGAAAAGGAAACAAAGAGAGATAAATAGTTCACATTCTGCTTCTCATATAAAACAATTAACTCAGGAAATTTCTGTCCTTTAATCCGAGTAAACGATCAGATAATGTGAGTCCAGCCTCATTAAAACTTCCGTCACTGACTCTTCCTCGTGTGTTTGTCTCCCATCAGAGCTCTGAAGTCCAGTCAGCACTCGCTCTGCTCCCTGCTCATCGTGGACACGCCGGGTTTCCAGAACCCTCGTCTGGCTCAGCAGCAGCGGGGAGCCACGTTTGAGGAGCTCTGTCACAACTACACCCAGGAGAGGCTGCAGACGCTGTTCCACGAACGCACCTTCGTCAAAGAGCTCGACAGATACAAGGAGGTGCTGAGGCCCGCACGACACGACATGCATGAGCAGTTATTTGTCTCTGACTGTGACAGAAAACATCATCACTTTATTTGCTTCCTTTTCAGGGGACTATTCATGCTGATAGTTTATTTGATCAGGTTTTAGATTTCTGTTTCGCCAACAAATACAGTAAAGATCAATGGAAATGAGATGGTGCTCAAAGTGTTGAAAACTTACAGTTATTAAAGGTGGAGTCAGTAGCACTGTTTGCTGCAGTTTGTAAACACAACATTCAAACTGGGCCCCTCCTCCTTAGTTCACCGCCACCAGAAGCGCACTCTCACTGCAGGACGTAGTTTGTACGTTTACTGCTTGTACCTACACTGCAAGCTACCGCACGCTAGCACAAGCTAACCGCCGGTGTTTGTCACCTGCCTGTCCAACAGAAAGCAGACCAACTCTTACAAAGCCAACACAAGGTTCACCCTCTGTTTGGAACGAGGTTTATCCGCGTGGCGTTTTCCCCTCGGTATGATTACATTTTCTCTTCTTTGCCGTTACGTCCACGTCCGTCATATTCGCCTGTTTGAATAGTGTCCAATCACTGAATTGTATCCACTCCTATACTCACCTGCGCGCTGTCATTGGCTCGTGGAAACACACCAGTTCCTCGCCCAGAAACATCCCAAACCTCAACCAAAACAAACCAGAGCATCAAAATACAGCCTGGGGACTAGGGCTGGGTATTTCCCACAACCCCACGATACGATACGTATCACGATACAGAAGCCACAATACGATACATATCGTGATATACATTGACTTTGGATAATGACCATGTCCTACACAGAATTCACTTCAACAGCTGTTCTTTATTGTTGAGAATAACAGCAGAAGGAACTTAAAACAGAAATACATTAAAATATTTGAATCCCAAAGCTATGGCTATGGTGTTATTGTGAACTGCACCATAGGTCAATTGTCTTTTAAAACTGTCATCACAGCTGTGCAGCTGTGTCGATTCTGTAACATCTGCATGGATACATGTATTTGCAAGGCGCACATGACGTTATATTGCCATGTTTATTTTTTGAGCACAGCCCTACCGAGGACAGGGTCTCTGCAGACACAGTCACCACCACACATGTATGGAGGCCCTGAAGCGAAGATTCAGCAGCACGATATCTTTCAGGAAAAAGCTACTCACTCTGCCTTTTAAGTTTATTGAAGGAATTTCAACACTTTTAACACTTCTTTATAAATCGAGTAAGCGTACTGGATTCCATGTACCTCTGTTTGTTTGGTGAAGGCTGACAGAAATCTAAAACACCAGGGAAATAAATTCAAACCCCTTTTTGCATCGATAGAAATCCCCAAAGTCAACTGAGAAGTCATGTTTTAAACAAGCAGTAGAGCTTCATGTTAGCATATGCACTGAAAATCTCTAATGCATATTCACCTCTTTATAAACTGATCATGCAACAACCAATCCTTCTTTCTGACAGTTGATTACAGCACTTATAGGAGATGATTTGACTCAGTAATAATGAGGAGTAAATTCACATTTTAATAACACTTTAAAACAACCCAATCTGCCGGCTGATTTGATACTCAAAGTGAACATCTCTTGTTGTGTATCATGTTGCTCTAATGATTCTCCTGTAGGTTACTAACCTCAGCCTTTATCCCTCCTGTGTAGGAAAACATAGAGCTTGCTTTAGATGACATAGAGTCCAGTACATCTCTGTCTGTAGCAGCTATTGACCAAGCCTCCACTCAAGCTCTGGTAAGAAAACTCCACACTCCGTCTCTGTTTTCAGCTGTGCATGTGCTGTCTGTGTGTTTCAGCTCCCGACTGAACGACAGATGTGTGACGTCTTAAGGTTGTGTTTGTGTTGAAGTGTTGACCTGTTCAGATCCACATGAAGCCTAAACAAACACTGCATGAGTTCCAAGTTAGATATTTCTGAATCATTTTTGTACACAAACAATGACATTAGGGTTTTCATGCAGCGAGAACAGTGACGTTTTTTCTTTATTTCCTTGTTTAATTTTCATCCAGATTAATGTTTCCTTATTAATGGTAAATGGACTTGAGCTTGTATAGTGCTTTTCTAGTCTTCTGACAACTCAAAGCGCTTTTACACCGCAGGTCACACCTACACATTCACACACTGATGGTAGAGGCTGCTGTGTAAAGAGACCATCAGAAGTAACTAATCCCATTCATACACATTTATACGCCGCCGACAAAGCGGTTTGAGGTTAAGTGTCTTGCCCAAGGACACATCGGACATGTTGCTGCAGGAGCTGGAGATCAAACCTCCGACCTTCCGATTGAGAGACGACCGACTCTACCAACTGATCCACAGCCGCCCCAAATACCTGAACCCGTATTTTTGTCACTTCCCTCACTTTGGTGGATCAGCTTTGCTCATGATGTTGATTTAGTGTCATTTCATCAGGAGCAGGCTTGTGGAATCCACTAATAGAAATGATTCAGATAAAGTGTGCTTTGTAAAGTGAAAGATTCCTGTAATAAAGTAAATTTAGCTCATTCTTTTTCAAAGTGGGGCTTCCATGCCTGACCCCGCTAGAGGGTTGCAGAAACTCGGAGGGAAGGGGGGTAAAACAAATGTAAAAAAAGTCATCTAATAACATAATTTGTGACAACAACATTTTAATATGACTTTTTAGATGTTACCAATCACTAAATATCTACGTATCTATGTGTTGTTTTTCTGTGCTGGGCTCTCAATTAAAAAAAATACACGCACCAAAAGTCATATAGTACCGTGAATGAACAACAACAGGAAACATTTTACATTTTTTAAGGTTTATTTTTGGGACTTTTTGCCTTTTATTAGAGAGGACAGCTGAAGAGAGACAGGACATGTTGGGAGGAGAGAGTGGGGGGATGACCCGAGCAGAGGGCCAAGGTTGGATACGACTATAGCCTCTGTACATGGGGCGAGCAACATAACTGCTTAGATAGGTCAACTGAAGAGAGACAGGACATGTTGGGAGGAGAGAGCTTAGAGGGAGGACATGCAGCTAAAGTCTGAAAAAAAAAAGAAATAGTACAGTGGATAGAGTCAGAAATCAGAGAGAGAGAGAGAGTGGGGAATGACTTGCGGGAAAGGAGCCACAGGTCGGATTTGAACCCGGGCCCGCCAGCTTGAGGACTACAGCCTCCGTACATGGGGCTCGCTCACTAACCACTAGGCTACAGGCGCCCCACTCTCTAATCCTTTTTATTTTAAATGTTCTAATTGTGTTTGTTTTCATTGGAGCTGTCATTTCATTTGGGTGTCAGGTCATACATAATGTAAGGCCATGCTTTATTTTGGAAAGAGTTTAATATTCGCTTTATTATGAAGTCCACTGCAGGCCAGTTCAATTACAGCAAACATTTATACAATAACAAGCTCTGTTTTTGTTTAACAGACTCGTGTGTCAAACTGTTACATCACTGTCCACTCACCAGGTGTTTGTTGTTTAAAACTCACGTCATGTCTTTAAATTCACTTTTTGATTCTTAACGACGACACAGAATCGGTTAATGATCATCTTCACGCTCTGCCAGCTCTCTGGGCTCCGTCCTGTTAGTTTGGCTCAGCAGGACTTTGGCTCATTTTTTCTACAATTTGCTCCGGTCCCTTTTGGAACTTGTCCCACGTCAGACATTTTTATTGGCATCAAGTTGTTCTGATTTGTTGTCCTCGTGTTGGCAGTAAGATTCTCGTTCTCTATTCTTATTGGCTGATACTTAAAAAAGCCTGTTCGATTAAGAACATGGCTTTTTTCAGAACATCTGCAACTTTGAGTGACATTTACATTCAATTCAGTCAACATATCTCACTTCATTCTTAACAATATAGACGGATAATATAAAGCAGAAGGCTAATTCTTGTGTGTGAAACTTACGAGTCAGCAGCACAACTCAGCATCTCTCCTCTGATTTTAAAGGCTCTAACCTCCTTTTACGATTGAAAGCATCTCATAAAAGAGGTGCATCTCCTCATTAAGAGATTCTGCTCCCTGCCAAAGAAGCACACACAAGTTTCACAGTCCCATTGGACGTCTCTGAATAGACTCATTAAAGAAGAGAAAGGCAGAGATTCACACTTTGGGATCTGAGCACTTTTTATTACATTATCAGCGTTTGATGGGGTTGTGTGATCTCAAGGCTCACTGAGGAATCACGTCAATGCTTCTGAAGCTTTTGAATTCAAAGTTTGTAGTTTCTTAAGGACTTCTTTTTTTAAAATGTAAGTAAACATTTCAGACCTCCACATTGTTCATCAACACGTTCAGGATGTAGAAGTTAGAGAGTTATCTTTAAAGCTGTGTTTGATCAAAAGACAGAAATACAACTATTAGAAAAGGAAGACTGAATCCCATTTGATTTATTAAAGGTCATTCTTTCAAAGTCAATCAGTTTGATTTTTTGCATCAATAAAAGTAAGCAGGATACACGTGATGGAAAATAATTTTTTTTCCCTCCAGGCTGTTCTTGTGATTGTTGCAGCTTAAAAAGTCCAATTTTGTGGCAGTTTTTTTTTTCTAAATATATGACGTGAAAGTTGTGATTTTTAGTTTAGTTTATTAGTTTATTGTTTCGTGGACAGTCCCCTTTTACAATAAAAGGAGCAGCTTCAGCCTTTGCGGATAATTTCCAGCTGTAGTCCCAGGCCAGTTGTAAATCGGCAACCTAAAATGCATATTTAAAAATTAAAATACAATAAATTACATTACATTTGCAGTTACAGAAGGCCTAAGCAAAAGGAAGAGAGGCATACAGACATACAACATGTCGCACACAATTGGAGCAAGCACAAATCGAACAAAGACATCAAAGTAGTGCATGCAACAACAAAGACAACACAGGGGAGGCATGGGAGAAGAACAATCACAGAGGCCACATTTAAAGTACATACAAGACAAAACGTGGAGGCAGGCAGCAGAGATGGAGCAGCAGCAGCAATGACCATGTCACATCGAACACACATCACATCTGACAGAGATTAATGTGTGCAGTTATAGTTGTCGGACAGCCATGTTTTAACGGGTATTGTAAAGGTGGAGTGTCTATGTATATCTTTGATAGTGGTGGGCAGTGAATTCCAGTTTTGTATTGCTCTAACAGAAAATGATAGTTGACCGAATGTGCTTTTCCTAAATGGAATTAGAAGGTCACCTCGTGTGGTGCTTCTAGTGATCTGACTGCTGTTGTTATGTTGGGTTATGTTTTGAGGCTTTCTTTTACTAATGGAATTGCAGGATGAAGTGAATTAGCAAAACTAGTTTTTAGTGTTCTTAGTAGCCTTACTAAAAAGGTTAAAGATTACAACAATGTTAGGATTTTAGTATAGAGTTATCAAGGTTTAAAGTGCACAGGTGGCTAAGGTGTTTGGTCAAATTTGTAGAAAAGTTGGGGCGCTGGTGGTCTAGTGGTTAGTTTATGTATCTGATGTACAGACGTCCTCGAAGTGGCATGTCAATCCGCACTCTCTCTCTCTCTCTCTCTCTCTCTCTCTCTCTCTCTCTCTCTCTCTCTCTCTCTCTCTCTCTCTCTCTCCCTGATTTCGATCCACGGTCGTTTATCAAATAAAGAAATAAAAAGCCAAAGACACAAACAAAAATCCCCCCAAAAAATGAGAGGGATGGGGACACCACAGTTCTCATTTTCTCACAGTAATTGAAAATAAGTGAAGAAAAAGAAACACTATGACAGGTGTCCTTAAATGCTTTATCAGACGGTTATTCTCACAGTTTTCTAAAGAACCTTTATATTGCGCTGTTCTGGAAACAAAATGGAAACGCATCGATCCGTGGAGAGTGACTTGTTGAAGTCTAGTAGCTGTCGATGACTGCACAGATTTCAGCTGTGGACTATTACAGTGAGTGTGGACTGTTCACACTGTTTCTCAGCTCTCTGTGCTCTGATTTAGGGAGCTCATGTCGCTCGTAAAACACAACATTTAAAATATTTAGAAATGCCTCTTAGGCTTTCGGCAGTATTTTGGTGTGTTTGCTCTAAACTGAGGGGCTGATGTTTATTATTTGTTTGTTAATTTGATGAGTCAGAGCTGACGTCATAATGATGATTGGTTGCAGGCTTGTAGCCACTTCCTATTTAAGATGCCCCGCCCATTTTGACAAACTTCCCAGATGAAGGTCTAGTACAGAGACGTTGCCAATAAATGTTTGTTTGCAAGTAAGACAGTGTGCAGGAGTTGACCTTGAAGTTTTTGATGGACACATAGCTCTGTCTCCTTCGCACCTGTCTGATGAAATGGATGTGCTAAGGTTTTTTCTTTGTCGCCTTAAAACACAAAAATGTCGACTCGTGGGGTTTTTGGATTCTGAGTAATTCTTGCTTTGTCATATCTCATTTTTAAATGTTTTTAAACAAGTCTAAGTCAGTCTGACTCGGCATACTGAATATCTGTACAACTTAAACTATAAGGTTATTTAAGTTGAGAGCAGCAAGAGGAATAAAATTGGACGTAAAAAAAACGAGAAGGCAGGTATTTTTGTCCAGTTTTCTTTCAAAAAATATTCTGTGTAGAAACATAGACACTCCAGAAGACATCTGCAACTGCCAACCTCCTGCTGTTTTATATTTGTTCCACATTTGTCTGCAAAGTTCCTGCATGTTGTCTCATGATGAATGAATAATGAATAAAGCTTTATGTACAAGTCTACAAAAGAAAAAAGTCGAAGAAGAGTGATCAAGTATTTTCTTATGTTTGCATTTGTTCCTTTGTGCCTCAGGTTCGTACTCTGGCGCGGACGGATGAGGCGCGGGGTCTTCTGTGGCTGATGGAGGAGGAGGCGGTTCAGCCTGGAGGTTCAGAGGAGACGATGCTGGAGAGACTCTTCAGCTACTACGGCTCTGCACAGGGAGACAACAAAGGTAAGAGAGGTCAGCTCTGAAGATTAACGTGTGTATTTGGGACAATCTGAACTTTAACTGTGTCCAACTTTTTGTTTGAGTCTTTCATCCATCAATGAGTACTTGAACCATAGACGGTATAAAACATGGACGTAGTCTCTGTGACGTCACCCGTCACCTTTTGAAAATAGTGAAAAGATGGATCACTCTGGAAGTTAGTTTCCCATGATGAATGATTTCGGATTTTGTTTTTGTTTCCAAAGTTTTAGAAAGAAAAGGAACATATTCTCTCTGAAATAGGAATAGGACTGATCATCCTCCTTACATTTGTGTTTGTGTTTCAGGAGCCAATCTGCTGCTGCGAGGAGAGAAGCCCCTCCTCTTCCTGCTGGGTCACAGCCACGGGACGGACTGGGTGGAGTACAACACTCAGGGCTGGCTGAGCCACGCCAAGAACAACCCTGCAGCCCAGAACGCTGCCATGCTGCTGCAGGACTCCCAGAAGTACGGAGAGCTGAAATAAATCTGTTTTTCTGAACATTTTTACAAAGTTTAGCTGCAAAATCAAAAAAAAATTAACACAAGGGATCCAAACATGAAAACAAATTGAGCTGCAGGCCAGCATGTGGGTCTCCACCCTCTAGAAAATGTATTTGATGGAGTCTGATTAGCTCCCATTGTTTTATTTAATCAATCACTGCCTCATAATCAATCATATTAACCCTGCTCATTTTTCTACAGGAAGAACATCAGTGGTCTGTTCATGGGCCGGGCCAGCGGCGCCACGGTGCTGTCGGGCTCCATCGCCGGGCTGGAGGGAAGCTCCCAGCTCGCCCTTAGACGAGCCACCAGCATGAGGAAGACCTTCACCACGGGCGTCGCTGCAGTGAAGAAGAGGAGTCTGTGTATACAGGTCAAACTACAAGTGGTGAGTGGAGGAGATGTTTTTTATTCCTAGAAATCAACACCTGTCAGCTTTTGAGTACGTCTAGAAGGTCCTAGAAGTTGTCGTTAAAGCAGACGTCTGATCGTCCTCTCTCTCTCTCTCTCTCTCTCTCTCTCTGTCTCTCTCTCTCTCTCTCTCTCTCTCTCTCTCTCTCTCTCTCTCTCTCTCTCTCTCTCTCTCTCTCTGTCTCTCTCTGTGTTCAGGACGCTCTGATCGACATGGTGCGTCGCTCCAGGGTTCACTTCATCCACTGTCTGCTGCCCAAAGCTGAGGCGGTGGGTGGAGGAGGCGAGCCCCGCGTGACCCACGGAGAAAGCTCCGACTCGGGCCTCATGACTCTGGACGTGGATCTCCTAAGAGCTCAGCTCAGAGGGTCCAAACTGCTGGACGCTCTGCGGATCTACAGACAAGGTGAGGAAGAACTGAAGGTGTTTGGTCTCGGTTTTAATGTCTGAACAGAAGTTGGAGTTGGATCGTAACGTCTCTTTGCTTAAACATTTTTTAAAGTCTTTTACGTGCTTTCTTTTTGTCTTCGCTGTGAAAGTTTACGGTTGACATTGTTGGCTCTGTAGACGCTCCTCTGACCTTTGTGTTTTTGCCTCCCTCCTTCCTTTTAGGATACCCCGACCACATGGTGTTCTCTGAGTTCAGGAGGAGGTTTGACGTCCTGGCTCCTCATCTGACCAAGAAACATGGACGTAACTACATCGTGACGGACGAGAAGAGGGTGAGTGTCGTGCAGGGTTAGAGGTTTCCAAGTATTTGTCAGTTCACCTCAAGACACTGTCTGACAATTGTAGTCTCCACAAAGGGCACACACAACTTTTAATAGATTCATTGGCCGGGCAGAGGACTAAGATACTCACCAGGAGAGGATCCAGAATATAATAATTATTAGTAATGCAGCCCTCCCTGAGTGACCTTTAGATTATATTCAGTTGTTCATCACCGGGTGATTAATGAAATCTGGTAAATAACGTTCCTCTACTAGCATCACAAGCAGGAAAGAGCTGCATGAATCATTACAGACAAAAACACGTGCACAATGAAGGTCTTTAAAAATGTATTTCACAATGCATCAAGCTTGATTGCAGCTGTTAATTGATTAACTAGCCAGCAGAATTACATTACATTGCGCATGCTTCATCACTAATACTGTATGTAGGAGATGGTTGATTTTCTGTCTTTATTTCTCCAAACGGTCGTCTGGTCGTTTTAAAAGATGTCTGATATGTTCAAATCGAAGTGTTGTTTAGATCGCTTGATTAAGTTACCTCAATCAGCACCTGTCTTCACTTCTTAATCCAACTATGTATGCTGCTGTCACAGTCAGCAGGCAGCAGCAGACGCTACAATGCCACCCCAGTTATGGCGACTACTGCAAGATGGCGGCGCCCACAATCAGCCGTTATATTCCTTGATACTCTGTCAGTAACATAAATCCACTGCACGGTACAGATTTGTAAGAAGCCGTTGTTTACACTGGTTTTAGAGCTTTGTTCCACACTGAAGAGGAGTAACAGTCAGGGTATTGTTGTATCTGCTGCATGGATATCGATGATCCTATCTCTTGTAAACCCTCGTGATTTCAAAGAGAACCACACTAAATCACTGAGTGCTCCTTTAAAAACCTGAGTTATTCTCTTTGCCAAAAATCAGTAGGATGTTGATCTTTAGAGTCTGGATATTTCTCTCTTTGCCCTCCACTTACTTATCTCTCGGTGAGAACAGAATCCTTTTACTCCTCCTCGCTCCTGTCCTCTTCCTCTTCCAAGAGCGCTCTTCTGTGTAATTAATTATGATTGTGCAGGCTGGCAGCATACGGCTACTGTACTGATTAATTACTGGCAGTAAGAAGAGCTCTCTCTCTCTCTCTCTCTCTCTCTCTCTCTCTCTCTCTCTCTCTCTCTCCTCCCGTTCCCTCGTCTCTTCCCACGTTTTTTTTCTTTCTCTTGTCTCATTATCTTTCCATTCCTTTTGTATAGGAGGCCGTACAGTTAAAGAACATCCCTGAGCATATGATTAATGTCCCCTCTACATGCAGCTCGGCCAGTGTACAGCAGCTCTGCACATACTGTAGGCGTGATTAGCTTTTATGAGGGGAAGATGAAAGTTTTCTGCAGCTCATGAGACAACGTTTCTGTCAAGGAATGTTATATTTTCTGATGTTTATGAATCTAAAAGCTACTTGTTTTGTGTCAAAATATAAAAAATAACTTTGACTGAACAGCCACTGCCCAGAGAGTTGATCTAACTGGAAGAAACAGAAAGTAGTTTTGGTGCCCAGATCTTTTGGGAGAACAGCAGGATGAAAGGAGGCGGTTTGAGACGGAGAAATGTGAATAAGAATTAAGTATAAGTAGAGGAAGAGGAAGAGGAGACGACCAGAGGAGGATATCTGTTTGCTGAGCCCGTCTGCGATTTTCTTTTTTTGCGTCTGGCAGCCCAGTTCTGTCAGCTCCTCTTAGGAGAGGTGATGTAGCTGTGATGTCAGCAGACAGACGGCGTACCTGTCAGGAGCTTTTTAAGAGCGGCCAGGCAAACAAACAGAGAGGACATTGAACACATCACACAAGAATCAGGATCCTCTTCCATCACGTCTCACTCGTATTAGTTCCACCTGAGAGATTCTGAGCTTTAATTCTTTGAAGAAAATATTTTTACTCCGTTTTGTAACACCTCAGATGTTCAAGAATGAAAGTATCTGTTAAAAGGACCAAAATCACGAGTCAGGGAAAGTTTTTTAACAAGTCCTCAGATCAAGCTGGTATTTACAAGAGACAGAAGAAATAAGAAAATAAAGAAGCACGCAGCAGCAGAGTTAAAAAAACGTAAGTTTCAAAGTGAAGATCAAAATCTGCATGCCACCATGGTGTGAAGACTTTCATGTGTGTACATATAATTCTATTTTATTTTTATTTTAATTCATTGGTTGCCAGCAAGAAGAAGCCCCGTATTATTTCTGGATCAGTCTGAAAATGTGAGGAACCCTCAATCATGCAACACACTTCCATCCTTAGTGCTATCAGATCTCTTCCATATTTTTTTTTTATTTTTTTTAATTTTATATACTTTATTAATCCCCTACGGGGAAATTGTGGTTCGCACTCTGTTATTTTTTTGGACATGCTTCTCACACACACAGGCCTGAATCACACACATGCACAACGAGACCTGTGGACATGCATTAATGGAGAGATGTCAGAGTGCGGTGGCAGCCCCTTGGGAGGCGCCCCCTGAGCTGGTGGGGGTTCGGTGCCTTGCTCAAGGGCACCTCGGCAGTGCTCGAGAAGTGGTCTGGCACCTCTCCAGCTACCAGACCAACTTCCATATTTTGGTCCGCATCGGGACTTGAACCGGCGACCCTCCGGTTCCCAACCCAAGTCCCTATGGACTGAGCTACTGCCGCCCTCTTTTTTTTTTTTTTTTTTTTTTTTTTTTTTTTTTTTTTTTTTAATATGATATATTATTTATCATGACTACATATTATAAACCAATAATAGTTTGTTTAATATTAAGATATGAGAAAAATCCTGTCTGATTTTAGAGGGGGCTCCAGTACAAGACTTAATACGACAGTAGGCAAGAAACTCGGCGAAACTTTCTGGTTCACTGAGAACCGGTGAAAAAAGTTCAACAGAGGAAAGTCCAGTTTTCAGTAGTTCTTCTCTGGTCGATAAGACAAGAGAAGGGGAGGAGAAAACTACAAAAATGAACAAAGACACGACAAGTATGAGAAAGCACAGTACCGTGGTGCCATCTTGGCAAATGTAACACAAATGTAAAGACATTTCAAAAGGAGAAAACACCCTTTAACAAAAAGTAAAGATGAACTTCTCCTCTAGTGTTTTTTTATACGCCAAACATGGTGTTTAAAAAGGTGAGGTGGAGTTGGATGAACGTCCTTAAAGGAGTTCTTTAGAGTGTCCCAGAGTAAAGAACTAAAAACACATCCAAATGTTAAAGAACAATAATCAAGTTTGTTAATCTTCTGTTGTCAAACCTGAAAAGCCCTCTGAGCCCTTATCAGCAGACGCACTGCAGCGTGCAGTTTGTCTTTTAAAAGGTCGACTCGACAGAATAGATGAAACTTGACAGAAAAAGACCTGAGATGCGTTTCTGTCCGTCTAGGTCTGTCCTTTGAAGTCCCCCGAGGCAGATCAGAGGGAGCTGGGTGTGTGTTTTTGTGTTAGCCGGTGCTGAGGGGGAATGCTGCTTGTTGCTGCTAACAGAAACCAGGAACAGACGGTGATGCTTTCTGTCTGCTGACGTCTTTGTTGTGATGTTTGCAGGCGGTGGAGGAGCTGCTGGAGTCGCTGGAGCTGGAGAAGAGCAGTCACTACATGGGGCTGAGCCGGGTGAGTGGAGTCACACGTGCACATTTTTTACATCTATATATACATGCAAGCAAGTACCATTAGGGATGTTCCTAGCAACCGATGTCCCTCTCCACCAATGGGAAATTTAAATTCAGCCGACTAGTCGAAAGGTAAGAAAACGATCGGAAAACCGTCACAATTGAGCACAATTTATTTGACCTGGCTAAACACGGTACGAAACCATATTACATGTTTGCTATACATATACATGCATGCTTAGTAAACTGTGACCTGACTTGACATGTGAGCTATTTGATTGCTGTTTAAAACAGTTAATTGAAATCTTCACAAGCTAAGTTGACAGCTATTGGCTAACGCTAGCAGTGCTATCACCACCAGCCGTCAGTCCTCCTTGCAGGCTAACGTCCACATGTCTGCTACTCTTTGCTTTAGTGGTTGTATTCCAGTTTACCTAGGCTGCTCCAATAAGAAGCCATCTGTCCTCTGCGCTGGTTTACATCCCGGCAGTAGAGCTGCAACCCCACCTAGTGGCAGGTGGCTGCGTTACATCTTTGACACAACATTTAACTAGCATTGTGGTCCTACGTTAATAAAAAAAAAATATATATAATACCTTGCCTCCATCTACCGTCTCTTCCAACATTATTAGCGCTGCTAGCTAGTTAGCTGGTCGCGGCCTTTGTCTTCTCCTTCTTCTTCTTCTTCTTCTTCGTCTTCCCTCCATTTTGTAGCTGGTAGCAACCAGCATAAAGAACCACTACTGCCCCTAATATGCCAACTCCTCTACAAAACTAGTTCATGCATAGATGTATTTATTTTCTGCAAAAACTGTAAACTATATTCACATTTCCCAAAACAAAACATATTTCTAATCTTAAACCTCATCTGTAGAAGTTTTCTCAAATTGTTGTTGGTCTCCTTAAATTTACAACTTACCATCTGTTGGACTGAGCGTCCACAATGTGACATTGCCCATTGCCATGTCATTCCCCCAAAGACCCCCAAGAAGTAATAATTCATAATTCTTTTGACATATTCACTTAGAGGCAGTGTCCAGTTCATCTCAGGAAACCATGAAGACCCTCATAAACACTCCATACTTCACATCACATCACGCTTAAGCTTGCCTCTCCGCACGGGCAGCGTGTCGAGTCCAGACGCTTTTGACAGCCGTGTCTTTTGTGTCACCGTCAAGGAGAGACCTGCCTTTAAGTCCTGACGTCCTTTCACACACTGACACTCTCAATTAAACGGATAATTAGAAACGTTTTCCATTCTCCTCGCCTACCTCTCTGCCAAAGTCGCTGCTGTTTTGTTCCTCACATTCTCCTTTTCACCTTCATTAGTCCTGCCGTGTGTTGTTTTTAATCTCTCTCTCTTTATGTGGAGGAGGAGCTGATCCTCGTGGCTCTCTGTATCTGTGACCCTAACCGAGTCAGACGCTGCCAGACTCCGACTCTTTGAGATAAAAAAAAAAAACACGGCTAATCAGAAGGAAAAAGACAGGCTGATGGTTTTGTTAATTAGATCTGTGAATGTCTGTGGAATAAAGAACAGTCAGGGCCTTGAGCTGTCAATTAGAGAGGTTCCTTGGCAGATATTGCAGAGAGTTTAACCTTGCCTTCGTGTTACTTTTCCCGAGTTCACATAAAGTTTCAAATCAGAACTTTTGCTTCTTGTTTTACTGGCAGACTCGACACACACACACACACACGTCCAACCGACCCACACAGGACGGCAAAGTGCCACCAGCCCACACAGCGGGCCACTTACTCCTCTAATTACACTGTCTACTTCCTGCAGTGTGGGAATCGGTCTGAATTATGAATAAATGAGCTCCTTTAAAGTGGAAAAATAGCATATTATTAATACTCTAGCTTTACATTAGCTCTGCATCAGTCACATCTGCTCACAGTAACAGTCATATTTAAGGTGGGCGTACCTGCAAAGTGATGCTAGGCATTGAAATCTAGTTACTAATACTGTCTTCACTTTATAATATTGGTTTATATTTTTATTGAAAAAAGACAATAAAAAGCAAATAAAGGAGAATGGCTACGATATTATAATAATAACATAAAAGTCCCACATTTCAAACTGACAACAAACGCTGCAGAGACTAATAAGAAATACGTACTGTACGTCAAATCAGTGTGGACCTGATGCAGCCATACACCGTATAAAACATGGACGACATGGCAGCTCCCCAAAAGTGAAGCCAAAATATCTGGAGTTCCTACTACTGACGAGACGTGAGTCAAATTCTGAAAACAAAAGATGCGTAAGTAACAGATGAAGTAACAGAGTCCGCTATAAGATGCTATAATGAGACTATTTGCCTTCATATCAATGCTGTGTGTAGCGTAACGGAATCACAATGTCAACAAAATAACGGAGAAGAACATACTGATGAACAGAACGCATAATGCAGCCGTTTCATTACTCCAGTCACAGTATATAAATGTCACTCCTCTCTCCTATTGGCTCAGGGTGAATTCTCTGGAGAATATCCTGCTGCGTTCTCACATCAGCTCATCCGAACTTACTGCAGGGAAAAAAATCTAGGAGTCTGGCAGGAGAAACTCAGGGCGAAGTCCGAGAAAAAAAAGTGACGGTTTGTGTTCACACACACAGCTCCTCCTGGTAAGATCAGGAATTTTTTCAGGAGTTTCCTACAAGTGTGAAAGCACTAATAGTGACAACAACTGCAACAAATCCATTTTAACACACATTGGTGCCGCATGACGTCATCAGTGTGGGGGGTATTTTGCCTTCAACAGAAGGAGATAGAGGCTTGTGATCTATATTAATATAGTTTAAGACCAAGTTGCAACACCATGAATGCTCAATGCCAAGCCTCAAACACCAGCAGTTTAACCTTTCCTGCTTTTTGCAAGTTAAACTCAATATGCAGTACATCTTACTTTGGTTAAAGGATTAATTATCATTCAAATTTAAAGTGTCACTAATGACACATAAGGCAGGGACTGTGCAGGTGGCTGTGTCTTCTCCACCTCCCTGCCAAACTGCCCCTGAGCTTCTCTGCCAGCTCGTCTGTGGCTCTCTGCCTGAATCATTAAAGCTGGCCCTCCCTGACAAACGGCTCTCCACGGAGCTCAGCAGCTCATGTTAGCCAGATGTGTTATCTCCTCCCAGGCTGCTGCGACATCATCGGCCCTCAGCAGCTTCTCCCAGTGGAGGCCGATTTATTTCAGGGGTTGAGTCCATTTAGATAGAGAGAAAAGAATGGAAAAAAAAAGAATGAGAAACAAAAATTGGTAACATTTGGAATCCAGTGTCCTTGGGCACGACACTGAAACCTAAATTGCTCTCGCTGGCATAGCTGGCAGCGTGTGAATGTGTCTGGATGGGAATAGTTTCTTTTGCATAAGTGTATGTGTGAGTGATTGGGGGGATGTGACATGTAGTGTAAAAGGGCTCTGGATGGACAGAAGACAAGAAAGGAACTTTATAAGTACAGTCCTATTACCGTTTAACCAATCTTTGAAATCCTTGGTGCTCAGTTCTTTTAATAATCAGGTGACATCCTCTTGTTCTGGACAAAAAGTCCTGCATACATGGATGGGGGGGGTTCTTTGAGGTAAAGAATTTCTGCAAAAATGTTAATGTGAGTTTAAACTCAAAGTACATATCAGGTTTGATACATATCGACTTGCACAGACAGCGTTGTTTTACAGGCACAAGGTCAGCACATTCAAGCATCAATCTTTTATCTTTTATTTCTCCTTTTCTACATCATTTTAAAAATTGCAGTTTGGAGCAGTCCTTTTTCTATGAAGGACAAAGCGTCTCTCAAACGCCGCTTAATGAATCTACTTCCACAAAGAGCTGCCAGCTAATTCAGGCTGAGGAACAGAGCAATGTCTCCTCTCAGACACAAATTATCCAGGAGGAGTAAGCGACATTATGATGTGGGCTTTTAAAGGGGTCAGTGTCAGCCTGTCTCAACTCTTTATAGTCCAAATGAAAATGTGCGCTCATTGGCATTCAGGAAGAAGCACTACTGATGGCCCAATCATCAGAAAAGGATATTAAAGACAGAGGAATCTGTATGGGCGAGAAAAAAAGTAATCAGGACCAATAAAATCAGTGACAGTTATTTACACTATAGGGAGCTACAACGAGTATTGTTGTATTCATTTCATGCATCGTTTCTAACACTAATATGTGTCCCTAGCTTGTCTAGAAACCCCCCATTAATGAGAAAACTCCATCCTCTCCATCTTTTGCCTGCTCCACCTTTCAGAAAATGTGTGATCAAACAGGCCGTTTGGAGATTTTCCCTTCATGACATCACAAAGGGCAGTAACCCCTCCCCCAGGTGGGTGACACTCCCACAGCTAGGTGTTTGTTCTGCCCTCTGAGTCTGCCTTCTCACCGTAAACAATAGGGCATGGAGCGAGAAAGCCCTAGCAACCCAAGTCCTCCCAGAGAGGGGCGTGGTCAGACACAGCTCATTTACATTTAAAGCTACAGACACAGAAACAGCCTGTTCTGAGCAGGGCTTAAATATAGAGGGGTTTATAGGCATGATCAAAAACAGGATCAGAGTGGATTTAGAACAAGAAACTTCACAGACATGTTTTGAGGAGCTCTGAGACTTCTTTAAACTTTTTGAAAATGCCAATACTTTTTGTACATATTTCAGTAAAAAAATTGAAAAATAACTGACAAATGGTAGCACCTATTCAGAGTTAACAGTGGAATCTAGACACACCCCAATAAGGAGGGGGTTGGAGGCGGTGTCTCTGGCTTGGAACTGGCAGTCAGCTGGCTTTTTCTGGAAGACCTCTGGCTGAGAGGGGACATGTGTGGTGGCTTTATCTGTACATGGCCACGTGTCTCCTTCTTAAAGAAAAGTATAGTATATATCGCTAACTTTTTCTCTCCTGCTGCAGGTGTTCTTCAGAGCTGGGACTCTCTCCAGGCTGGAGGAGCAGCGGGACGTTCAGACCAGGAGGAACATCTCTCTGTTCCAGGCTGCCTGCAGAGGATACCTCGCCCGACAGGCCTTCAAGAAGAGGAAGGTGAGCCTGTCACACACACGGGAAGGGTTCACTTGTCTCATTCATCCTGACTTAATGTGTTTTCTAAAGACCATCAGGGTATTTCAGCTTTATTGGCTGCTTCGCAGAGAGATGAAAACAGATCAGACCCCAAGAGAAACATTTACACTGAAGCCAAATGAGCTTTTTGGATGATTCACCCAGGTTGCCCTTGTTGAGGATTATGTCTTTGCTGTATTTTACTTTGTGTGTGTGTGCGTGTGTTTTGTTGTTGGTGTGAAATACAATGCCTCTATTTGTGTCTGACTCTTGAAGATGCCTGCAGGGATCTGTTGACTTTCTCTGTGGGTTCCTTTGCAGAAGCTTTAAAGTTGTTTGTGGAAGTTTTCTAATTTGAACACACTTCATTTGCAGCACAGTTTTAGTACATCTACTGAAAGTGTGTGTTAGTGTGCGTTTGTGAAGAGATTAAACTTTGGATCCTCGTCCGCCTTTTCATTACCATTTCACTTTTTTTTTTTTCTTCCCTCACCGAGCTCCATTCTGCCAACTAAGATTACTTTTCAAGGACATTTAGGTTTCAATTGTCCGCTTCTTCTGAAGGACTCGGTTTGAGCCTCATCTCTCGGGGTAAAAAGTAATCTTGTCTAATTGATGCCATTTGGAATTAGGTCCATTTTGTTGTGGCCGTCATTAGCAACCAGTTGCTAATGAGCATTTTGTTGGTATTCTGTTGGAGTCTTAGATTTGGATCAGAGAGCAGGAAAACACTCACACTTGATGTTATTTTAGTGCACCTCTGCAGGTCTCGGTGTCATCGTCTTGTTCTTGGTTTTTGGGGGTACAGTCAATAAGTTTTCAGGTCCTTCACTTTTTTTGGGGGGGCGGGATATGCACATAGAAAGAGTGAGAGTGGAGAAAGTTTGGAAGGTGAGATTTAGCTCTCTTGTATTTGTCACAGATGGGGATGAAGGATTACAAACAGAGGGAATCCGTATCCATAGAAATTATCAAATATTGGTTGCCATGGATTTCATTTTATTCCTGCAGGATTGACACAGGTGTCAATAATGTTAGATTGTTACTAGAATTGTATGAAAGGTTAAAATCCTGGTATCATGACAACCTCTGCAGAGAGTGTACAATAAACTCAGAGAGACCTTCAACAATAGGAAGAGTAAGAAAATGCATTGAACTCATCAAAAACTGGGTTTTATTTCATGAAGATTGCAGAGTTTGCACTTTTAATTTAAGAGACATTTTAGCTAAATAAGAAGAGAACAGTCTCTGCATCTTTATTCATGAAACTGTTTCTCTCACAGTATAACTAAAAAGATGGAAGCCTGACAGCCAGATGTGGCTTTGTTCTGTTAAGGTGTGTTATTTTATTTTTTATTTTTTTATTCTGTATCAGTCTGTATTTAGCAAATAGTTCAGAATCTACCAAAACATTAGCAAAAAACTTCCAGACTTCTGCAACATCTGGATTTTTCTCCTGAAACTAGTTCTTTACTCAGACTCGGTTTTTATTGAGACAACACAAAATCAATCCGTTTGTTCCTGCTTCCTGCTCAGGGGAGCATCCCCTCGTTTCCTCCCAACTCCTCCCCCACCTGCCTCTCTGCCCCTGTAAGGGGTGGGGATCGGCGTTCAAAGAGCTCTGTAGAACAAGTGAGAAGGAGTAGGAGGAGGAGAGAGAAAGAAACCGAGAGAGTGAGGCCCACAGAGGAGGAGAAGACAAACAGAAGAGATCCGCTGAAGGCTTTGAAGCCGAGCAGTCTGTCTCTGTCTCTTTGACATTCAGGGGGAACAGCGCACAGAGAGAGGAGGATCATGGGGGATTCCTCCGCCAGACAACCAACACTGAGCCTAATTAAATAGTTGCCTAAAGACAGAACTCCCCCCTGCCCCACCTCCTTCCCCCTGCCAGGGAGCAGGTGTGCTCAGGCTCACTCAGCTGCTCAGTTTGTGTGTGTACATCCAAGCCTTTGTAGCGGCATCCATGGAGTCAGGTGTGAAGGACAGGTAGAGGACACCTTATACACAGTTACACTTTTACTCCACAGCGTTGTTCTTTATAAAAGGGGCCGAGGTGAAAGCTGGGAGGGGGGTGGTTACTTTACTTTTTGTCCATAGGCAGCAGAGGTAGAGACAGCTGAGGTGTGTGTGTGTGTGTGGGTTGGCGTTGGCGTTCCTGCAGGACAGGATGGTGTTGTGTGTCTGTTCACGAGAGCAGAAGAGGGCCGAATGCAATTTACCGTAATACAATTTAGAACCCATAGATGGCCATCTAACAACGTTTTTATCTTCAAATAATGTCTATAAGCAGATTATCTCCATGCAAGAGTAGCTAAAAAAATCTTCCTTTAAAAGTCAACTCCCTTCTCAAGTTCCTATTTGAACTGTAAACAATGCAGTGCATGGAAAAAGAAGTCCTGGCAAGAAGTTGTTTATCGTTAACCGCGGGCTACTCCAGAGTAACAAAGGTTGGCCATCTTTCGTCAGACAATAGCCAATGGCTTCCAAGATCACCAATTATTTGCACCAACTTTAGTTGCACGTCTCTTTGGCTCCCATAGTGCAGCATGCTCGGAAAAATCAAACACTACATCAGAAGTATGCTAAGCTTAAAAATATAAAAACGTAACAATGCAGTATTTCTTGGCCAGGACTTTGATATCAGAAGTGTTTTAGTTTCCATTTGGAGTCTGAATATGATCAGACAACAGTCTGTTTGGAGAAAAGAGGAGGATGCAATCCTGGAAACCCATCAGCACTCATCTGATGATTAAGCTGAAATAAACGTTTTAAACATACATCTGCATGAAGGTATGGCCAATAAATCCTGGATTCCTAGATGTTGTTTCTCAACTCCATTCTCATTTCTCAAGTTGCAGTCAGACTGTAAGAATGGTAGCGCCTGGAAAATGAAGTCTTTAAATAAAGTTGTCCATCACCCCCCAGAGGATATACCATTGTTAGATGATAGCTGATATTTTTCAGAGATTGGCCGTGTGCAAACACACCGGCTCAGCTTCTTTAGGATCTTATGGGGTAAATAGGTAGAGGAGAAACACTTGAGTTCAAAGGGACATGTCTGCCTGAGAAAGCTGATTTCTTGTCTGACTGATAACCAGGTTTCTAAAGGGCTAGTCGATCTGGACTTCAGACTGAGAGAGCAAAAACAGATCGATGTGAATCTTCATACTCAACATATTACCCATTTTCTTAATTAGTACAGTAGATATAAATGAGCCATGCTTCCATTATAAGAGCTCAGATGTTAGTGAGACATCTGATAACTAACCTGCTGCATGTAAACAGAATTACAGTAACCATGTTACCACAGTGCATGTAAACAAACACATTCTCCGATTACCTGAGTTACCTGGCTGTGCAGGTGAGCACTGACGATGGAAGGAGCTGTGTGCTCAAGCTGCTGCATTTAAAGATCAGACAGAAACTTCATTCAAAAGAGTGAGTAAACATCACCTTTGTGTAGTATAAAGTAAAAATACATCAGTGTTTTTGGAAAGTGAAAACAACGTTGTTAGCTTTTAGAATTGTGCTTCCAAATTGGTCACGCCAAAGTGTCTCCCATAGTGAAACACCGAACAACGTTAGAAAAACAACCTGCTAGTTCGTTCTTATTACCTGCATTTAAGTACAACAATCTTTGGCATCCCTTCAGCCTTCTAAAGCTTCGCTCTTCGCATTTTTTTGCGCTGAAAAACTTACCTATAATATCTGGAAACATAATTTAAAATCTTCTGCTGCTTCTGACTCCCAACGTTCATCACCCTGCAGAAGACAAAGTTCAGTTTAATCAGTCTAACATGAGATGAAAGCCTTCCTTGATTTGCTCTTCCTGCTGAGAGGAGGCTTGAGCATGGAGTGTTTTCTTGTCCGGGGGGTCGGGAGGAGTGTGGGAACCAGACGAGAAGTGTGTCAAAGTGTTCAGATGAAGACTACAGGGAAATGGTCTAGATCTGAGACTCTCAACCTGCTGATCCTTCCTTTCATCCTGCCACACTCGTCTTTGCCCGCCTTCAGTCATCTCCACTTTTCAAGAAGTCACTCGATTATTTGTCAAGTTCTCAGGTGTCTCAATCTGAATCTTTCTCTGTTTGTTATTCAAGGAGTTCCTTCTCTCACAGCTTGAAAATAAAAAGTGTCTCTCAGTGGTACATTTAGTTTTCTGGAGGAAAACAAAAAGATCATTTTGCAAATAGAGATTCACAGCTACTTTTTTTCAGTTCCGATCCGATTCTGATACATATATATTCAGATACCAATACTGATTCCGATATTTTTATATCATAACTAATAATGTTATTGTTGGTAGCATGTGTGAGGCTCCACAAAGCTGTAGTAAACCCAGCATTGCATTGCATGGTGGTGGCTTCACATACAAACAGGAAGCAGCAACAACTGTCTGGTTTTCAAATCAAATCTTTTAAACTGAAGTGTAAGAACTGTAATTTTGATCAGATAGAAGAAGCTGTTCCATCTCCTCCGAACGTCGTCATGGAGACGATTTGTGGACACTGTGCAGTTCAGCCTGAACGTCTTCAGAGTGAGAGTGTGCGAGCTGAGAATGTTTAAAGTCCCCGACCATATTTCTTGATCCGTGACGTGGATCTGCGCCGTCAGTCCGATATCCGATATGTAAATCTCATCAATATCAGACCCGATATTGTCAGTCTGTTGGCTGAGCAACATTTCTTTAATCTTGACCTTGTAGAAATCTGTCCTGCTTATACCTGCAGTTTAAAAGATGTTTTATTTTTGAATCAGCTGCTGATGAAACTGTGATGGATCTGTGTGATGAATTTATTTATACGTTTTAAAACATCACTTTGTTTTGTGATATAATCGGAGGGGACGTAACATCCACATTTCATCAGGACGACCCCCCCCCCCTTGTCCACCTTTAGCTACAGTTATAAAAATGCAGTTTGTGTCTTCTCTTGTGTGTGTGTGAGACAGATCCAGGATCTTGCCATCCGCTGCATCCAGAAGAACATAAAGAAGAACCGCGGCGTCAAAGGCTGGCCGTGGTGGAAGCTGTTCACCACCGTCAGACCTCTGATCGAGGTGCAGCTTACTGAGGAGCAGATCCGCGGCAAGGACGTGAGTCTACACACAATTAGATTTTCTAGTACGCCAATTGCTTCGTCTCTTTCTGATTAAATAGGAGGTTAATCACAAGGAAGACACCCAGAAACACCTATGATTTGACAAAACTTAGATTACTGTTTGGAGGAAACTTGGAGTTATGTGCTGATTAATTCCCTCTATCTCCTGTATCAGGAAACATTAGACCCTTTTTCCTCCTTTTTTTCTATTCAGGAAGAGATCCAGCTGCTGAAGCAGAAACTAGACAAGGTGGAGAAAGAGCGGAACGAGCTGAGACTCAACACCGATCGACTTGAGAGTCGGGTAAGCTTAAAGAAACAGATTTGAGCCCTTTCTGTGAATATACGATTTACATCTAGAGAGAAAAAGTGGACAAAAAGATAATAGTCACTCAAAGAGGTTAGACAGATGAGAAGAAAGAATTCAGATTTGCTCAAGTGACTTGACATTAGTTGAATAGATTTATCTAAAATCCTGTTGTGAATCAGAAGACAGTTCAAATGTAGTCCTGGCTGTGATAACACACCTGAGCATCAGAGCGGACCGATCAGCATCCTCTTACAGGTGTTCAATAAAAAGGTGTGACACTTCGATCAAATATTTCTGCAGAAGAAGAGTTCTGTATCCTCTTCTTCTGTATCCACGCTCTGCTCGTCCAAACAGAAATCAGAGAATTTAGACGTCCTGAATGATGGTGGAACAGAGCGATTTTACAGGTCAGCTGAGGAAACAAGAGGCACTTATGTGTGTGTGTGTGTGTGTGTGTTAAATTACTCGACCGGGTGTTTATAGTGATGAGAGCTGTGGAGGAAAACAGAGAGAACAAAGTTCAAACAGAAGAGTTTTAGCTTTATTTTCCTGAATAACTTTGGTTTTATTAGTTGCTGTCATTTCCCTGATGATCCCGTTTGTAACATGTAAACAATATTTAACAAATCTGAATTCTCAATACTTGCTGTGTGTGTGTGTGTGGCTATGTGTAAATGTGTGTGTTGCATCAGATCACGGAGCTGTCGTCGGAGCTGGCCGATGAGAGAAACACCGGGGAGTCGGCCTCCCAGCTGCTGGAGACAGAAACCTCTGAGAGACTCCGCCTGGAGAAGGATATGAAGGATCTTCAGGTAGAGACACACACACACACACACACACACACGCACACACACACACTGAAAGACTGACAAAGACAACAGAGCTTTTTCTCGATGCCCTTTTACAGCACTGTTCTATTCAGGAAAAATAAAAAATGCAAGTAGCTTTGGGTGATGGCAAATAGAGACAAATAAGAGTTTATTGTCCAATTAGCCCCTTAGCTGTGAAGTCATAAAGTTTCCCTATCGCACAGACACATCTTCAGTCTTCACATGAAAGTTTAAAGCTACGACGTGTCAGACGATGCAGTTAAAAGGCTCCTAATTTAAATTTAAATTTAACAAAAGCACATCAGCTTAAATTATTAAGAAGAAGCAGCCTGTGAGCGAGCCTGCTTCCTCCTGCAGTGTGTTTTAATATTTCAAAGGAAGTATAACTGTGGTAGAAGGTCTTGTATTGAACTTGGACAACTGAAAGGTTTTCTAATTTATATAAGAGTTATAATAACCTTTATTTATAGAGCACTTTTTCAAATCAAAGTTACAAAGTACTCCACAAAGGCAGCCAGAGAAAACAGACAGGTCTTCAAATCATCGGCAAACGCAGAGACGGAGAAATTACAATTCTTTTTAAAAGACATAAAATTCTGCATTAAGGGTTTTTAAATTCAAATCAAGGTTAAGTCAGTATGTGCTCGGGGATAAAAGTATGTTTTAGGCCGTTGCTGATTTCTCAAAACAAGGGGGCGGCTGTGGCTCAGTGGTAGATTTGGTCGTCTCCCAACAGGAAGGTCGAGGGTTTTGATCCCCAGCTCCTGCTGCAACGCAATGTCCGATCTGTCCTTGGGCAAGACACTTGACTCCGAATTGCTCTCGCTGCTTCGTCAGTGGCAGAGTATGACTGTGTAAGAATGGGATTAGTTACTTCTGATGGTCTCTTTACACAGCAGCCTCTACCATCAGTGAGTGAATGTGTAGGTGTGACCTGCGGTGTAAAAGAGCTTTGAGTAGTCAGAAGACTAGAAAAGAACTATACAAGCTCAAGGCCATTTCCCATTTACATTTGATCAATAATGATGAACAACCCAGGAGCTCCAATCATACCGTGCAACAAGGTCTCATTAGCATGCAGTATGCTTTTATTCTGTTGTTGTATTTTTACCTGTAAATTTAGAGAAGAATAACCTTAGACTCTGTTAAAAGGGAGCAAAGGTGACAACCAAAAGAATCCTTTCACAGACTTTGTGTCAAACCCGGGACAGTAGTAGCTCAGTCTGTAGGGACTTGGGCTGGGAACTGGAGTGTCACTGCAGGGTTCAAGTCCTGGTGCGGACCAAGTCTGGAAAGTGGTCTGGTAGCTGGAGAGGGGCCAGTTTCCTTCCTGAGCACTGCTGAGGTGCCCTTGAGCAAGGCACCAAACTCTTTCAGGCCCTCTTTCTTGTGCAGCCCCTCCCTCTGACATCTCTCAGAGGGAGGGGCCTCGTCTTACATAGCATGTCTCAATAAAAGAGTGTAAAAGTAATTTCCTCTAAACTGTAATAAAGTTAAAGCTCTATATTTGAACAAACTCTTGAGTTACACACTTTCATTAGTTTATTTCTATGTAAAGGTGCAGGTGTGTTTGTGCTCCGCAGCAGGAGAACTGCCTGCTGGGCTGCAAACATCACTGTGTAAATGAGTTTCTCACCTGTAACAGCAAACCCTGGTGTGCAGGTGTGAGGCCTTTCATTAGTTCATCTGTTCTGTTGTGTTCAGGGGGAAATGAGCAGGGGAGGGTTTGTTTTCTCCTGAGGCTGTCATTGTTTGAAAAGATGGTTGAAGGTATAAATACAACTGAACGAATCCACCATCTTTTTTTAGGATGTGGATTCATTTGAAAACAAATATTCTGTCTGTGTTTCTTCATGAGACATAACACATTTGTTGTTAAAGGAATATAAATACAGACAGGTGATGAATGAAAGGGTGAAACCGGAATCATTGAGGAGAGAAAAATAATGAATCCAGATGCTTCCAAGCAGGTGTGCTGCAAGGTGCAATTAAGCAATTAACATCAAATTGTGCAATCAGACGCTGAGCAGGCACCGCTGATCCTGATCCTGATCCTGAAACATGACAGCATGAGGAAAATATTTAACCTTAGTTATGTCTTCACAGTTTGTTTAAATGATTACCAAAGAAGGTGCAGAGCTTGTTCTGCCTATAACATCCAATGTTTCCTCACAAATATAATAATAAGAGCATTTATTATAACGATATTCTGAGGGTCACAAGTGTCATAGCAGAGCTTCTCTCACCAAACGTACACCTGAAGACACTCAGTCAAAAGACGCATTGACCACAAACCAAACGTCCCTTTGTGGACCCCGCAGGCTTGTGTGTGCGTAAGTGTTGTGTGATGATGTGCAAACTCATTAAAACCCCGCCATCACAGAGACCTCTCCCTTCCTCTCATCTGCTACCAGGCTAAGTTTGACAGCACGGCGAAACAGATGGAGTCCATGGAGATGGAGGTGATGGAGGCCCGACTCATCCGGGCGTCCGAACTCAACGGAGAGATGGACGACGACGACACAGGTCAGACACACAAACTACACACAAACACACACACACACACACACACACACACACACACACACACAAACTACACACACACACGGACATTATAACCCATCCAGTGAGACTTTGCATATTTGTGATTGTCTTCTGAAACTGCTGAAGCTGCCGGACGCCCACACAGGTGTGAGGCTGATGAAATGTCTCCTCAGGATTGTGTGGGCGTGTTCTGATCAGCCTGAGTGATGGATGTGTTGTTAGATGTGTGGAGGAGGAGAAACTTAAGAACAGTGTACTCCAGCACACTGATGTTTACACGCAATCTGCAACTGCAGTGGTGTTGCATTAGATTATCACCAATAATGTCTGCTTTGTTCCCGGCAGTTCTATTGTTGTATTCTCACAGAAGGATTCTCAAGACAATCTGAACAGACTGATGATTTATTTCATCTGATCAACAGTTCAACATTACATATATATATCGATCCTAAAAAAGGAGCTGAAAACATGAAAGCAGAGACCTTTTACAAACTAAATGTATATAACAGATAAGGTTATTGTGCACACTAAAGCCCGGCTCACACTGCAGGAGTTTTTAAAATCCTTCCTGATTTTGAATTCAGGTAGCATCACCCACATTTTAACAGATATTCTTCCCCATAATCTCAAACATGCTGACACTACAAGACTTGAAAATCTTGGTACATCACAGACTACAGGATTTTACAAAGATGATCGTGCCCGGCAGAGGAACGCACCACCTCAAGTTACCTCACGTAAACGATGGAGCCGGTTGTTTAATTGTGCGATTATAATGCTTTGCGCAGAGGAAAAAAAACATTTAAAAAAAAAAGTTTTGGGTAAAGAAGTGTCTGGGGAGACGCAGACAACATGGGTTGTGTACTCTTCAGTGAGAGCTGGATTATAACTGTCATGTGCATTAGACCTACAGTTGTCTGGCGCATCTGTGCGTCTTGCCGCCGGCCGTCAACACTGTCCTCCCGCGTCTCTCGTGGTTATTGTATTCACACCCAACTTCCGCCAGACCCTTTCATGACGTAAGCGTCATGATTTTAAATTCTGAATAAAAAACATGTTTGAAATAAATTGGGGTGCCCGACTATCTCCGAGCAGATCGGGGACATTAAGGTTGGATCTTTATACGACTCACACTACAAGACAATATGGTAAGATAATCGGTTCCGAGCAGCCTTAAGTTGGGAACGGCCCCCGCGATTGTCGGGAAGGAGGAATCAGACCTCAAATTGTCTGAGCAAGGCTTAAGGCTGTAAATTCACCTCAAATTAGAAGCCAGAGGAAAGATTGTTTTGTACTCCTTTTTAAAGACAAAGAGAGAGATCGCCATTTTGATATCAAGAGACGTGGAGGCTTTTGATGTGTGGAGGAGGGAGGTCATGTAAAGCTTTATAAACCAGTAAAAGAACTTTTCACTCATTTCTAAAAACAGGCACTGAGTTTCATCATCTTGTGGTCTTCATCAGGGTCATCTGGTGACGGCTACAAGCCGAAAAGCACCGGTCTAGTTTGTTAATAAAGTTGATCCTCATACTAAAAGTGCTGCTGGAGCTTTTTGACCTCTTCAGGCCTTTCACTCTTCATGCACCTTGGTAGTTGCTGACGGTGTGCCAGAAAATCCCACTCTGCTTCTTTCATGAATCCTCTGACAGTCTCACAAAGTCTTCCTCAAACTTGTTTTGTGTTTTTGTTTTTTTGTCCACTTCCAGTATGAACACAATCACTCTCACACGCTGACGTGAGGGTAGTACTGACTCACTCCCGGGTTCTTAGAAGAGCCCAGAGTGAGCTCCTCAGAGGAGCTGCAGGAGGGGGAGAGGAGGGGGTTGCAAGATCGATGCTTTGACAAAAGCGGAGAAAAATGCGATGTGAGGAAGTACATTAGAAGTGGATCAGTTAAAAGTGAAAAATGAAGTGAGTGAGACGCCCTGCAGACATGCTGCCAGCTGTCTTTGTGTGGCCTGCTCACTGTGTGAATGTACCATCGATTTCTCTAAGTGTCTTCATTCATGTTGCATAGGTGGGAACACATTCTCTTGTTTGTACTCTGGCAGAGCTTTGACTGAGGGGGAATAACACTTTTTATGTCAGGCTTGGAGCCTCACGTTGATTTGTGTGAGTTGTTTCTGTTAAAAGAAACATCAAAGCAGTTTTAAAGGCAGAGAGTATCGGAACAGACTTACCAAAGTAAAGGAATCTGAAATAATGGAAACAATTAGAACTTTGTATATGTGACCATCTAAGACACAAACATCCAAAGATACATACAAAGGTTTCACAACCTCAATGAATGAGGCGGTGACTGTGATGTGCTGATGTGACAGGAGGAGAGTGGAGGCTGAAGTACGAACGAGCCATCAGAGAGATCGAGTTCACCAAGAAGAGGCTGCAGCAGGAGTTTGATGACAAGCTGGAGCTGGAGCAGCAGAACAAACGGCAGCTGGAGAGGAGGGTGAGCAGACACACTGCAGACACTTTCACTAATACACAACGCCCATATGAATCTATTTCTCAGTCATAACGTTCTCAGAGCACATCTCAATAATCCTCCACCACCGTCTTATTGACGAGATGTGCCTCTTGGAGCGTAGAGCCAATTTTTCACTAATTCAGGTGTAGCATGCGGTTAGCGTTAAACAACTTCCAGACAATACTTCCTGTCCTGTGCGGTGTTTACATATGAAACGTTAAAGCCGTCACTTCAGCTGTGTGAGCCCCAAAAACAAACACTTCTTGGGATCTACTTCATTTAACATTTAACCTATGTTTGCCAGAATAACAACATAATGATGCAGATTTTTAAAACCTTATAAAAGCTTTGTCATGTCTGTCCTCAAGAGGAGAAGAAAATAACTTTTCAAATGTTTGTTTGTTGAATATAGAGTAGGTCAGGTCAGACGCATTCCAGGAGGTCAAACATTAATATTTAATTCTTAACTGTTGAGATGCACCGATCCAATTTTTTTCAGTTCTGATCCGATCTCGATACATATGTACAGATACCGATACTGATCACATCATATCATAATTTAAAGTTTTTTGTATTATGTGTAAGGCTGTCACGGTTAGTTGCCCCATAGTTGCACTGCCTGGATGTCTCTCAGCTTGTTAGAAATTGATTTGATAATTATTCCTGTGTATTTTCCACCATAAATAAAAAATTCCACTTCTGATTTGTCTGATTTGTATGTCTTGTGCAGATCAGCGACCTGCAGGCCGATAACGAGGAGTCTCAGAGAAGCATCCAGCAGCTGAAGAAGAAAACCCAACGACTGACGTCTGAGCTGCAGGACACCAAACTCCATCTGGAGGGCCAACAGAGCCGCAACCACGACCTGGAGAAGAAGCAGAGGAGGTCAGTATCAAAAAACACACACATATACACACACTCTGTCTGTGGATGCACGTGACTTCACACACTTGCGCTACCTCATTGTGTGCTGTTCCTGTGCACTGTGCAAGGTCCAGTGGTGTTGCTGTAGTAACAAGAAGAACTGTAAAGAAAACGTGTTTTGTGCTCCAGATTGTTTATAGCATCATGCTGTGCCGAGAGAACAGACGAGTCTCCAGCTCATTTATTCTGCAGATAAACTTGTGTGTGAGTGTGTGTGTGAGAGTGTGTGTGTGTGTCCTGCCCTGTGAATATCCATGCTGTAGTTAAAACAGTCTTGACATGAAGGATCTTCACACGTCTCGGCACATTTGAAGTCATTTGCTGTGTTCATGAACTTTCACACGACGATGTCTGCTCCTCACAGTTGTTGTAGCTTCGTCAGAGTGTTGTGACGGTGTTAATCAGCGCAGTGTGTGTTCATGCGTGCAGGTTTGACAGCGAGCTGAGTGCAGCGCAGGAGGAGGTGCAGAGGGAGAGGAGCCTGAGGGAGAAACTGGCCCGAGAGAAAGACATGCTGAGCGGAGATGCCTTCAGCCTCCGACAGCAGCTGGAGGTTTGTGTCTGTGTTGTACAGTTTGTGTCAAGCACTTTTAAGATGTTGACGTTTCTGCATTTATTGTAATAACGTACAGATTAACTGTGGTTATATATCCATTTTTATGCCAGTATCAAATGTAGACAAGATTGATTAACCATCTAAATCTATTAACTATAATCACTTGGTGGCCATTTTCCTCTGATGTCATGTTAACGGCAGGTCACTCAAAGGCTGTTAGAATGACGTAAAGGTGTGTTTCAGGTTTGAAAGTCTTAAAAATGTCCGACAAATACCTGTATTTTTTACCACTTCTTGATTGGCCCACACCCTAAAAAGTACATCGATTTGGAAAACTTTCGGACAGTGGGCCATGTTTCAAAACTTAACTCCACTCTCTGGCTTAAATTACCTTCACATGATATTAAAGGAGAGGTATACATTCCTGGATAATGATGTCAGCAGGTTTAAAGAAGAATGTGACCGCAGTACAAATGTAAATCTAGCTCCATCCAGACACATTCAAACATGAACGTTCTGAGCTTAAAGGGATACTTCACCCGTTAAAACATGAATCTGTATTGACATTGGGTCATATATGTAGTAGAAATGTGAAATAATTTTTGAAGTTGGTGCCTTCTTGACCGAGAAAAGGCAGAAAGTGTCTTTTTGGCTCATGTGGATGAAAGACAACAACTCCCAGAATGCACAGCACCGCAGGCAACTCCCACTGAAGCTATGGTGCTCTATTTACAGTCTATACGGCCATTTCCTCAACTGATTCGGAGATTTCAGAAGGAATTGGCATCTTAGAAATTCCTGGCAGCAAACGGACTCTGTCTGTGTCCATAGGCAAACAGTGAGAGCACCGACACCACCAGTCTGCCCCAGCTCGAGCCGGCTAGGGCTCTTTGTCCTCACCGCCGCCGACAGGCAGGTCTTGTGCCTCGGCTGCTGCAGGCACAAGACATTACATTTGTGCATACATTAAAGTTCATGCATTGATTTAAGTTTGAGGGTTGAAGTTCTATTAAACTGTGGTTACATTGTGTTATCCAGCCAACAATGTACACACAAGCTGAATACGCTTTTGTGTAAACTGCCTTCAAATGCCATAATTATTTCTAAAAAGATGGATGACATGCATAATCAAGTTCTGCACGTTTGTTCTGTGTTGGTCCACGCAGCAGGAGTCTGTAATTACGAGGCCAGGTTGTGGACGTATTGTTCTGTGTGTAGGTTTGTGTTTGTACACCTTGTAGCTACCTGCTGATCTGGGTAAATACAGCCCCGCCTTCCCTAATCATGTGTGTGTGTGTCTGTTTGTGTTCCACACTCACACCGTCTCCTCCTCCTGTCTGCTCTCTCCTACAGGACAAAGACCTGGAGGTGTGTGCGGTCAACCTGAAGGTGGACCAGCTGGAGGCTGAGCTGCAGGACCTCAACTCCCAGGAGTACAAGGATGAGGCATCGCTGGCCAAGGTCTACTTCCTTTTTTTTTCTCTACTATAATCCCTCTTTGGGTTTTATCAAATGTATTGCTGTGTTTGCCTTTTTTTCTGTGATACTGTAAAACTAGCAGGAAGGCTATATTTAAGGGCTACACTTATCATACTCACACGAACCAACAATGAAAAAAAACACCTTTCCTCTGCCTGTTGAGAGGAATAAATCTTTCTGTATTGAATGCATTATGCTTAAAGTCTGCACTTTTATACATTTTGTAGCTACTTTTGTACTTTTGTGCTTGAATTTCCCTCGGGATCAATAAAGTATCTATCTATCTTTTTTTCCCAGGTGAGGAAGCAGCTTAGGGACATTGAAGCCAAGGTGAAGGACCAGGAGGAGGAGCTGGACGAGCAGGCCGGCACCATCCAGATGTTGGAGCAGGTACAGACAAAGCACAGTGTTACACTCATAGAATATTAATAACAATATTTAGGCTGCTTATTTGTCATTTAAGACAAAACTAAACTTAGAGACAAAGTTCTTCAGTTATTTTGGTAAACTGATGAATTGTAGTTCAAAGTTTACTCACTTCTTTTGTTGGTTTCTTGTCTCCACCACCTTAGGAAAAAAGTATGTTCCTTTTCAGCTTCTAAATTTTCCATTAATCTCAAACAGCATTTAGTATTGTCATCATGTTAACAGATTACGGACAGAATTGACATCAGTAAATTCTTAGCTAAGCTTAATCTACGTCTGAAGAGGAGTGAAAGCTGAGAGAAACAGCTAGCCTAGCTCAACCTGTAAACAGAAGCCGACAAGCGACTTTAAAGTTACTCATGAACACACAACATAAATACACATCAAAACAATTTAAGTTTACTGGGCAGTTAGCACATCAAAGAACATGTTTTCAGCTCTCTTCCTAATACCAAAAAATGTCTTTAACATCTGTGATTGTGTAAAAGGTTGAGCCAATGTGATAACAGGCATTCATGTGTAAACTTAAGAGGTACTTGTACGTCCATTTTTTTAACTTCAGACAGAGCTAGGCTAGCTGTTCAAGTCTAGTCCAGGTTCAAGTCCGGCCTGTGGCTTCTTTCCCACATGCCATTTCCTACTCTATCCACTGTCCTATCAAATGAAAGCTATTTGGTGTTAGGTCACTTTGGGTTGGGACTGTGATGTTATTCAAACTGAGCGTAATGTGGATACTTTTTAGTGTATAAAAGCTGTTGTGAAAGGACGCAGCAGCCCAAGCTGCGGTGATTCTAACAGACAGGAAAGGAGAAAGCCGAGGTTTTTATCTACCTCCCTGCTCTCCGTGCACTCTGAGTAGATGTCAGAGCCTATTAGCAGAGTAAAGAAACACCAGCGAGTACTGTGGACACACACTCGCCCATGAATAATGTATTGAAATAAGGTTGGAAATCAGCAGCGTTCGTTTGAGCCACGTTGACAGCACGGCGTAACCATGTTTTTATTTTTCTTTCAGGCCAAGCTGCGTCTGGAGATGGAGATGGAGCGCCTGCGTCAAACACACTCCAAAGACATCGAGAGCAAAGACGACGAGGTGGAGGAGATCCGACAGTCCTGCAGTAAGAAGGTAACCAGGTTTATCACACGCACACACACGGCTAATTTAGCTTCAGTCTTCACAATATTCTGGTGTGATGTTAGGGAGGAGAAGGCACATTTTAAATATGACAGAGGAAGAAAAACGAGACGATAAAAACACCTTGACGATGGAAAATAATACTGCAAAAAATAAAAGCTGAAGTTTTCGTCCTTTATTCAGTGTCTCAATCAAGATCTCTCAAAATGTTTTATTTATTACCTGAAACGTTTCCACTCTTTACCTTTACCTGGCCACCCACACACAACAAGACTTCACCATTTTCTCTTTGCTTCTGCGTCTTCCACAATAAGTTTATATGACCGGGACGCAGAGGCCTCTACCTCGAGGTTATTGCACGCAGATATTTGAATTCATTCTCATGGCTTTTTAACTTCAGTTTCCAGACAGGCACAATACATGGTTTACATCTTAGCTAGCTGTAGATCAGATCATTTATGTGGCTGTCACGGTTACCATCTACACATTTAAATAGTTACCGGAGCTTCTTTAAAAACATGTAAATAAACCCCGGTGTTAAAAAATTAAGCTGATGTGTCGGTGCAAAAAACTAGTTCCTCCATTGTCCACTTGAGGCTTGCTGCAAAAGCCCAGGAAGCCACATTATCACCAATGTTAAAATGCCCATTTCTACAGCATGGTGCATAGTTCAGCCTGGTTCAGAACAGTTTGGTCTGTATTTCTCTTTATTGGTCAAAACTGTACGGAGGGTTATTTTTATATCACTCATCCATTTTCATATATTTATGTTAAGAGTTATAGACATTACTTGCATAACTGGCGGCGTGGATGATTTTAATGACAGGTGGACATGTTGTTGTCTATTTCCCAGGAGGCTTAAGGCCCGCCCCCAGCGCTTTTAACATTTATAAATAGTTAGGTTGAGATAGCATTTCCAGTATATTAAATTATTCAGGAACATATTTTGGTAAAGTTGAGATTTTTCTCTGCACATGAACACAGAAGCACACACCTAACCTCCATCTGAATGATTTGACTTTTCCATGAGTCCCATTTGTTTTAATGAAAGCACATTGGCTCTAATAGGAGTCTAAATGATATCAGTATGTGGAGCAGAGGGCTGTTTGTGTTTGTTAATGTGTGGGTGTCTGAGTGGGTGTTTTGTAAGAATATTTAGCTTGATAGGTTAATCCCCCCCCCCCCCCCCCCCACCCCCCGATAATGGCCTCCACCAGGCGAGCCCTCGTTAGCCCACGCATAATTAGCTTTCTCTACACTTACATAGGATGGGAGCACGGCCTCTGCAATGCATCTAACACAGACATTTAAATGCTTAAGTATTGTTTGAGTACATGAACAAAATGTAGAGTTAGCAGTATTCGAATTGATCTGTTTTTACAGCCAATTTGATTGCAAGAATGTAAACGCTGAACTACACATTTCATCTTTGAACCAAGGCGTCTTCAGGGCCACTTACACATCTGTCAATGGTTTCAGACTGCTGAAGAACACATCAGAAATCTATATTTTACTGTCAAAGGTCTGTTCATTTCTGTACTCCTGTACGAGCTGATTTATCTGATTTTATTTCTGTGTGTCTAGCTGAAGCAGATGGAAGTCCAGCTGGAGGAGGAGTATGATGAGAAGCAGAAGGTGCTGAAGGAGAAGAGAGAGCTGGAGTCAAAGCTCTTGACTGCACAGGATAAGGTAACTACACCTCACACAGCAGGATAAATCCATGCTCTGTACTGAAACCAGTGACTGTAAATAAAGATGTACTGACCCCTGGCTCTGACCAAAAACAAACCAAGACACACACCGATAAAACCTCAAAGATCTCTCACCTGGTTAAAGTCCACAGCTGAACAGTTTTGTGTGTCTGTTTGAAGCAGACATTTACAGTTAAAGGAAAGTTCAGTGACTCCTGTCTCGTTGTCTGTTACATTTTCTCTCAACGTTCCTCCTCTACGCTGATAATCTGGTGCACACAGCGCTCCTCGAGCCTCATTTGTCAACAGAGCTGTCAATCATGGCATTAAACTTTTATTTATAGCATCAAATAGCTTATTAAATAATCTTCTAAGAAAATAACCTCTAAAAGCGTACTATAACGACAGAAACCATGTGTGAGAAAATTTACTTTGACGTGTATTTTGATTTTATAGTTAAGCCCATTTTCCATCTGTTAACATAGAGGAGGCGGAGCTTATGACTTATACCGCAGCCAGTCAGCAGGGGGCGCTCCAACTGATTTGGCTTCAGTTTTGGGGAGCTTTCATGTGGTCCATCTTTTGTATACAGACTATGACTGAAACTGAACAAGCATCTCTCACAACTCTGAGATTTCCTGCAGCTTCCTTCTAGATGAAACTCAGGGGGGTAAACTCCAGATAAAAGATAAATGCTCAATGGACTTGAGCTTGTATAGCGCTTTGCTAGTCTACTACTACTTTGACTACTCTTAAGGGCCTTTCAGATAGGACGCGGTGCGCGCTGAGCTCGCCGCGGAGTAGGGCGCAGAGCAAAAGGGGAGAAAGCACACGAGCAAAAAGCAACAGCGCATGTTGCTAGGTGACCGAAACAATAGTCTGGAAAATAGCTCGGGAAAGTAGCTTCTGCCACAGCACTATGTAGGCCTATGTGTCCACTATTGAGAAAAAGCCCCGACCTTTCTTCTTCTGCTGCGGAGGACACGAGCAGCAAAGAAAAAGAGGGTGTGTGTTCATTAAATACTCAGGGCACGTCAGGATGTGGGATAGTTTAGGCTCGCCCAGGATCCGCAGCGCCAAAACGATCGCTTAACGAGCACGACACACATTACGTCGTGTTGGAAATACTGTATCTTCAAAACAAGAGCTTTTCTTGACGATATCCTGGTAGGAAGTAGAGCTCAGGAAAGTGAGACACCTTTTGTTGTGATCTGAGCTACCCTCCTATTGGACGCCGAAGGTGACGTCAGGGAGCGCTGCGCGAAAGTAGAACATGTTTTAACTTTCGCACAAGAGCAGCACGCAGGACCCTACGCTGCGCTCACCTTGGCGGCAAGGAGATGCGCGCTTGCGCGGAGCAACACAACACACAATGAATGGGCTTGACAGCGGCGTGCACCGCCGGCCGCGTCCTATCTGAAAGGCCCTTAAGTGCTTTTACACCGCAGATCACACACAGATCTACACACTCACACACTGATGGTAGAGGCTGCTGTGTAAAGGGTCCATTATTATTAATTTATCCCATTCATACACATTAATATGCCGCTGAAGAAGCAGCAGGAGCAACTTGGGGTTAAGTGTCTTGCCCAAGGACACATCGGACATGTGGCTGCAGGAGCTGGGGATCGAACCCCCGACCTTCCAGTTGAGAGACAACCGACTCTACCAACTGAGCCTCAACCACCAGAGTTATTAATAGTTATTAATTGAACTAGAGAATGATTTGAGATGATAGAGCATGGATTGATTTATTTGTTTATTTGATGTGTGCAGGGAGATTGCTAATTACATTTGTTCCAAAGTTTCAGTTTCACAGCCGCTGATCTGTGTGGGAGGAGATGTGGGCTCTGAAATGGTTGGAGTGACTCATTTAGTCTGACTGTGTCTCATATATATATCTGACTGCCGACTGGATCTGAGGTACAACGAGAGTCAGCAGAGTCGATAAAGTTCAAACTGAGGTCCAACACATTCAGACGAGACCTTCTGCTAACAGTCAGAAAACGTTCATATAACTTCCAGTGTCTTCTATAAACAAATGTTTCATTTTGTTAACTGTGCTTTCCTCAGTGCAGATTGCAGCTGGATAGGTGTTAATCAAATGCTTTTGGAGAAGGGGTGGGTTTTGATAAGTGTATATACTTCTTCCCACTCCTCTGTTCATCTTTTAAATTAGACTCACATGTATTTGTAGGAACTTTATGGGCTGATACTTTGATATAGTAAAACAATTTGGAAGATGCAGACTGTCGTAACATGTCGAGTGAGGAAGCCTCCCTGTACTTTGTGATTTCCAGGTGAGAGGAGGAGACGTAGAGACAGAGAAGCGTCTGAGGAAGGACCTGAAGAGAACCAAAGCTCTGCTCGCCGACGCTCAGATCATGTTGGACCACATAAAGAACAACGCGCCCAGCAAGAGGGAGATCGCCCAGCTCAAGAACCAGGTACGACTGCTGGTATTCAGCAACCAAAAGCCTTCTGGTTAGATTGTGCATCAGACAGATGTGGTAAAGGAAGGCCGAAAACCTTTGCATGTGGTCTATCTAACTTCTTTTCTGTGTCTGTTCCAGCTGGAGGAGTCAGAGTTTACCTGTGCGGCTGCAGTGAAAGCTCGCAAGTCCATGGAGGTGGAGATAGAAGATCTGCACGTTCAGATGGAGGACATCTCCAAAACCAAACAGGCGGTCAGTACAAAACTCCTCCTCCTCCTCCTCCTCCTCCTCCTCCTCCTCCTCCTCTCATCTTTAAAAAGCTGTGTTTCTAAAAACTTTCCTCCAGTGACACGAGCACAGGTGGCAGCCCCATGGACTTTATGATGAAGTTTACTGCATATTGTTGAAATGAAGGGAAAAAAAGCGAAAGCTGTCACATCATTTGGGAGTGATCATCAGTTGTGACCACGCAGGTTGTGTTTTTTGAGCCTTTTTATAAGCCTGCACCATCTGTGGCGGTAACAGAGCGGCGGTAGAAATGTCAAATCATCGCCTTCAGCCAGAGATAAGGGGTTAGAGGACACATCTGTTCCCTCTGAGCTCGTCGTCCATCCTTCACTTACTGCCTCTCTTCTTCATTTTTTTGCTTCTTTTATCGTATTTTTCCAACTCTCCAGGGTCTGATCTTTCTTATTTCTCTGAAAAAACACACCGAGTACTTTAAATTCCGTCAATACGTCCATCTTTATTTCACCTCTTTTCTTTCGTCTCTCTATATATTCCTAAAAATAAAGTATCCACTGTCTCTATCTCAAGAATCTCCTAATCTTTTCTGACCTTTATATTTTTCTGTCCTTTTGGCATGGCTTTTCTTGCTTAAAGCCCTGTTCCCATGGCAATCTTCTACCACATGTCGCTCAAACTGCCTTCTTTTTTTCTTCCTTTTTCTTTTCTGCTCGCACATTTCTCCTGCCGTTAATTTACCCTCCATCTTTCTTTACCCTCTGCATGTCAGAGAGCTTTTAATCTCCTCCTGCTCTCTCTCTCTCTCTCTCTCTCTCTCTCTCTCTCTCTCTCTCTCTCTCCTCCTGTCTGTAAATGAGAAATCACTGAATGTTCAAACTGGTTGGAGCAATTTGCTGAGCCTAATTTAAATAAGACACTTCGTCACCTTGGGAAGTTTGACTGCGTATTTTTGGGAAGGTGAATATTATGTCCAAAGTGAAGTGAAGGGTGAAGATAATTGAGTTGACACAGCTGTGGGTCAGAAGCAGAGACTCGGCAAACAGGGATGGAGGGGAGAGATGGATCGGGGAAAATGTCTGGATGACTTTTACATTCCCTCAACTTGATGTTTTTACCCCTCTTTTGTAAGCTTCTAAATTTAAAGAGGCTGTAAAATGGATTTATTTTTTCAATTAGCAAAATCGTGGCAACCTTCTCTTCACTTAAAATATCACAGATTTGATTTTTTTTATTGTGCTCTCTGTAAATTAAAATAACAAGTCTTAAAATAGCAGTCCTCCTGAAATTATCTAGATATTTTCCTCTCCAGCTCCTGCGGCCATTTGTCCAATGTGTCCTTGGGAGCAACACCCCAAGTTCCCCGCTGCTTTGTCAGCAGTTTGTGAATGTGTATGAATGAGGTTAGCTAAAAAAAAAAAAAATAAATAAAAAAAAAAAAATAAATAAAAAAAAATTACTGTTGGATACTTTCCGCTTTCCGCTGTCCTGTCTCCAACAAAGGCTTAAACATGTCCCAAAAAATAAACAATAAATTCAGATTTCTTTGTGTTAGCAGGCAGCTTGTTCTTTTTAAGAGATTCAGTATTACATCCATCGTTCAAGACATAGACGTCTGGAAATTTGAGTCTGGAATTTAGAAAGGGAAAATGTGCAGGAGCGTTGTGTGAAGAAAATGCATCTTAATTGTCGAGGTAAAAAGAGGGTGTAGCAGGGAGAAGATAAATGCGTCAGCAGCTGTTCGGTCGGCCATGTGTCTTTGAGGACGACCTCTACATCTCCCATCAGCAAACGCCCGCGCGAGCTGATGACAGGAATGGTTATTGCATAAATGGAGGGATTTTTGAGGCAGCACCGGTCACAACATCCTCTGCAATTCAACACAAATAAAATCATGCAAATAACATTTCTTTCAGATGGTCTGCTGTTTCCCCCCCCCGATTCCCCCGCCGTTCCATCGCCATAATTGCAGTGTTTTGAGGAAATTGTCTCGCATGTTTTCGACAGCTTTATTTTTCTGCTGAGAGCCGCGGCGATCCGAGGGGGTAGGGGGGCGAAAAACAAGGAGCCAGGACACGTAATTGGGTTGAGATTGCACCGACAGCCTATTGTTAAATGTGCTAAATGAAAGTTTGATGCTGCAGACTGTCAAACATTTTCCCCGAGCTGCAGAGACGGCGCTGCGTTAAAAAGCTTTTTCACAGCGCTTGGCGAGGCCAACGGTGGATCTAAAAAAGGAAAGTGTGATATGTAAATCAATCCGCCCCAGATTCCACATGGATATATTTAGATACTCAAGTACACCTTGGAACATCTCATCAGTGGGAGGTGTTTATAAAAATAGATTAAGAATAAATAACTCTGCAGCTTTCTTTTGAATGGTTGACTTTGGTTTCTACTTCCGGATGTTTCACCTCTGCCTGTCCCTGACTCTCTCATCCTGCCTCGAAGTGCAAATGTATTCATTAGCCCTTTCACACAGTCACGTTAGTCATCATTTATTAATCTGTCGCCCTCCACCTGAAACCCCTCACGCTCTTTTGTGAATCATCTGAGTCATTACTGAAACAGGATTACTTCAGCACCGACCCTGCTTTCAGCTGGAGGTGCGACGCAGTCACCGCTAGCTTTTAGCAGCTAATTGGATCTGTGTGATTGGATGACTGGGGCCTGAAACAACGGCTGCTGGGCCCTGTGATCAGAGCGTGGGCTGTGGAGGAGTTAATAAGGGCTCTCCTCTGCTCTGCATAGAGCAGCACACATCGAGACTGTGACAGCTCAGACCCATTACACACATTTATGGAGTTAGTGCAAAGAAAGAGTCTATGCAGTCTCACTATGGTGAAAAGAAATGTTATTATTTGTGCATTTTTCAATCACTTCTAATTCTTACTAAATATTACTCTTATGGTTTGGTGCCCAGATGGTGTGATGTGGTAATTCCATGTACCAAAATGCATGCATGCAAAAAATCAGGCAGGGTTTAACATTTGAGAAGGTAATTCTTCAACACTCACTTTTAAATTAGCAGCTGGATCTTCCTTGAGAAGCCTTTTTTTAATAGTATTTTCCTCATGAATTATCTTAATAAATCAGAGTTTGCAGCACAGACTCTGTGTGTTGGATTTCTCCTCTCTGATATTTTGGGGTTTAATAGGAGAAGCAGCTGCCTTCTCGTGTCTAATTTAGTCCAACATCGTGGAAACACAGCTGGTGGATCTATTTAAAAAAAAAAAAAAAACGTTTTTCTGTGTTCCTCAGCTGGAGGAGCAGCTGAGTCGTCTGCAGAGGGAGAAGAACGACCTGCAGTCCAGGATGGAGGAGGACCAGGAGGACCTGAACGAGCTGATGAAGAAACACAAGGCTGCTGTGGCCCAGGTGGGATTTATATCTCTCTGTCAGATACACTGTGCACAAACACTCGGTGTGGAGCGAAGGGAATAAAACACTATAAGGTCATCCATAAGTAATCCAAATAATAATTAAACACTAAAAGACAATAAACTAAGAAATGCGAATATAAAAAAACACTAACAGCTAAAGCAGAAAAATGTGCCAAGTCTTTTGGTTCAAATTCTTTTTAGTTAATTTTTGTTCATGCAACAATACAAAAACAATAAAGAGAATATAAAAGTGTGTGTGTGTGTGTCTGGTAGAAAATCAGTTCATCCCTTGCTACTTGTATTCTTCTGCATTGTTAGCATATAGCAGTATATCTTTGTATGTTACGACCACCTGTGCAGATGTGGAATTGTGTAAAAACATCTGTTGAAATGTGCATTGCATACAGAAGCTTAAGGACATGTAGTGACTATTAAAAAAAATGACAGCTCCGTAGTGCTGATGAAGGTGAACTCCATGGGGAGCCTTTAAAGCTCCTCATACACAACTGTTGAATTATTGATGAATTCTTCATCTGACTCCGACTTGTTGACGATAGAGCTGAAGGATTCGACCTGCTGGAGAATGATTTTTATTAAAAAGCAACATTCTCCCTGTATGTATCATCTATCCTAACCGCTCGAGCCTCGTCCTGCCGCTCCATCATTGCAAAAGAAGCAATCCCAGGTTCATTTATAAAATGTAAAGATCAAGCTTTACGTTGGATTGTTTTAACACCATCCATCCTCGCCAATTGAGTGGATCTAGAGCAGCGGGGGTATTTGTCGAGCTCGGAGCATTAGTATTAATGTAGCTGTGCAGGCAGATGAGCAGCAAGTGGAAATGAAAGTGGAGTAAAAAGCGTTTTTCCTTTTCCGACGCTGATGGTATGATGAGTGATCTGCCTCCGCCGGCTCCAAATGAATCCATCCTTCTCGTTCTAAATTGAAGCGGCTGAATTCCCGGTGGGACTCGTTGCAGCAGAGTGCTTCATCTGCTGTAAAAAGAAAAACACTCGTTTCAAACATTTCACACAGGTCACATTGAAATGAGATTTATTGATGTGCTCTCACCGCTTTAAAAAATCTCTCCGCTAAATTTATTTGGCGAGGTAATGTCACTGTGATGTCATCATGTTTTACTGGATCTGCTTGATTTTTTCATCTAATGGAGTTAGATTTATCTGTTCAGCCTTTCACAGTTCCGATTTGTTTTGTCTGCATACTTACTAAAGGAGGAAGTACTTTTTAAAAATGACTTTTCTCTGCTGTTTCTTTTGTCTTTCAGTCGGCTCAGAACCTGGCTCAGATCAGCGACCTTCAGGCCCAGCTGGAGGAGGCCCTCAAGGATAAGCAGGAGATCCAGGAGAAGGTAGAAGCTTTCTTAACCACTCAGGACAGACAGCTAACATTTACAGTTACAGATTTGAACAAGCCTGTGTCAGCTTTTAGTATAGTATACCTAAATCCTGGAGCTTTCCCATGAACAAAAAAACACATTTTAATCCTCAGGGACTTCCTGGTAAATTAAGGTTGTCTAAAATTGGGTAAATAAAATCAGGAAAGGCGTTAGAGGACTGGAATCTCTTTAAACAAAGTTCGCCCCTGATCTTCTTCTTAAAAAAAAAAGCGCACTGCAAAATAAAAGAGGGGAATTTAACTGGTAAGAACATTTCTGCTTCCAAAGCCTGTTGGATCATGAAACTATAAAAAGCTGAAGGCCAAAACCTTCCCTCTCATTTTTATATGAGCTGTGTAAAGATCTCTGCTTGATGTTTTGTACTTAAAATGCATACACAACAGAATGCTAAGATGTCAATAGATAGAATGATCTGTGTTTGCTGTGAATTTGGTCCAGCATCACTTATACACAGGTTCAGATTGCAGCCCTCCTCTCGTTCCCATCCTGGGAAGTTTCTCGGGTTTCCTTTGCAGCGTCCAGCGAAGAATCCAGTTTGCATTAGTGTGCAGCGCTGCCTCAGCCCATTTGCTTTGCCTTTGCACTGCTCTCTTGACAAATACAACCCTTGATGTAATTGATGTGTCATTCAAGCAGGATTTGTGCCTGCAATATGTGACACAGATGGCCGACTTGGTTTCCCAACTCAGCCGAGCAATAATGCTGAACATGCTTGTGCTGTCATCCCCGTAATGACTGCTGCTGCACGAATCTGTTTCTCCATCAGAAACAGATGTACCTGACAAATTAAAGCCAGCAAAGGAGGGGGGAGGGATTACACTCCGCCCCCACCTTGAACAACGGACATGATGCGAGTCTGACTCATGTCCTACAGAGAGTGAGGAAAAATCCTGAAACTTCTATAAAGTGTAAAGACATACGACTCACACTTTGTCTCACAGGTTGCCTTGTGTTATTGCAAAGCAACAATGTCATCATCATGATGCCTCAGTAGGATCAGTTAACATTTCAAAATGTTTTATGTAGGGGCCCTGATGGGTTGATGTTCGGTGGATTCACGCCTCTTGTACAAAGACTACAGTCCTCAAAGTGGGACGGCTCAGGTTTGAATCTGATGTGCGGCTCCTTTTCCGCATGTCATTCCCACATCTCTCCCTGTTTTTCTATCATATCCACCGGCCATCAACCTTATTCATAATTTCTAAAACCTAATTTTTTATCGTGGGATTTTTCCCATGAAATACTATATTTTTTGTGAGGAAAGGTAGAAGCACATCGAAATATCACAAATCACGAAATTTCACTGAAATATGGAATTTCTCAGATTTAACAATGTTCTAAATAAACATTTCACAAATCACGATGATTTTAATTTGAACACAAAACATGACGGGATTTCCAAAAAACAAGACATAACAAATCCTGAACAACCTTTACAAAAAAATGAAACATTTAAAAAACAGGACGTCTTCCAAAATTACAATATTTCAGGAAACATTGTTTTTTTAAAGTCATAGACAACGCTCTTATGTTTAATTTGAAGCTTGAATAAAGATGCGGTTAGCCTAGCTTAGCATCAATGTTCTGTATTTTCATGTATGCCTTTGTTGTTAAAAAAGAGAATAGTAAAAGTGTTTGATTATTACTGACATCGAACTCTTTACATTGAAAGGTTTTTAGGAGAATTAAATGCAGCACGGGATGAGCATCTTGAGTTGTAAATGACAAGTTTACAAAAACACAAATCATCGATTGGTTGGAACAAACCCCTAAAGACTTAGAAGGAGCTGTGATTCGCTGGTTGAGTACAGTCAATAAGTTTAAATTAAGGTCTAAAAAATAGAGGAGATTTTCAGGTAATAGAGATAACCAGGACATGAGGATCAAAAGCTGTTTTAAATATGATATTATTTATAAAGATTTAAGAGAAGTAAACTGTTCCTCACTCTGCTTGCAATGTCTAATTTTTGTGATGCACTAAGAGTTCAGATTTGATCCCAGCCTATTTGCGGCACTAACAAGTATATTTTAATGTGTTTTTGTTTCTTTCTTTAGATGCAAGCGCTTCAGAGCCAGCTGGAGTTCCAGGAGCAATCCATGGTGGAGAAATCTCTCGTATGCAGGCAGGAGGCGAAGAGCCGCGAGCTGGAGACCAAACTGGAGTTTGAGAGGACCCAGGTCAAACGCCTGGAGGTGAGAGCTAAAGACACACTGAGGGGCTGCTGGACGGGGGATGCTTACTGCTGGGGGGTTAAGGTTCAACTGCAGAAAAAGTCTCGACAACATATATGAATGTATACTGTGGCTCCATAAAACCTCCAACCACTGCCGGTTTTTATTTATATAAAACCATTCCAGCTTCACCTCGTCCTCCAGCCTGTGCTTCTCTCACTTGACAATACCATTTTTTATTCTGTCATTTTCAAAATTACTTTCAGATTTTGCCTGAGACAAAAAGCACAAGTGAAGGATAAAGGTTACCATCTGCACGCTCCCGGGGAAAAATTGAAATCCTCTCTCGCCCACAGATAAAATGACCCTGCACTCCATTTTTTTCACAGATTCAGTTTAGTAATTACTAGCTGTGCAGCTTGCTCACCGCCAGGCAGCCTCCCTCTGCTCCTTGCCCTACAAAGTCAAAATAAATTTAATTATTTATCTTAAAGATAGCCAGCCTGTAGTGAAATGTGCACGGTTTGGAAAACAGACACATGGGTTAGACTGTTTCTGCCTTTCGGTGGAGTTTTCTTACGGCTCCTCGGCAGCGGTAAAAAGCGTAGTGAGTGAATATTTCAGGTTGCTGGAGTAGTGTAGCTCGTCAAAGCTGAAGGTAGCAGAGCTCAATCAATACAGACATGAGGAGGCACAGAGCAACACCCACTCACTATGTGAAATATGGACAGAGCTGGTGGCTAATGCAGGAGCTCTCTCACTGATAAAATGAGCTGCTGGCATTCACGCACAAGCTGCAACTTTAGAACACTAACACAGGATTCACCTGCTAAAATACGACTAAAAACCAACATATGTGCAGACATTCAGCTGCACCACTCCAATGCATTATTGATAGAAAATGCTCATTAAAAGTTAACATTTATTTCTGACTGTGGAGAAGTGTTTACGCTTGTTTCTTTTCTCTGAGAACTACGCTGTTCATTTTATTTCAGGCCTTTCTTGGTATGTATTGAGTTGTTCCGGTTTTTCATGCCCTCCCCGATACAGACAGTGCATGTATTTATATGTTTGTGTCACATAAAAGCAAAACCCCCTGCATTAACAAAGGCAGAGCAGAAGAAGCCTGGAAGCAAGTGAGCATTGAAGTAATTCTGGATTGGAAACATTTCGGTTTTACAAATTGACAGAAATTGATATCTGTTTGTTGGATCTCAAGGATACACACTCACAATGCAGACTTAACTTGATCTAAATGACCAACAGGAGACCTGGTGCACAGCCTGTATGTTCTCAGGTGCGCACGGTTGCAGGAACTATAAATCAATAATCTGTGAACTTAAGCTTTTAACAAATATTGCCGTGACATTTGGTACGGATTTGAAAGCCTCCCAGATGATGTCATGATTGAGGACTTTTTTGATCCCTTTTGTTGAATTTTCCTGTTTCAAAACTAGCAGGTAGAGCTATCACTTGTCGAGCAATAACCTCGAAAGTATAACAAAAAGATGAGAATAAAATGCGGTTCAGTCATTAATGGTCTTCAGTGGTAAACCACAATGTGTATACATCTTTAAACTTTTATTCAGCACCAAGCAGGCAGACATTTATCTGCAATTATTGGACAGATCGTTGTAAAAATTTGTTCAGATTTTTGGTTTTCAAATCAGCTTGTAATGTTTTGAAGGGGATCTTTAAATTGATTTCATATTGTGTCATAATCAGGCTTTGGAAAGACATGTTTGCTTTTGTTAGTTTTTGGTTTTTCATGGATAAAAAAAGCCAAAAGAAGATTGAGACCGACAGAATGAGCACGTTAGGTGAGTAAGTACTACCTGTGGAGGTAGATCTGTAAGGGATTTTTACAAAATAAACACGGGGGACTCGACAAATGACGTCAAGTTTTCTAGCTCATTTCACCACTGAGGGACCGTACTGCCTTTTTAACTTGTCTCAGACTGAACCTTTCCTCTTTATGTCCGTGTAGACCCTTGTTGCTCGTCTGAAGGAGAACCTGGAGAAGCTGACGGAGGAGCGAGACCAGCGCAGCAGCAGCGAGAACCGAGAGAAGGAGCAGAACAAACGTCTGCAGAGACAGATCCGAGACATCAAGGAGGAGACGAGTGAGCTCGCCAAAAAGGAATCCGAGGCCAGCCGCAAGAAGCACGAGCTGGTGAGGATGGCACAGAGAACTTACTCACCGTTATTAATGAGCAGCTGTGCAGTCTGAGGTTGTCGTGATACCAGTTTTAAACTTCGACAAGATGCTAGTACAACTCAAACAATATTGATACCTGATACCACTGTTGTAAAATTAAGGAGTCCGAGGCAGCTTAATATCGGGTCATTTCTTGTTTTTAGTTACCAACATTTGCAGGCAAACGTTGGCAACATTCCAACTTCAGTAGTTTTACAATTAAGGCAATGTCAACTCCTCTGCAGTCTGTTTGTTTGTGTAAGACTTAAACCTTTGCATCATTAAGAGACGCCGAAAGGGCGAGAGAAACGTCCGTATTTACCCACCTGGGGATTTGAATGGAGCACCGCTGCTTTCTCTTTTACTTGCAGCAGCTTTTGGTTAAAAATATGACTAAAGATCAAAACGTTTTTCTTCAGTACTTAACGACACTATCAGGTTTAAATCACGGAGATTGTTTCCTTTGAAAACACGTGGTATCAAAACGTTACGAAGTACCGAATATTTGGACAACCTTATTGTCACTCCTGATCTTGTAGGAGAGCCTGAAGAATTTCCATCATAATATCATCAGCTGACTCTTCTCTTTTTCTTCAGGAAATGGACATTGAGAGCTTAGAGGCCGCTAACCAGAGCCTGCAGGCGGACCTCAAGCTGGCCTTCAAGAGGATCGGGGACCTCCAGGCTGCCATCGAGGACGAGATGGAGAGCGACGACAATGAAGATCTCATTAACAGGTACAAAGATATAACTCCTGTGTTTGGAGCGCTTTAAGATCCCAGAAGATGGACTTCGTATGAGTTTGATCACAAGAACGTTTACCACAAGCCAAAGAAATGATTTAGAATAAAACCACCTTTCCTTTCAGGTCACATCATCCCTGCTGCATCCAAAGTGGTGGGACAGTGCAGTGGATGTTTATAGCTCATCCATTTAAGATTGTGTTCTGATTAAAGGTCCTCAACTTTTTGCACACATTCAGGAGGAGCAGTCACTTTTTCTGCAGTATTCGTATTTGTGTCTCTTTTTGTTAGGACCGTCCATTGTGACCCCTCCTCACTATAAATCTTCACCCTGCCCTGATAGTTTTCTGGGGGTGAAATAGTTCCACGTGTCGTCTTTCCTGCTTGTATTGTCTTCTCCACAAAAGATGTTTGTTTTTCGTTCCCAGAGTGAGAAGAGGAGATCAATATCTGCCGGTGTCTGTGTGTACAACAGAAACAGAGCTGTGATGAAAAAAAACACAGCCAGGCACATAGAGTTCCTGTAGTGTAGTGTTCACAGTGAGGCTTCCTTCCTTGTTCCGCTGTGCTGCTCAAACACAAAAACAACAACAACAACAACAACAACAACAACCTGTGCTCAACAACCAGCCCTGTCACAGAAGAACTATTTCTATAAAGTGATGTGAATCAAACAAAGGTCCAGCACAAATAATCCCAGACACACAGTTACTCATGTTTACATTCTGTTTGTGAAGATTGGATCAAGGACACAGTTTGATCAGTGAGCTTTAGAGATTCATTCTTTAGTCAAAGCTAGGCTAGCTGTTTCCCTCTGCTTACAGTCTTTATGCTAAGCTAAGCTAAGCTAATCACATCCAGACTCTAGTTCTGTCCTTCACACACAGACATCTGAAAAATAATTTTTATAGAAACACATATTCCCTGAAACCCTCAATGTTTTTTTCTCTATGTTGAGTTAGTTTGTTTCGCTCGTGTAATGGCTAGAGGTCGGCCATTAAAATCTGATATGATCATTTATTTAGCTGCTAAAAGACGTCCCAAAAAGTCAATTTTTTCAGCAGAAATGTAGATGTTTACAGCCTGGTACAGAAAATGATATTTGTCCGATTAGTTATAGTCCTCATGGGCACACACTGTCGAGGGGGTGAATTTTTATTTCATTAATATTTACAGTCTATCATAGAATCAGGTGATTTAAATTAGGCTTATTTAAAAACATGTTTTGCCCCTACAGTATTCACTGCGTATCCATGTGAAGTTTGCCTCACCCCCTGCCACTCGCTCGCATTAATTTTACCTTCTGCGTACACATCGGCTCACCCTGACTTCTTACTGAAGTTTCATCAGGGAGCTGGCAGTACAAAAAGTCCAAATAAAGTCAGTGAGAAGACTTTGACTGTTTTGCATTTACACATGCAGCTCAACCCCGACAACGTCTGGGAAATGTGTGTACTGTATGTGTGAATACAGCATTACAGACAGTTAATTATTATGCATGTTCCTGAGGGAATGAGGATCCTAAATAGGGGAATCTATTTTTTTATGAACACATAGTTATTAAGCAGAATTATCTCAATAATCTTAAATTCACAGACAGTTGAATGAGTCCTTATGTAACCTGTAAGCATAGAGCTGATCTACTTTCACCTGCACAGTTTCACCCCATATTTTCTCATCCTCAGATCGCCCACGTATGTCACTTTCAGAGACAAGTTTCACCTGTTGTTGATGCTGATAAATCGTCCATCCAGTTTATTGGTCGACCTCTATTAATGTCATATCGCCATTCTACTAGTGACAGTTTCAACAAACCAATCAGACCCTTGCAGATTTTGGTTTTCCTGCTTTAAAACACGTATTACACCTTTAATACCCTCCATCACCCTAAGACAACAATCCTCCCAGCCTACATTTGGTCCAGCTCCTCACAGATAGCACATAAATACAGAGCGTGTTAGTTAGCTTGCAGTGATGCAGTCTTAAGGTAGTTCTTTCCCTGACTCAGACTGTTTTTCTCACACCCAGCACAAACTCCCATATTTCCTCCGGAGCTCCTTGTAAGAAGACGTTCACACTCTCCGAGAGGCCTGCTGAGCTTCACGAGTTTTTCAGTCAATGAGTTCTTCTCCCTACAGCGGCAGCAAACGGTGTGTGAGTCACTGAGACTCACTCTGTCAGGATTTCTCCTCCACTCTGTATGCCAGACACAAGATCAGACTGAGGCGGCGTGCTGAGTCAATGTCCCCACAAACATGATGCGTACAGTGCGGTTAGCTCACCAAAAGAGGAAGAAAGAAAAAAAACTGGGTCATCACAGCATCCTCCATGACCTCCATTGTTACTGAGATATTTTTAGCTATCATTCATGTGTTATGTCTTATTTTTGACTCTTCTTTCGTGTCTTTCTTTTCTGTTTTTTTTGTTGTTTCTTTTCTTGTCTGTCCCTCCACACATCATCATCTTCATCACGACCAGTTTGCAAGACATGGTGACAAAGTATCAGAAAAGACAGAACAGAACGTGAGGAACTGTTGTTGTTTTTTTTTCCAGTTTGCAGCGCTGAAAATGATGCAGACTTCTTCAGTCTTTACACATCCAGTGGAGAAAAAAACTCACAGTTTTTGTCTGGATTTAGTTTCGGTCCAGTTAGTGCTTCACTTCTGGCTGTTACTGCAGAAAAGAGCTGAGGTTTAAAGGAAAAATCCCCCCTGACGGACAAAAAAATAGACAAGATGCACATGTTGTGTTGTTTTGTGAATTTTTAGTGATCACGGGATAATTTTCTATTCTATTTTCTATTTCTATTCTATTTTAAGACTTCAGATGTCCGTGTCAGGCCCTCAGAATCAAAGAGCGATGGCTCAGCTCCAGATCCAAACATGTTCAACAATTCAAACAGAAAGAAATGCTTCATGAAAGAGGCAGAGATACATACAATCTGAGAGGGGGGGGGGGGTGTTCCTTGGATGTGTGAAGGCTCAGGGATGATGCATCATCACCAGTGCTCAGAGATTCCCTCATAACCCCTGGTTTACTCCACTCTTCATTGCATGCCCTCACATGCTGAGATGCATGAATATCTCTGACAATATGTTCCTGCAGCATGAAAACAGCCTCCTTCCTCAGACTCCCTCTACGGTTAAACACTTTCAAAGCTCTGAATTTAAAGTCGCAACGCCATATTTTGTCCGATCATGTCCCTCGAGGCGGGACCTTCCTCTGGCTTCCTGCCTGAGGGGGACATCATGCATCGTTTACAGCCTCATGTCGGTGAAGGGGCATCATGTCGGACCTGCTGTGTCATGTTCGAACAGACGACACGGCCTCTCGCTCCTCAGGTCCTGTAAATTTTTCATCGTCCCTCTGCAGGGTGAGATGTGACCGCGGCTCGGCGGTGACGTCCCCTCTGACAGCGGGATAAAAAAGGGTGTGTTCCTCATCAATCTTTGACTCGCACCTGTTTAATAATGCAGGATTCTCAAATGTCTTACAAAAAGCGATCCTGCTCACAAGACAAGGAGCACAGACACAGCTTTAACCTCTGGATCACTGCTGCTTCAGCCTCACTTATCGTTTACTTTTCTAACAATTTGAAGGATTTTATCAGAGCTAAAGAACACAGACCAAAGATTTCAGGATTTTAATGAGCTGACCTCTCATAGTGTTAGGAGAAAACTCTATAAATTATACATGTTTACATTTTGATACATAAATATTGATCCAGTTTAAATCCAGTAGGATTAAGCTTTAAAAAAAAATCAACAAAACCCTAAAGGCATAGACCTACTTCTTAGTCCTTCAAATATCTCTTAATTAAATCAAGTTTTTTTTTTCTACAACAAAAAGATCTTCACTGAAAGATTTCTGACAGGGTGTTACTGCCTAACAGAAAATCATTCTATATTCGAGTTTTTTTGTTTGCTGTTTGTTTTCAATGCTTCTATCTTCATTGTGTAAAGACGATGACTGAGACTTAAATCAGAGGTTTAAATCGCTGTGGCTCAGTTGTTAGAGTCTGCCGTCTCTCAACCTGAAGGTCCGGGGTTCGATCCCCAGCTCCTGCAGCTACATGTCTGATGTGTGCTTTGGCAAGACACTTGACCCCAAGTTGCTCCCACTGATACGTCAGCACTGTATGAATGTGTATGAATGGGATTAGTGACTTCTGATGGTCACTTTACACAGCAGTCTCTACCATCAGTGTGTGAATGTGTAGGTGTGACCTGCAGTGTAAAAGCACTTTGAGTCGTCAGAAGACTAGAAAAGCGCTATACAAGCTCAAGGCCATTTACCATTAAAAAGCAATAAAGAAACAAAAACAGGAAATCAACATTCAAACCATGCAGATGTTTACGTAATAAATCTTGAATAGTCAAACACACCAGTCTTTTAGATTGATTAATATGCTGAAGATAAAACGTGCTTCAAAATCGGCCACCTTTCCTGGATGAGATATTTGCAACATATAAAAAGACAATAGAAAACAAAAATGACAACTCATTCAAAAACGTGTCAAAACTCAAAATCAATTAAACTCACATTAAACATCCTCAAATTCACATTTTCTTCATCCTTGACCTAACCCACAAAAGTTCCAGCTTAAAATGTATCTTTTAAATGTCAACAATGGCGGTAATAAGATGCTAATTGTGATGCCCTTTATTCTGCAACACCTCTGCAAACAATATTTAGCAAATCCTGGGCATGTACATGACTCGTAGAGGAGTCAGTGTGTTTAATTTGTGTGTCCTGTTACTACGGGATTAAGTGTAAAGACAAGACAATCTAAAAAACAAGAGACCAGATAAGTCACATAAGTAAACCGGTGTTGTAGATCTTAGAAGTCCACATTCAAAAGAAACACAAAAAAACAGAATATGGAGTCCAGTTCCTCTTGAAGCAGTTTAGTTGTTTCCATGCTTTTGTCACCGTGACCAGAATTTAAATTTAAAAAAATCCAGAGTTTAATTGTGTCTGAAATGATGACAAAACTAGTAAAAAATGTGGTCAAATTCAAGAGAAGAAAGACTTTAAAGGTCACATATTGTGCAAAATACACTTCACCATGTTCCTCTAACACTAATATGTGTCTCTAGTCTGTCTACAAACCCCCCAATGATGAGAAAAGTCCATCCTCTCCATCTTTTGCCTGCTCCACTTTTCAGAAAATGTGTGCTGAAACAGGCCGTTTGGAGATTTTCCCTTCATGACATCACAAAGGGCAGTAACCCCTCCCCCAGGTGGGTGACACTCCCACAGCTAGGTGTTTGTTCTGCCCTCTGAGTCTGCCTTCTCACCGTAAACAATAGGGCATGAAGCGAGAAAGCCCGAGCCACCCAAGCCCTTCCAGAAAGGGGCGTGGTCAGACACAGCTCATTTACATTTAAAGCTACAGACACAGAAACAGCCTGTTCTGAGCAGGGCTGAAATAGAGGGGTTTATAGGCATGATCAAATACAGGATCAGAGTGGATTTGGAACAAGAAACTTCACAGACGTGTTTTGAGGAGCTCTGAGACTTATTTACACTGGTTGAAGAGGAGTATGATATGTGACCTTTAGGGAAACTGCTTTAGAAATTTACAACACGATCTAGGGCATACAAACCATCCACATCAAAATGCACAATAAAACATCTATAGTTATTGATTTAAGATTCCTCTTTTTTGACAATTCAGTGACATCCCTGCTCTTGTTACCGTAAATGTTCCTTGAAATGAATAAAAAACGAGTCCTCTTTTCTTAGACTTAAACAAGACGGAGCGGTGTCACGACAGGTCTCAAGAGAGCGAGACAGATTTACCGAGCTGTCAAACATCAAATCAGACCGCCCACTCAGATGCTCAGAGGAAGAAGAAACATCTCTGATATTTTTCTTCCTAACATTCAAGTCCTGAAGGCCTCTTCAGCCCTGAAATTGGACTGCGAACAGTCATGGGTGTTAAGTAGCTCCTCAGCACAGTTAATAAATGACTGTTTGGATAAGTGTAGTTCATATTGTTCTGAACTCCAGGCTGACTGCAGGGGGAGATTAACAGCGTTACCTTTTCATTTGACACTGTAAATGAGCAGAGTTTTTTAAAGCGCGAGTCTGCTGATGGTGTCTGAGAGGACGCATATGTCTGTCTGAGCTGCAGAGCTACAGGGACGTCACCCGGTCCACAGCTTTCTATAACAGGGGCAGGAGCGGGGTGTCTGTAAGACCCAGGGCTCACAGAGGAGCAGAGGAGGATCCATACACCCTAATGATGAATGTAATAGTGTGTAACAGAGATGTACAACCAATGGCGGCAGAGTGTCACAGACAATTAATGTCTCCTCAGCGCTGTGTTTGTTTGCCTCCCCCAGGCTTTCAGCAGGCCTTAACTAATGGTGTGGTGGTCAAGGACATAAATTGTGGTTGACACGGTGTGTGAAGCTCTCAATTACATAGTGCCCACCATTGTGGTTGTGTGTGCAGACCTGAGAGAGGACTCTATGTGCTCTGAATGTATCAGGAAAGTGTCCACAGATAGGAGAGCCTCTGAGAATAATGACAGTCAAAAGTTTTCTCAGCTGCAGAATTAGAGGAACTTTTTCCAAGAGTCATTATTTCTCTTTAACTTGTCAAGTTTCAATTCTGGTTTTCAGGTCATCAAGCACATAGTGGGACAATACTATAGAAAAACTCACTCCCAAGTGGGTCTGAAAACGTGTTAGTCACAGAGGCAAGTATCTCTCTATGACCAGAGGTGTAGAAACATGATGATACTATAAAGTGCATGAGAAATAAGTTGTTTTCATGCAGGTGTTGTTAGGGTGTTCAGCTTAACAGTTTAGATTAGATTAGTCAATTCATACACACAACACACATTATCGCCAGTACAACCACAGTACACAACAAGTAAATAAAAAACAAACACCACTGAAACCATTTGAGACATCATTTACAGCCATGACTCAGAGCCACAACTAAAAATGTTCATTAAAATATCGGACTGCTGCTGGAACAAATGACCTCCTGAGTCGTTCAGGGGAACACTGAGGCATCACTAGTCGCTCACTGAAGGAGCTTCAGAGTCCATTAAAAACACGGTGTAAAGGATTGCCTTCAAAGATCAGAAGGATTCAGTGAATCAGGGTTTAGCCGGGCCGCACTTCAGGAACCAAATTCGAGGCCAACGTTATTGACGGAGTAAAAAGACAAATCTCGTCTTTATCACTATTTCATCCATTGTTCAAAAAGACTTCTGGGTGGATGAATTGCTTTGGATCGAATCTTGAAATTTGTTGTTCAGAAGGAAAAAGAGGATAACGGAATCAGACTAACTATCAGGTAACTGATTTGTTTTACGTCCCGTTTGTGTTGTTCAGAACTTGAAGGTAGGACTGGGATAACTTTAATCCATAAACATTCTGGATTCTCCTGATTGATGTAGAGGGCTGGATTCAGACTTTATTACGGGCACAAAATGTAAGAAAACATTTAAGTAGGTCAAACAAAATAACTTTTTTATACACTGATTTTGATTTAGATCTTTTTTGAGATTTTGCTCTTGAGTGGCTGTCGCTGCACGTTACTACAGAGATTAGTTTTGGAAAAAAGGACAGGATGTTGTCCCCTTAAAGTAATCCACCAAATATCTGAATATCAAACATAAGTGTTTAATTCAAAGCAGCTGTGAGAAACGTTCTGTCTGTGTGGATTTTGGCGCCCCCTTTGGACAAAGTGTGTATGTTGTAGCACCCTTGACACCACTGGTTAACTCAGTTTGGTAGTCCTTTAAAACAATGTATGAAGGAAACGTTGATCCAATCCAGTGGTGAAAAAAGCTGAAAAAAACTGAAAGTTTTGCAGTGTCACTTGGTTAACAAGGTGGAAAACAATCTTTTTATCATGTCCCCAATTTCAAATTCACGATTTCCCCACGAGGGAGTTATTTAGAATAAGTGTTTCCAGTGATAAAAGAGGTTAAAAAACACATTTTCCCGAGCTGTAAAGAAGATTTGACCCTCAAAAACTCAACCAACACCCAAGTTTTTGCAGAGATTTAAGTATTTGATTAGAAAACATGTCTGGATTTTAGTTTCTGTCACCTAATGCGGAGCGTCCTCTCCGCTCGTTAAATGATGTTTGCACAGTCTTTTCTGACAAAGAGTCTGCTGCTCTGTCATCAGAACAGTCGGCAGCAGCGAATCCCCGGATCGACTAATAGTGGAGGCATGTTCTGCACAGCTAATTACAGCTTAAAGAGTCCGTCGCCCCCATCCTTCCTCCCATCCCTCCCTCCTCTTCTTCGGTGTGAATGCAGCCACCATCGAGGTTATTGTATTCTGTAAAAGCCATTTAAATCTCACTGGACAGATCTCCTCTTTGAAAAGCAGTGAGCTTTTGTCTGTGCCTGCTAATGTTTTTAATTATAGGTGGTACTCTTGTGTGCTGGAGAACAGAATATTTTTCTCTGCACACCATAGAATTCGTTGTGAAACAGATGCAGAGATGTAGAGCCGCCCCTGCCACGTCTCTGCAGGACTATTAAGCTGTAACAACTTAATTTCACAGCGCCACACAAGCACTGGGCTCTGACGGCACTTAATGAGTGTGGCGCTCTTTTCATCCGTGTCAAATTTTATGACAAGCCCTCTCTTTTACTCCCCGTCTCGCGGTGGTTTGTGAACATGTAATGATAATTGAGAGGAAAAACAGTGCAGTGCCCAGCTGTGTACCAAATCATTCTGTCAAGAGCTTAAATGATGAGAGTATGCATATCAGTGTGTGCGTGAACGACTGCTAATGGAAATATAATTATTAAATGAAGGATAAATCTGGACTTTTTCCGCAGTGCAGGTCACGGAATAATAAAATTCCCTTAACAAAGGTGTTGTTTTGAGGTGGGATTATTCCTCCTTCATTACGTCAAACTCCTCCTCCATGTTTGAACAAATCATGTTTCCATGTGCAGCTGGACTTGCGAGACTCCAGGTTGTGTTTGAAACACAAAAATGTTAAGAATCGAGGGATCATGCGAGGAAAGCTAAAGTGTTTCCTGTTCTCTACTGCTGCTACACTGTACCGTCATGTCACTCCACCGTGACATCAGCAATGACTCTGTTACACAATTTCATTTCATAGCTTAAAGACATGAGAGAGGAACCTGTGACATTAAAAGTCAGGTTGTAAAAAAACAAAAAATAAAAATAAGGCTCAGTGTTTGGGTTTTGTTCCTGTCATGGTTGCACTCGAGCTCCGAAGCAGCTTTGGACGAGCAAAGGTAAAATGTTTGTCGTAGCTGACTGCAGAACATGAAGTACTCGTCTAACAATGACAACAGGGAGAATGCTGCTGTGGTGTTTACAGCTTTACAACCTGTCGTGGGCATGTTTGTGTGTTTACAGGGGCTCTCTGAGCTGACTGCATGAGCTGCCTTTCATCCAGAATAAATGCCACAATCCCTCTCTGCTGCCACACTAACACATTCAGCCTGCTTTTTATCGTCTGCTTCCACAGCGACAGAGACTCACAGGAACGATTCTACCAGTGTTGACCCTCTTTTTGCACTAACATGTCTCTTATTTGAACGTTCCTCTCTTAGTATGGCTCGCTCTTTATAACCTTCCTCTGACTTGTTGTCCTGTCTCTGACTCCTCACCAGTCAGGGGGATTCAGACACAGACTCTGAGCTGGAGGATCGAGTGGATGGGGTGAAGTCCTGGTTGTCCAAAAGCAAAGGTTCGGCCAAGAACCTTTCAGACGACGGCAGCCTCAAGAGCTCCAGGTCAGTACTTACAGCTGCTGCTGTTTCTGTCAACAGTTAGTGAGCAGAAGAGATTTGTCTGTTTTACATGATCTGACCCGGAGGAAATAAAGCAGAGCAGAATATTCTGCAGAAATAATACCTTTTCTTTTCCTAAATGTATTTTTCTCACTGCTTTGTCTTTGCTGTCAGCCTCTTGGTGAAGAGGGGACTTTCTTTTTCCAAAAACAAACCATCTCCCTAGTAGATTTATCGACATGCCCGATGGCCAGCTGGCATCGTCTACCCGAGCCGCGCGCTGAGATTAATGAATGTGTCTGCAGGCTGACAGCTTCGATTGCCCTAGATTTGTCTCCTTACCTGAAGATTTAACTTCCCTCCCCCAGCTGAGCCACTCCCAACTTTAAAAACTTTGTGAGTTTTTAAATCTCTGTTAGCAGCGTGTCCCCGTCAGCAAACACAGAGAGATTCATAGCTCTACTGAGCACTTCCCACTCTAGTGGCATCATTTCACTCCCAGGGACTTTGATTCACATGTAAATGAGTACAAGTACACTGACATTGTTCCTCACTTCTCACAGCAAGTTAACAAAGATGGACGAAAAGTCTTTTGAAGCCTAAATCCTGCAGCAACGAGCGCTGACATATTGCTCTCGTGACGTCATTGGGAGCCAGAGTCTGTGCAGTAGGACTCGTCTGCTGTACTGACAGCACGGACCTTTTTCTAACTAAAGCACATTAAACTTACTGATAAAACCCGGTCCCTCAGGTGGGTACAGTCCACGCCAGAGCAGGTTCTTGTGTCGGTTTGGAGCAGACACTCACTGTTATTGATGAATGACTATTATGTTAGTGTTCGTTACACTCCCTCTCACTATTCCTCCTCTAATCTGCTCATCTGGTGCACATGGCTCTGAAGTAGCTTCATTTGTCAACAGAGCTGTCAATCATGGTGTTATATCCTTTTTCATAGCATCAAATGAATAATTAAAATCAGACGTCTCAGAACACTTGGACATATATTATCATGATAAGAACTATCATGTCAGAAACTTTGTTTTAGAAAAAGTTATGAAAGTTTATTTGGATTTAAAGATTGACCCATGTGTCATCTGTTAACATGGAGGAGGCGGAGCTTATGACCTGCACTGAGTTACTTCAGTAGGGGGAGCTCTAAATGTTTTGGCTGCACTTTTAGGGAGCTGTCGAGTCATTTGAATTTAAAACTTTGGTTTCATTGTTGGCGTAGGACACATTTTTAATGAGAGTTTACCAAAAAACCAAACTTCTATTTTTCCTACAGGGATATATTGTTCAGAGTAATGGTTGGGAAAGCAAAACAAGAAGCTCCCGATGGAAGGACATGCGCTGGAAACGTCACTTAATAAATCCTTCAAACGGGAGCTTCTTGGTGTGCGGATCTTGTTTTGCTTTTCTTACCTATTCGTGTTTTTTGGATCCAGCACCCACTGAAGGATGTGCTTGAGCATAGTCCAACGTTATGAGGAGTATTGTGAACACTACGTCACATGCATTAAATAAGTTACAAAAAAACTAAATTACTTTTTTATACAAAATCAGTTTCATTTTACATTAGCCATGTAATAAAACCAAGCCATATAAATCTAATGAAGCTGATTAATTACAAAAAGAGAACTTTGCTTGTGAGCTTTGAATGTAATTTAAAATGAATGAGCCATACTAAATCATGTAGTATATTATCACCATGCTCAACTGTTTGGCTTTAGAGAACTATAGTTTTACATTTAAATCCTTCATATTTTCTTAGAAGAATGAGGTTGCAGCGACTCTAATCATGATAAGTAAATTAGTTGGTAGCGTACTGTGTGTAATAGAATTTGAACAAAATGGCTGTGTAAATGTTTGCACAAATATTCCATTTTCTTTAACGTGGCATTTGAGTGCAGGACGTTCCCATTGTTATCATGACTCTGGCCTTTGTTCGTCCTTGGTGGGCAGTTGGTGTGTTGTTTGTTTCAGCACAGAAAGTGGCCTCTTTATTCCCTACTGGTTGTCTCTATTTGCACTGCTCTTAATCCTTTTCTTTTATGTCATTACTGTACCCTTTTTTTTGGTTCATTTCCAGCTCTTACATTTCTCATCACATTTCTGTTTTGATTAATTTGTTCTTTCATTTCATTCTCCTCTTTCACTCACCACCTTTGTCATTTTCTCTCCCTTTGTCTTCATTCCTTTGTCCTCTCCGTTGTTGTTTCTCTCTAGATTTGCTGTAAATGTAGACTCAAAGGAAGGGAAAGAGTGGAAAGAGGGTAAGGATTGGAAAGAGGTAAATAAAGAGGGTAAAGAGGTAGAGTCCAACAGGTCGGTGTCGGTTATGAGCTCCCTCAGCTACAGAAAACGATCTAACCTTGATTCCATCGGTGGCAAAGGGGACGCCCTCTTCAGCGCCCTTAAGGAGAACGCTGATTCAGAAGATACTCTCTCCTTCCATAAAACTAAACCCAAAAGCACCGATCTCCAGAATGACTCTTACTCCGTTAGTTCCAGGAGGAAGTCTCAGGCAGGCGATGATATGAACGGCAGAGAATCTGTCATTTCTCAGGCGTATTCTGAAGCCAACAGCCGAGCCAGGAAAGGCATGGACAGCCGCTGGGGCGACTTCGACAAAGAATCAACCATTTCATTCACTGCACCGAGTCGGGCCTCCACACGTCTCGGGTTAAGCCCAGAGGATGATGCCAAGTCTACCATCGGCTTAGGTCTGTCAAGCCCTCTTGGAGGCCGCCGAACCACCTCACGCTTCGAACAGGACAGAGGTGGACGGTCAATGTATTCCAGTACTCCCAGTAGTCCTTCCTTCAGCAGACGGTCAGGGGGTCGCAGTCCTGGAAGTGTGAGCCGAGCCGACTCCCATATGTCACTGGCACGGAGCTGCCGCCTGAGCGAGTTTGATGTTGATCTCGATGACAGTCGAAGTGTTGCCTTCACAGAGAGATCTGCGTATAGTCCTCACTCATCCATCGGCAGAAGTATCTCCATGCCTCCATCTCAAGCCAGAGCGACAACATCTGAGAATGACCCAATTGATACCATGGACATCAAAACAGTCAGTCACCGGAACTACCTGGACCCTGACCTCGAGAAAGCCATCAACGAGGTGCTGAGCTTCAAGCCTATCAAATTCAAGCGCAGGAGCTTGGAAGACTCGGAGTGTGATGAAGAAAAGTCCAAGAAAGATGAAGAAGACAGCACCCTAAAGCGAGACAGTGCTCGCCCTGCCAGCAGTCTGAGGCGATCTGCCTCAGCCGTGGACTGCATGAGACCAACCCGCAGCACCAGCAGCTGCAGCAGCCGCCATCGCAGCAAGAGCAAAGGAAAGAGCAAGAAAAAGAAGAGAAGCCACAGCTCAGAGTCCAACAGCTCAGGAGAAGACCGTCGGCACAGGAGCAGCTCCAAGAGGAGGTCCAAAAAGTCCAAGAAAAAGTCCAAGAAGAGGGACCAATCTTCCTCTTCATCCTCGTCTTCCTCTTCATCTTCAGAATCTGAGTCTGGATCGGACTCGAGCTCAGGCGCCTCAACCATTTCCTACCGAAGCTCCAGCAGTGTGAAAAGGGCCCCTACTCGGAAGACGTCCAGTCCAGAAGAGGTTGAGGAAGCCAGGCCACCAAGCGAGAACCAGCAAGGGGACAAAAAGGACGATAAGAAGAGGAAGAAGAAGGTTGACAGCCTGATGATGAAGTACCTCTACCGGCCAGACAGTGACTGAGGCAGGCAGGTGCTGGTCCTCTGAAAAAGGCTTGTTGTTGAAGCATGGAGTGACCTAACCAATGAGCTCACACCTTCACAGTGTGAATTCTAATTTTCCCGTTGGATTTGACGTGTCCTCGTTGGCATGCTAACACTGGTTGATGTTTACTTCACATATTCAGCTTTAGGTAAAACACTCGTAACCAAAACCTCTAATGCTGTCTTTTCACTGGTTCAGAAGTGTTCAGGCTTTGATTGAGGATCCTTTGGGGAGCAGAAAAGACTTGTTTTACCACACTGGGAAGTGTAGTTGGTGAGATGCTTCACCCAACAGCGATGTAAACTCAGCCTTTAATTACTCCTGAGATGTCACATTGATTTATGGCCCCAGAAAGGTAAAAATAACAGGAGTCAATTAAAAGAGGCCGTAATCACTTTTTACCTTCCAGCCCCGACGCTGCAGGCGTAATTAGACCCCGAGCATTGATTTACAACAACTGGCAAATTCATTTGAGATGCACAGTTGACAGTAATTAACCCCCAGTTTGCAATATTTAAGCAGTTAGAATGCTAAATTATTTGAAAAAGCTCAGCTGAACTCCATCTAGACCGGTCATTGGAATTTTGTTTTTCTTGCATCAGAAGAGTATGAGACATTATTTCACACACCAAAAAAAATATCTTAAGTCATGTTAGACATTTCCCTTTATATTGGTTCTCTCTAGTTGATTGTTTTTTCGTATTCATGCATAAACACTTGCAAGTGTAGGATTATTAAGAGGATGGAATCACAGAGCTTTGTATGTTTTTTGAACAGCATAGACATTGTATTCGTAACCAGTGTTGCATGCTAAAATGAAAATGCATTGCATGAGATTTTGTGCCCACAAGATGCGAGAGATGCTTTGTGTTGGTAAGAGAGCTCAATACAGCACACAGAACAAAAAGTTAATGATATGAACCTCATTATTACTCTGCTTACATGTTTGTCAAATTTAGAAGGAAAAAAACATTTGTTCCTTACATGTGCAAAGTTATAAGATTGTAAAGTAAAACAAAACAGTCTAATCACGAAAGGTTGTTCCCGATAAATTCAGCACTTTAAAGCCACTGTGGAGCTACAGTTTGTATTTCATTGTGGATTACTGTGAAGAAGTCTCCAGTTTGGCCTTTTGGCAGCGTCCCATCTTGAAGGTAGAATTGCTCCAGTAAATTGCTTCAGCCAGCAATCCATCACAGGCTGCGATGGCGACAATGCGAATACACCCTGATCACAGTTAATTCAGTAAAAGTTCTTGTTTCGTCACTGACAGACTCGGATTGTTATTGTGAGGGTCTGACAACATTACAGAAAGGATCCATACAGAGATGGACCTTTTTGTTCAGGACTTACATTGACTGTCAGACCAGACTCCATTGACAAAATTACTTATTTTAGCTTGCAGAACATTGGAGGTTTTTTTTCCCTGTAACTGGTTCACTCAGAGAACCATGGTTACACATTGTAACCATACGTTCTCTATGGTATCGAGGCTATCTCTCCCGTTACATATTCCATATGTACAGGGCTGGAGAGTTTCTTCACTCAGAGAGCCTTGGTCACACATTGTAACCGTACGTTTATGTAGTGTGTTTTTAGTGTGTATCAAAACTGGCACAAAGGCACAACAATACCAAAGAACTAACTGATCAAGGGATTCAGCAACTCCCTTAAAATCACTGTTTCTGTCAATGGAGTCTGGTGTCGTTAAAGAGAGTGATGTAACAGCTGTCTCTGGTTAAAAAAAAACATCTTCCTCTTTAACAAAAAGGTCTATCTCTGAAGGCATCCTCTCTGTAATGTTGTCAGACTCTCAGAATAACAATCTGAGTCTGTGACAAAAACAACTTTTAGTGGATGCACTGGAACTCATCGAGGATTGTGTTGACACAACCTCTCATGTAAACAATGAGACCTCTAGTATTTTAAGATAACGCCACATTTTAAATGATCAGTTATACTTTCAGAAGCCTTCAAACCCATGAGTTTAACGTTGAATATTTTTTCCGTATAAAATTTCTTCTAAACCTTTTCTCTTGCCATTAATTTTCTGAAAACGATGTATTCAAAGTAGTAATGAGGATTTTACTGTTTCAGTGGACTGAGCTTTCTTTGCACTTTCGTCTTTTCTGGTCTTTGATTAGATAATAATTCAAGTCTCTGTTTGTTCACTCCTGTTGCAGCCCCACTGGCCGAAGACGCTACTGCTTCAATGGATCTGATGAAGAAGAGGAAGAAGAAGAAAAAGAAGAGGGTGGGGCGACCCCGGGCTCTCACTACTCCAGACACAGATACGGCAGCCATCTGAGAGATGACGACGGCGAGGACACGCCTCAAGAGAGCACGTCGTAGTCCTCTCTCCGACTGCGCACACACCAATTTATCTGAGACCGTTTGCATGCAAAGGCGACCAAAAGATGTGGTCAGGCAGAAATTCACTATCCTGCAGGAAACATTTAAACACTGTAGATGCTCAAACACTCAGTCAAATCCTCGCAGGATTTGGTCTTTTTTTTTTACAAACCAAGAAGCTCATGCGTGACCTCACTGCACACTCAGCGGCTCCGTTGTTAACGCCTGCTGGTTGCATGCATGCAGCAGTTTAACTCAAGTTATCATGGTTATAACTGAGCCAAAGAACTCAAGGTTGCAGTGCTAAAAGATTCTCTCTCTCTGTCTCTGTCTCTCTTCTTCAAATATAATACACCACAATAACATGTATTAGCATTGTACAATGTATTTGCCAAAAAGCCTTTGTTAGAATATGCGTGCACACTCTTGTACTTATTGTTAATGGAGTCGTGGGAAAAGTCCCAGCCTTTTTGTTTCTTCTTCTTCTTTGTTCTTGGGGATAAGTGCCATTTGATGTAAGTGGGCTCCTCCACAGCTGGCTCCTCTGCAGCTGCTGTTCTGTGCGCTGAACGCTTTCTCATCTTCATCTGCTCGCCTTTTGTTTGCCTGCAAAGTTTTTCTGCCTTTTGCTGGCAAATTATCTCCTCCTTCCAGGGGACGAGGATTGCATCGCTAACTGCTGCGAAGCTTTTTTCTCCATTTGAATCTCTTGTTTTTGATGTTTGACACTTTTTGTTTTGCAGAGGATAACCGTCAGGCTAATTAATTTCCCTATGGTTTACCTCTGTGAAACTTTGTCTTATTTCTATTTGACTAAATACTCGCCAGAATTCTTCAGTGATGACGACACTGTCCTTGTGCTTGTCGTCTGTGTTTTAACTATGGCGTGCTTTCCTTCTCTAAAGGGAATGTACTTGACGATATGCACCACTTATTTAATGGTTTCTCACTAAAACTTCAGATCACATGGCATCCCAAACCAGCATGTTAAAGGGACAGACTGGTGTTTTTCTACATTTTTCAACTGACATCAAATCACATGGAAAGACCAGCATGAAAGGAAAATTGGTTTCTCCTCTTTGGAAGTGTTTTGGAGATTTTACAGCATGTGCCTGTCTTCTTCAGCAAGTGGATACATGTCATCATGACCGTAAACCATCTACTTTCATCTTTTCCAAATATACTGATGGAAAAGTGTCTGTACTTCTCAAAATCCCCAAAAGCTCAGCTAGCTTCGTTGCTAACTTGACATTGTGATACTTCATAGTTTATTTAAGGAACATATTTATATCCCTACGCTTTTCAGCACAACAATGCTGAATGTATAGTAGGTTTGTAGTCCACGTAGTATCAACCATTAGCATGTCAGCAGGCTTTGGCTGTGTGCAGGTAAACAGTCTGTGTGTAGAGCAAAAAGACCTCCAACTTAAAGTGATCCTTGAACCCTTCGTGTTTAACAGACATCTGCATAGAAGTGCAGCTAATGATCTCCTCTTGGAGGTGTTTTCTCCACTTAAGTTGTTAGTTGTCAGTCAGACTATAATCAAAAAAATAAGCATGAAAAGGGAAGTGTTAGCTGTAAGTTGTTCATGGCTAACTGCTAGCTACACCCAAGTGGCAACCTCCAGTGTGGAAAATTAAACCAATTCGGAAGCGGAAAAACCTCCAGTTTTCTCGCATGTCCAATTTAGGCTTGCTGCAAAATCCAATACACACCCATTCTAAAATGCCCATTTTAACAGCAGAAATAAACAGGTTTACAGCCTGGTACTAGAACCAAAGTCATCAGGCGCATTGTTGTTTTTCGCTAGGAGGCTCAAGGCCCCGCCTCAGCTGCAGCTCTTTGCCAGTTACTAGGTCGACCGATGGCTAGTTGGAGACAGCATTTCTATTAAGGAGACCACCATCGATGAGCTTGTAAAGTCTGCTTTAGAAACCAATGGTTGAAGTCACACTTGACTGGTGGATGACATATATTCGTAAAAAGGTAGCCAAGGGGTTCAGAAATTGGCGAAAACAAAACTAGACACACAGTCTCTATTCAGAACTGAACAGAATAAATCTCACTCTGTTCACTGTTCCTTATGGAAAGTGGAATTATTACAATAGTTATTGTCCTGTTGGCATTATTCATTGAGTTGTATATATATACCTTTAATAAAGTGTCTGACATGTCAGCAAATTGCTCCTGGTCAGTGACCCAAAGCCAAATCTTGGGTTGGTCATTGGACCAATGGATGCTTTGAACAAACACAGGGTTCAACTCCGAAATAGTGTGAAACATATTGTAAAAAAAAAAAAGGTGTCTGTTTAGGCTATCAAAGTAGATTGGTTAGGTACACAAGTGATTTAACCTGCATGTCAGGAACTTCAAATCTTCAAACCAGACGTTGCTTGGTTGTAATTATTGCAAACCCTGCCTCTTAGATTTGAAGCTGTAACCTGAAGTTCCTCATGTATTAGCGCTAACTTTCCCCTGCTAGCTGGCACTTCCTAAAACTGACTCTTTGGGGCACCTAGATAGTCATATTTTGAAGCCCTGGGCCTTGAGCTTTGCAAGCTGCTGTTTTGGACGTCTCATCACTGAGAGAGTGTCAGTCCTGCAGATGAATCAGCTCATTGATATCATTAACTGAAATGATTCTTTTCATGTGTTTTGGTGTGAAAAAGAAAGATGTAGAAAATGAGCAGCCTTGTCTTTAAAAAGCCTTGTTTTGGTACTCTAAGTGTATCTTCATGAACTGGACACACTACAGCCTGTTTAATGAATACTGTGAACTCATGCTCTGTGTCTGTGAGGCTTGTCCGTCTGTCTGTTCAACCCGACGATGCCTCTGAACAGCAAGAAAAAAAAGCAACCTGCATCTTCATGGTCGCTGACATCCCTCCGTGTGGTCATGTGTCTGTTGTTCACTGAGTGGCATTACGCTAGTGTGGAAGCCTTTTAAAGTCCAGAAGTGCTTTTGGGGCTGAACAAAAAAAAAAAGTAAAGTGGATGTTGTTTGTTGTGGGAGGCGTTGGGTGTGAATCTTATTACACATGCTTTTTGTAGACTCTTCATTTTTATTCTCTATGCAGTCGACACGTGTGGAAATGTTTTTTTTGACCCTGATGTGTCTGACTAACAAAAAAAAAAAGAAAAAAAAAACAGCAGACATAATATCGCTGACTGCACACACTATTTATATATAAATGTGTATGAGCCATGCTAGCTTTGAAAATAGTTCATGTTTATTTTCATTATTGAACAAATTGACCACTTGTTATAAATTTTGCATTACAGTTTAATATATTGTAAATAAATGATGGTGATTGTTTTAAACAGCCTGCAGGCGTGGATCTGTCCGACTTGTTTTTCTGTCTTCACTTCACGTTTGAAATCTGGAAGTTAAATGTGCTTTTGGTTCTCACATGTCCACGGGGCATGCACACGAAACAAAAAGAGCAAATGTTGTTTTTCTGAGGCATCCACTTTGAGAAAAGTCAAGCGCAGTGTTGACCCTGTGATGCCTTAAAGGGAGACAAACCCGGCAGATTTAGTGTTTCACTTCTAATTAAAGAAAAACAAGTATTTTGTTCTCTAAAGCTGAGAGAGCTTCAAACAATAAGCTCTCCAAGTATTAACACAAACTGAATGTCTAAAGGCTGCTGGATTTCTGTTTTTAAGAATCTACTTTACATGAAGGTTCAGCAGGTAGTGTTGTAGTCAAAACCGCACAAACCGAGACCAAGACATAACCGAGACCGGATCGCTCCGAGACCGAGATAAGACCAAGTCATTTAGGGATCGACATCGATTTAAGACCAAGGCAGGGCGAGAACGAGACAAGACCAAGACCGTAAATATCAATGAATAAATCATCAACCTGTGTGGAGTGGGCGTGTCACTCATTTAGACCGTAACCCCGGGAAGGTTGCGTCCTTAACCAGGGGATAAAAATCAAACTACGAATGAGTTGAAGTTATTTGTTCTTTTAGAAAGAGGTGTTTTCCTTCTAATCACAGTAATGACACTAAAATAGCCTCTCAGTCGTGGTCTTGATTTAAAATCCAGTCTGCCCAGTCTGAGGCCGAGACAAGACCGAGTAAACATGCTTTTGATTCTGAGACAAGAGCGAGACCTTCAAAAAGTGGTCTTGAGACCAAGACCGATTTGGAGTACTACAACACTAGGTTCAGGGTGATAAGTAAAGACTTTCACTAAATAAAAACACATACAAATCTCACTTATAAAGGGATCCAGGTGTGGCTTCTTTGATTATATCAACAGATTAAAAGTCAATCACGAAATGTTGACTCATTAAAAAACATTTAAAGGTCATCCTATAACAACAAATACCGTATCATTTTTTTGTTAGTTTGAATTAGGCCTGGGCGATATGACTAAAAATGTTATCGAGATAAAAAATTGTATATCAGTCGATATCGAGAAATATCACGATAAACGTCAAATCATCTTTTTTTTTCAGGCTGATTTTTGCTCCTAAGTGAAAGTTGAAGACACCAGATGGTCAATTCTTTATTGTCAGAACAAGACAAACTATATTTGAACAGAGGAACATTTCACAATCCTAAGAAAAGTGCACAGTGCTGGAAAATGCTGAGAAAGGTTTTATCATTTTCGTTTTTTATCGCAGAGGCTTAGTTTGAATTATTGTTTGACTTTGTTGTTTTAAGAAAAATCTATCTTTATATTATATATGTTTTTGGGGGGCTGCATTTTTGTGTTTATCGGATAGTACGGGTGAAGAGAGACAGGAAATGTTGGGAGGAGAGAGAGTGGGGGGTGACGTGCAGGAAAAAGCCGAGGTTGGACTCGAACCCACGGCCGCGTTAGCCCTCACATGGGGCGTGCATATAACTGCTATTCTTTCCGGTTCCCTAGGAAAATCTACTTTGCATATAAAATAATAACTAAGTATAAGGTTCTTTAAGAAGATATTCAACAGGTGAGTGAAGGACAACCTGAGGACCATAATAAATGTTCTCCCAAAGCCTGTCGCATATTCACCAAACTATCCATTCATATGACAAACCTCTGCAGTAAGTCTGTCTCTGTGTGTCTGTGTGTGTGTGTGTGTGTGTGTGTGTGTCTGTGTGTGTGTGTGTGTCTGCATGTGTGTCTCAAAGTGTCCTTGAAAGAGACGTTATCCTCCATCACTGATCAATATTCAATCTGATATTTTGATATGTGCTCTGTATTTTGTCCTTCAGACTTCAGAGAGCGAACACTCCTTCATGTTTCATCAAATCTATTTTTTAGTTTGTTTCAAAGTGACTTAAGACTTTAACTGCATCCAAAATCTTACACTACACTTCATACGATTCTTTCTTTCAAGTCGACATGCACCAAAAGTGAATCCATAATTAAAACTCAACTGAGGACTTTTTTCACTCCTTCTTCTTCGTCACATGATGAAGACTGATGAAGAGCCAGAGGACATGACAACAGTCAAGGAACTCAAGCATTTTATTTCAGTGAAAATACGTGGATGCTGGGAGGTCGCTCTCATGCTGTTTTTCTCTTCATGGGTCAAATACGTTTGGCTCTTCATGTTAGCCCCCCCCTGCCTGCGGTATGGTCTCACCGACAAGCAAAATACCTGCAGGAGGCGACCTGTGACGAGGTCAGACCCTGTGAGGAGCCAGTAAGTGAAAGTGAATCCTCCCAGACTGTGGCTTTGCTGCAGGGGAGCGTTCACACACAGCAAGCGGATGCTGCTCACACTCAGGATGTCAGAAGTTTCTCCCTTTTTCACACATGTACTCCTGCAGACATCTAGAAGACTTCAGGCAGGCTGCCCCGGAAATCTACTCGAGTTGGCTCTTAACATGTTGGGCAGTAGCAGCTCAGTCCGAGTGATTGCCATTTCAAGTTCAGGTACGAACCAAAGTCTGGAAAATTACTGTCAGACCAGACTCCATTGACTAGTGGCTAGTGTGTGTGCATGTGTGTATTTTGGGCCCATGTGTGGGAAGAGCATGTCTCTTAATAAAAGAGTTTAAACCTGAATTACCCTACTGGATTCATTAAGTTTTTAAAATTTATTTATTTATTTTTTAAATGTCCCTCAGAGTAGTAGACTTTCCCTGTCGGAGGGGAGAGGGTCTCAGGAGGCAGGACATGATAGAAACATGGACCTAAAAATGATGAGTCACGAGAGGCAGTGTCGGGAAAAAGCAGAATTTTAATTAACGGTCCAGGTCGGTACACAGGTAAGCAGTCAGTGGTGCAAAACAATACAAAAGGGGCAGGCAATGGTCAAAAAACACTAGAAGACTCACAAGTAGAAAAGACTGGACCGAGGCGGCAAAAACGAACACACAATGAACTTGCAACAAGAGTGAGGACACACAGGGATCAAATACACAGACAATCAGGAGGTAACGAGACACAGGTGAGCACAAGGCGGCTAAACACAGGGAGCAGTTAGGTAGTACAAAGTAAAACAGGATATGACAAATACCTAAATACATGAACGAAACAAAAAACACGACCTCAGGTAAGTTGACGCCTTGTGTCAGAATATTGCGGAAATGTACAGAAGTTTTTTGCTGGTGTGAAAAGAGTATTCGCCGCCTCAGCACTTTCTGCACAGTGAAACGGTAAATTCAGGCAATTCTCTCGGGTGTTAATACCTTATATTTCTCTTCTATCAGGAATGAAATGAAAAACTCCTCTCCCCTAAACAGCTTCAGCCCCTCTTCTGGTTTCAAAATGAAATTATTCCTCCTCTTCCTCCACCTGTTTTCCCAGAAATCCCTCTCCGACCGAGCGAAGATTGCAGATTTTCTGTCTGTGACCTTTTTACCTTTTTAATCAAAACTACTCGAGGCCGTTCAGTATTCATGAGCTGAGTGATGGAAATTGGCCTTTCAGACACTGTAGCTCCTCTGCAGGAAAAGAGGGGAGGGATGGAGGGAGGACAGATGGAGAGAGAGAGAGAGAGAGAGAGAGAGAGCGAGCACACCTTTTCCCTAAAGACAGACAGTGACAAGCAGACGCAGGGAAAACATGCAATGCCTTCACTGTTTTCTCCTCACTTGGAGCTTATTAGCCTACCAAATGCTGCTGCTGGTCCCCTCCCACCCCCACCGTCTCCTTGGCTGACAGTCTGTCGTGTTTTTTGGCCGACTCGCAGTCATTGCCTCTGACCTGGTGTCAGGGAAACGGCTGGCAGCCCCTCTGAACTGTCATCTGTTCAGGGGCTGTGACGCCTGGATGTTGTCTTCTCTAAACAAGAGCGAGGAGAGCGTATGTCTGGGGAGGGGGGGCAGGCTGAGGGGGAGTCACAGAGGTCAGAGCCTGGAGCAGGGACACACTGAAGACCAGAACTACCAGTGATGCCTTAGGTCCATGCCGGTTTCTCTAAGTCCTGCTGTCTACCAGGACTCGAAGGGTTGTTCAAATTCTTCTTTCTTCTGTGACTGAAAATAAATTCAAATAAATAATGTGTTGCTTATTTCTGTCTCACATTCAAGCTAAAGACCAAAATATGCAGATAAGGAAAACATCCACTAAAGCCTGGCTCAGTCTACAGGATAATCTGGTCGATTTGAAGCCGGGGTGAGTCGATGTGTGGATGACGTTTATATCACTCCACTGGTGAGCCCCAAGTATTATTGAAATGCATGCATGAAGCTACGTCACACGTTTCTGCTCGCCAGTATGTTCTTTACTCGTTCCTCAATACTGTGAAAATGTCGAAGTCCACCTAGCATTGAAATGGAGGCAGAAACTGGCATTGTAGCGTCGGACAGAGTACTTTATTAAAAAAGAGACATATTTGATTCCTTATTTCCTGACTCGGAAAAGTGCCAGAATTATGGAATTAACATCATTTTGTGCAACTTGCAAGTAGGAAAAACTGATATCCCTTAAAAAAAAATTGTCCACAAAGACGTTATCAATAACCAGCAGCTACAAAAACTGCATGTTGTCGAGCCATGTTATGGATGCCCTTTGCTTTCTCACATTTTCTCAACTTCATTTGTGACTGTTTTGATCGGATACGTCAGATACTTTCAGTTCAGCAAAATGTAAACCTTTAAAAATCTGAAAACAAGCACTTCATGAGGGGACATTTTATTTATTGCGTATACTTTGAATACAAAACTGACACCGTGCATGGCCTCAGTACAACACAATGAAACTATGATGTATGGCAACTACTGTAGGGATGTAAAGATTAATTGTAAAATCGTGATAAATCGATTCAAAGGTGTCAAGGTTCACATCGGTACTCTGAAAAATGAATCTCAATAATATGGCGAGCGTCAGCAGCTGTAGAGGAGAGGCGGTTGGCAGCTGCAGAGCAAGATTTAGAAATTGAGGACGCACCACCGTCTTTTAAATCGAAGGTGTGGAAGCATTTTGGCTTCCCCAAGACAGAAAATGAAAGAGGTGAGAAGATCACAGACGAGACAAAAACTGTGTGCAAATATTGCAAGAAGACGGGGAACTACACAAATAGCACAACCAACATAAAGCAGCATTTAATCGACACCACAATGAGAAGCTCCAATCACCTCCCCTTGTTGAGAGAAACAAAACATTAAAAGGCCAAACCACACTGACAAGCAGGTTAGCAGCCCCTAAAGGAATCTTTTTCACTCATCATTTGTCTACAGACTCATTTTGTAAAATAAATCGTGAGAGAATCGTATCGTGAACCCAGGATCGTGAATCGTATCGTGAGTTGAGTGAATCGTTACATCCCTAAAGGCAACGCAAAACTATTGCAAGGTAAGCAAGTAAAAAAGATTCTTATCATGATCCCTCGAGGGCTCCTCCTGAATCATCAGAGGTAATTGAGAAAAAGAAGAAAATGAAAGGCTTGTAGTTTGAGTGAACTGTCACTTTAAGAGTTTAAATGACTTACAGACAACATGGCCGCTCACTTCAAAGTTTTCAGTAAATCCAGTCAGAATCCAAGCAATCCAGGGTTTCTCCTCCACTGCTTTTACACACTCTAAACAAAGATTAAATTAAGAACCAAATATCCAAAGATTTTAGTCAAAGCTTGACATAATCAACAGGATTTAAAAGGATCTGCAGAAGGAACAGGGCTCCAGCTGGACTCTAGGCCTGCTTCATCCCTCAACATGGACTCACAGGTACCCAAAAAACACTTTTATTTGTTTCCTTCTTTTTGTACAGAGGATGTTTGTTGTTGGTGCAAATATTGGCACATGATTTGTCTCCTGATTTGGTGGCAATGGAGCTGAAAACACAACATATCCAACATTGCAATCGTTGAAAAAGTCATTATTTAAATGTATTGAGGAAAAAGATTTTTGCATGGGCTAATTATTCATATTTCTTGCAATCCTGGTGCATACATATGCACACATACAAAAGGTATCATAGGTCAAAAGATAAATTGAACCTGGTTTTAAAATCTAGACTGTACTAATTAGTAGAGGAACAAACCCCCAAAAAAAGGCTTTAGTTTTCGAGATACCCCTACCCGAGGTAGAACAAAGCACAACCATATTTTTTCATAACTTGAACATGTCTAGTTTATGAAACGGATGGTTGTATAAAAATATTTGACTGCAAAATTACTTTTTTTGGATGTTTTATGCATCTTACCAAAAAATGAAAATAGTGAAAATTAGAGCTTCTCTGAAAGGGACAGCTCCTGCCTTATCACATGTATCTCTGGAAATCAAAATCAGAATGTCACCAAATGTGGACAGGATGTTGACAGATAGTTATTAATTACAATTAAGCAACGTTTTTATCAATACCATTTTCAATTTTTGAAATGTACACACTTAAACACACATGTAGATTAGGCGGAAATTGAAAATTGAAACAAAAATTCAAAATGTATGTATATCAAAGTCTGTCATTTTTTAAGTAAGGACACCGATCATTAAAATATGTCTTTTGTATCTTCTTAAGAGTGTTATCTTAACATAAAAACAAGTTATTTGACTTTTGACTGGACCCTCTGCTGTCACCAGCTCCTAACAGGAAACTAGTGCAGCCAGGATTTCAGGGCGACCTGTACAATGGGGCCCTATTGAAGTGTATGTGGGGGGAGGTGGCCACAAACAACAGATTAAGACTAAACAACAAGATACAATATAATTGTATTCTGTAATATATATATAATAAAACATTTTATAGTTATTCCTAATACATTCTGTCTCCTATTTTCTATCTTACATATGATTTATATGATGACACTAGGAGTCAACCCGCTGCTTTCAACAATATCGTCACCTAGTATGAGATTTTTTCTTTATAATTGTAAAAAATAAAAACATTGTCTTGCAATCAGTTGTGAAATATTAATGAATTAAAATACAGTACTGATATATATAACCTTGAGTTCTTAGAATTAGCACATTCTTCATAAAGTCTGTTTGTATATCGGCCATACAGCCTGTTGTAGTTTTTTTAATGCAATTCAGTCATATAAAGATGGCGTGTAGTCACCATGTCTCCTGCTTTTAAGATGAACCCTAGTTACTCCAGAGGATACACTGGATGAAGGGATATTTTTTATTATACCCTTAGTATGTTAAAGTGTTAAAAAAAATACAATAGCTATTTTTTGTTGAATGATTTAACAGGCAACCAATGGAGCTGCTTATGATGGCATTAATGTGCGTGAGGTGAATTAGGATAATAATCATGCCAAAATGTTTATAAGAACCTTCTTGTACATTTATTTTACCTCATCATGTATAGTGAAATTGGATTTTAAATGCTAATTACAACGGATGATTTCCACTTAAGACAAAATTACTGTGAACCTGAGTGCTAACACCGTGCAACTAAAAGCTTTGTGTCCCACTTAGCATCCCCTGTAGACAAAGTTTGACCTTATCTCTTCGCTGATCTTGTCCTGTACTTGTGTAAGTTGTGTTTACTGATGAAAAATCTCCTTCTGCCAAGTTTAAACAGTCACGTGTATCTCTAACTCTGAATCTTGGCTGTAGAAAATGACACCAACCCGCTAAAAGCAGTAATGAATAACAATAACTTCATAGAAAAAAATCTTTCTTATAGCTTAAGGTCTTGTTTGCTTTTGTATACCATTTAGACAACACAACCAAACAAAGACAACACAACCAAATCAAGACAACACAACCAAACAAAGATAACACAACCAAATCAAGACAACACAACCAAACAAAGACAACACAACCAAATCAAGACAACACAACCAAATCAAGACAACACAACCAAATCAAGACAACACAACCAAACAAAGACAACACAACCAAACAAAGACAACACAACCAAATCAAGACAACACAACCAAATCAAGACAACACAACCAAATCAAGACAACACAACCAAACAAAGACAACACAACCAAATCAAGATAACACAACCAAATCAAGACAACACAACCAAATCAAGACAACACAACCAAACAAAGATAACACAACCAAATCAAGACAACACAACCAAACAAAGATAACACAACCATATCAAGACAACACAACCAAATCAAGACAACACAACCAAATCAAGACAACACAACCAAATCCAGACAACACAACCAAATCAAGACAACACAACCAAATCCAGACAACACAACCAAATCAAGACAACACAACCAAATCCAGACAACACAACCAAATCAAGACAACACAACCAAACAAAGATAACACAACCATATCAAGACAACACAACCAAATCCAGACAACACAACCAAATCAAGACAACACAACCAAATCCAGACAACACAACCAAATCAAGACAACACAACCAAACAAAGACAACACAACCAAATCAAGACAACACAACCAAACAAAGATAACACAACCAAATCAAGACAACACAACCAAATCAAGACAACACAACCAAATCAAGACAACACAACCAAATCCAGACAACACAACCAAATCAAGACAACACAACCAAATCCAGACAACACAACCAAATCAAGACAACACAACCAAATCAAGACAACACAACCAAATCCAGACAACACAACCAAATCAACACAACACAACCAAATAGATTACACACCACCCACGTCCTGTCATTCCCTCCAGACGATGTTACAGTCTGTAAGAATCTCGTCATGCCTTACTGATATCTCTAAATGGATGAATGAATGCCACCTTCAACTCCTAGTCATCCCAACCAGTCCCTCTATGCAACCACAGGTCAATATACAGCTTGGTACTACCAAACTCATGCCAACAAAGTCTGCTCGGAAACTGGGTGTCATGATTGATGACCATGTGGATAGGCCCTGTACAACATCAGGAAGGTCAGACCTTACCTGTCAGAGCTGCACAGCTCCTGGTACAGGCTCTTGTGATATCATGCGTTGACTATTGCAACTCTCTACTAGCAGGTCTTCCTGCATGCACTATCAAACTCCTTTAGATGATCCAAAATGCAGCAGTGCGACTGGTCTTCAACCTACACAAAAGAGCACACGTCACTCTGTTCATCTGCTTACACTGGCTCCCAGTTACTGCTCACATCAAATTTAAAACTCTGCTACTGGCTTACAAAACAGCCACAAAAATGGCTCCTCCTTACCTAGACTCCCTCATCCAGGTCTACACTCCCTCCCGCCCACTATGCTCTGCCAATGAAAGGCGTCTGATCCAACCTTTACAACAGGGTCCTAAGACGCTAACTAGACTCTTTTCCTTTGTTGCCCCCCAGTGGTGGAATGAACTACCAAACTCCATTCAATCTGCAGAGTCCCTTTGCACCTTTAAGAAAAAAGCTAAAGACCCAGCTCTTTATGAACACCTACGACCTTCATGATGATGATGACGATGGTTTTGACATTATTGATGATGATGATGATGATGATGATGATGGTAATGACGATAGTCTTGTTTAATAACCATGATTTTAAGATGGTTTCTATACTGGTTAGAGCTCTCAAGAACAGCCGTTAATGTTGTGCTTTGCCTCTGTACACTGCCTGTCAGCACCTGTGTGTCTGATCAGACTTAAAGTTGTTCGTTTGCACTTACTGACATTGTTTCCTATTTTCTAGATCCTTGCTTGTGTTGTACTTACTCTCTGATGTACGTCAATTTGGATAAAAGCGTCTGCTAAGTGAATTATAGAATTGTAGAAATGCATTCAACACAACGAAATACAGCAACATAAAGACAAGGCAACAAAAAGTAGACAATACTGACACCATAACCACATGCAGCCAACAGAACATAATGCAAAGAAAAGGCATTTCCATCTACAGGCAATCTAGCTACAGACAATAGAACATAACTAAAAGTATTTTTAAACAAACAAGTTGTGTGTTTTTTTTATATGTTGTCATTTGTCTTAGAATAGATTGATGCATATGAATGCAGAATCTGAAGGTACAATTTTTGGGGGCTATTATCTTTGGAGGCAGGGTAATGTTGATCAGAGGTTAAATGCTCATCAGACTAAAGCCAGTGGGTCTACAATTGATAGTGATGTCTGCATAAGGTTTTGCCATCTGCAATCTATTCTATTGTATATATTTGGTTGTGTTTTCTACATTTGGCTGTGTACCATTTAAAGTACAATATACCGTTTTGTAATCTGTATTTGTTTAGTTGTGTTGTCTTGATTTGGTTGTGTTGTCTCTGTTTGGTTGTGTTATCTTTGTTTGGTTGGGTTGTCTTGATTTGGTTGTGTTGTCTTTGTTTGGTTGTGTTATCTTTGTTTGGTTGTGTTGTCTTGATTTGGTTGTGTTGTCTTTGTTTGGTTGTGTTGTCTTTGTTTGGTTGTGTTGTCTTTGTTTGGTTGTGTTATCTTTGTTTGGTTGTGTTGTCTTTGTTTGGTTGTGTTATCTTTGTTTGGTTGTGTTGTCTTGATTTGGTTGTGTTGTCTTTGTTTGGTTGTGTTATCTTTGTTTGGTTGTGTTGTCTTTGTTTGGTTGTGTTATCTTTGTTTGGTTGTGTTGTCTTGATTTGGTTGTGTTGTCTTTGTTTGGTTGTGTTGTCTTTGTTTGGTTGTGTTGTCTTTGTTTGGTTGTGTTATCTTTGTTTGGTTGTGTTGTCTTTGTTTGGTTGTGTTGTCTTTGTTTGGTTGTGTTGTCTTTGTTTGGTTGTGTTGTCTTTGTTTGGTTGTGTTGTCTTTGTTTGGTTGTGTTGTCTTTGTTTGGTTGTGTTGTCTTTGTTTGGTTGTGTTGTCTTTGTTTGGTTGTGTTATCTTTGTTTGGTTGGGTTGTCTTTGTTTGGTTGTGTTGTCTTTGTTTGGTTGTGTTGTCTTTGTTTGGTTGTGTTGTCTTTGTTGATGGTTATTTTCTACAGCAATTGTTTTCTTGGAGGACCTGTGAGGATTTTTTAAGTTAATTATGAAGCTCCCTTAAACGTATACTTATATATTTAAATGGAATACAAAAGCAAACAAGACCTTAAGCTATATGATATATTTTTTTCTATGAAGTTAGTGTTATTCATTACTGCTTTTAGTGGGTTGGTGTCATTTTCTACAGCCAAGATTCAGAGTTACCAAGATACACGTGACTGTGTAAACTTGGCAGAAGGAGATTTTTCATCAGTAAACACAACTTACACAAGTACAGGACAAGATCAGCGAAGAGATAAGGTCAAACTTTGTCTACAGGGGATGCTAAGTGGGACACAAAGCTTTTAGTTGCACGGTGTTAGCACTCAGGTTCACAGTAATTTTGTCTTAAGTGGAAATCATCCGTTGTAATTAGCATTTAAAATCCAATTTCACTATACATGATGAGGTAAAATAAATGTACAAGAAGGTTCTTATAAACATGTTGGCATGATTATTATCCTAATTCACCTCACACACATTAATGCCATCATAAGCAGCTCCATTGGTTGCCTGTTAAATCATTCAACAAAAATAGCTATTGTATTTTTTTTAACACTTTAACATACTAAGGGTATAATAAAAAATATCCCTTCATCCAGTGTATCCTCTGGAGTAACTAGGGTTCATCTTAAAAGCAGGAGACATGGTGACTACACGCCATCTTTATATGACTGAATTGCATTAAAAAAACTACAACAGGCTGTATGGCCGATATACAAACAGACTTTATGAAGAATGTGCTAATTCTAAGAACTCAAGGTTATATATATCAGTACTGTATTTTAATTCATTAATATTTCACAACTGATTGCAAGACAATGTTTTTATTTTTTACAATTATAAAGAAAAAATCTCATACTAGGTGACGATATTGTTGAAAGCAGCGGGTTGACTCCTAGTGTCATCATATAAATCATATGTAAGATAGAAAATAGGAGACAGAATGTATTAGGAATAACTATAAAATGTTTTATTATATATATATTACAGAATACAATTATATTGTATCTTGTTGTTTAGTCTTAATCTGTTGTTTGTGGCCACCTCCCCCCACATACACTTCAATAGGGCCCCATTGTACAGGTCGCCCTGAAATCCTGGCTGCACTAGTTTCCTGTTAGGAGCTGGTGACAGCAGAGGGTCCAGTCAAAAGTCAAATAACTTGTTTTTATGTTAAGATAACACTCTTAAGAAGATACAAAAGACATATTTTAATGATTGGTGTCCTTACTTAAAAAATGACAGACTTTGATATACATACATTTTGAATTTTTGTTTCAATTTTCAATTTCCGCCTAATCTACATGTGTGTTTAAGTGTGTACATTTCAAAAATTGAAAATGGTATTGATAAAAACGTTGCTTAATTGTAATTAATAACTATCTGTCAACATCCTGTCCACATTTGGTGACATTCTGATTTTGATTTCCAGAGATACATGTGATAAGGCAGGAGCTGTCCCTTTCAGAGAAGCTCTAATTTTCGCTATTTTCATTTTTTGGTAAGATGCATAAAACATCCAAAAAAAGTAATTTTGCAGTCAAATATTTTTATACAACCATCCGTTTCATAAACTAGACATGTTCAAGTTATGAAAAAATATGGTTGTGCTTTGTTCTACCTCGGGTAGGGGTATCTCGACTTTTAGAGGCCCAAGTTCCTCTACTAAAAGCATGTCACAGAAATATTTTTTTTGCTCATATTTTATTCTGCAGCATACAAACCTCCCTCTGGTGCTCCTACTTGGAGGCAGGTCTCCTTACTTTCATGTGTATATTACCATGTGTTGACCTGTGTCCTGCTGGATCTGGTTCTGCCTCTGAGGCTCAGCTTGAGGTCTGTAGTACTGAGGTCCGGGTCAGCAGCATGCAGACACGCACACACACACCGACCCTGTTTGTGTGTGTGTGTGTGTGTGTGTGTGTGTGTGTGTGTGTGTGTGTGTGTGTGTGTGTGTGTGTGTGTGTGTGTGTGTGTGTGTGTGTGTGTGTGTGTGTGTGTGTGTGTGTGTGTGTGTGTGTGTGTGTGTGTGTGTGTGTGTGTGTGTGTGTGTGTGTGTGCTGATCAGGAGGACAGGTGAGGAGGAGCCTGCAGGGCCGATGCAGGCTGACCTCGTGTCACGGCTTGTCTCTGGGGTTGTGTAGGAGTGTTTGGAAAAAGGCCTGAGAGCTACAGCTGTGCCCTCTGAAGGTCACAGCAGCTCCGCACCTCTTCACACATGTTAACACCAGCAGTGTGCATATTTACAGTCCTTCATGCTGGATGCTCACACGCATTTTACCAGGGAATGTTAAACACAGTTTCATACCAGAATTTTAAACTTCGATACAAATCGAGGTAAAAAACCTTACATTATCTTTACTTAAATGGCCGACAGGGTTCCCCTTGCACACCCTAAACACGTTCTCAGGTGTGCACGGTTGCAGGAGCATACCACGAAAAATAAATCAAAAGTGATGCGCAAACCTGAGGAACCTAAAGGCAAAGCACGTTGTTTGCTCACAATAAAATAAAGTAAAGTTATTATCAGTATCTTCACCTGTTTCAATACCCCAGCAACAAAAATAGAGTGAGTAGTCCTAGGCACCCATTACTTTTGTCAATTTATCTTTTTGAATCACCAAAAGTGAAGCAAACTCGTGCACAGCCTAAATTGAAGTTGGCAATGCTTCAGTTTTAAAATGTTGTCAGAGTTTATAAAAAAGCATAGGATAAAGCATACGTTGAATTCATTTGAAACCTGGGCATTATTGTTTTATACTTCTGAATGTAAATGACTAAGAAGCCCACATTTTTGGAGGCTTCGCTCTTCGACTCTGTAGGGAGTTGAAAATGGTTTTATAGTAATCAAAGTGCATCCACTTCAAGTTGTTGTTTTTGTCACTGACAGGCTCAGATTGTTCTTCTCAGAATCCTCACAGAGAGAGATCTTTTTTAACCGAAACAGCAGTGACATCATTCTCTTTGAAGACCCCTGACTCCTTTGAAAATACGACAGATCTTACTTCACAGCTCACAGGAGTTACTGCTCTTCTGCTGCCTTGTGTGGTCAGAAACAGTAGCCATATTCAGACTACACGTTAAAGGTGCGATACTTACTCCCTTGTGACATCTCGCCTTCAATATGAATGTGACGGAGGCGTAATGGCGGAACAAAGTACTACCTTTTTACCGCCATCAGAGGTTTTACATGGGCCAGACGAGCTCGGCAGGCGAGAACTGTTTGTGGTTTCTTGTCTGCTTGTGTGTGTGTGTGTGAAGCTCCTGCTGTTTGAGTACATGTCGTGCTTCCACAACACAATGTGACTTCACAGAGCAGAGGAGTCTACCTCACCTTCATTTGTTTGTTTTTTTTGTGTTGATTTTGTATCACAAAAATAAATAAATAAAACAAGAACACAAAACAACAGACCAGTCGAGGCAGGGGAAGAGCAACTACTCCTGTGTCATGGCGTGCAAGCAGGTTAAGCAACATGCTGCTAAAAGTTGACTTGATTGGTTAATGGATGGATGTTTTAAACGTGTTTGTTGAGAGTGATTGGTTCAGGGTTATGAAACACGTCTTATTTCCATTTTATTTTTTATACTGAAGGAAGCAACAATATTATAGTCTACCTTTTAAATACAAGTACATCCTTCCTTCATTTCTGTACTCCTCTCTTTTAAGAAGCTTTGGTCCGAATTGAAAGACACAACCTGACTTTTGCAACATAAAGGATCTGGAACAATCTGTTTGTATTTATTGTCAGTGTGGTTCAGTAAGAAAGACGAACATCGTGTTGCTTTGGTTCCTGCAGCCTCACTCGAGTTGCTGTCTGTTCCTGCTGTCTGCAGCTGAGCTGGCTGATATTTGGTGAAAAGGTTACGACAAACCAGAGATGTTTGACGGACTCGTCACTGTTTAATCAAAAAGTCAGGTATTTTTCTGAGCTTTATCCCAAAAATAGAGAAGTACCAAACCTTTTAATGAAGTGCTTGTTAATTGAAAACAACCTTTTTTCTCTCCAGTGTGCTTTAATCTTAACAGCTGTCGTGTCCCATGATACAAAGGTGTGTTATTAACCTTTTCACACCAACCAAAAATGGCCTCCTTGTGCTAACATTTTAAAGAGCTCTTCAGGGAGCTAAGCTAACTCTTGTGCAATGCATCATTGTAAATATATCGTGTGTAGGAGTTGCCCAGTTGCTCCCAGTGATCGCAAACGGCAGCTGTGTCGTCTTAACTCCTCTGGGTCGGATTCAGAGAAACCCTCGGGCCAACACTCGACCTGTAAATATTCATCGCTGCATCCAGTCTGCTAGCATTATGAGGGAAATGTCACTTATGAGCTCAAGCTTGTGTTTGCCTGAAACCTTGTTGACAGCAGCAGCAGACTTGATTCGCAACAGACGAGAGAGAGAGAGAGAGAGAGAGAGAGAGAGAGAGAGAGAGAGAGAGAGAGAGAGAGAGAGAGAGAGAGAGAGAGAGAGAGAGAGAGAGAGAGAGAGAGAGAGAGAGAGAGAGAGAGAGAGAGAGAGAGAGAGAGAGAGAGAGAGAGAGAGAGAGAGAGAGAGAGAGAGAGAGAGAGAGAGAGAGAGAGAGAGAGAGAGAACAGTTAGAACTCGGTAAACTCGACCGTGTGGAAAAATCTTCTGCTGTCATTCTCCATCTCACTGTGTTTTTCTTTTTCTTTTCCATCTTCCCAATGTGACAGGAGCGGTTCCAGAGACGGGTCTAACTGTTGGCTCCGGTCCTCTGGGACTAACTGGTGTTGTGTTTAGCTCTTCGTATTCGGCTGTGATATTCAAAGATAGAAAAAGGATGGTGTTGTTTGCGGCTGCAGCAGATTGGCTTTACTAGATTTCGGCTTTAATGATTTATTGACAAATCAAACTTTCTCACTCCTGTAAGTTTTGAGGATATACATGCCCACCTCTTCAGGAAGTGACAACAACAGTCTCATTTTACTTACAACATCCCTCAATTTAAAATTTTTACTAAATAAATCCCCATTCATCAATGAAGACATACAGCACATGTTTAATGTTGTGTGCATTATCACTTTGTTGAAAAAAATCAGAGCTACAACCACATGAGGAAACTCTGCAGGGATAGAAATCAGGATGCAAAACATTGCTGTCTTCAAGCCGCCAGACTCCATGGAAAAAAACATTTTGCTAACTGCTCTACTGCTGCCTCGGTCTGTTAGTTTGTTGTGATGTTGTTCCAATTATTTATTACAGATCAATCACAATATCTGTCCAACACACACTAACACAAGGCAGCCATGCATTTGTGGTAAACTTAGTGTTAATAGAGGCTACAGGTTGTCAGCAGGACCACAGCTGTTCTATAACTTCTTACTTTTTTAGTTTTAGACCTTTGCTAAATGTTTTGCACCAAAACACAGAGTCAAATTCCTCGTATGTGTATTCTGGTGTCTTTAAAGAGAGTGATGTATCAGCTGTTTGTGGTTTAAAAAGTCATCCTCCTCTTTTACAAAAAGGTCTATCTCTGTCGGGAATATCTGTAATGATGTCAGACTCTTAGACTAACAATCCCAACAAGACAAAAACGAGAACTTTTAGTGGATGCACTCAGCTTGCCACATTTACACTGCAGCCATTACAGCCTGTTTCATTGCTGCAGCCTGAAGAAATCTACTGGAGCAATGAGCAAACATTTAGTACCTTTCCATCCGAACAGCAAAAACAATGGCAAAGACCCCACTGCAGCTGTTAGTGATTTCATCTTTTTGTTTGAACAACCCCTTTCCCGTTGCACATAGCGATGATGCGAAATGTTAATATAAAAATTAAAGCAGCTGTAATGTGACTTTTTTTAAGAATAACTCTAGCTTGCATTAACACTTTTGGTTTATTGTTCCATGAGAACCAGATGATGCACTTGACATTTTCTCCCTTCTGCAACGCCTCTTGAGACTTCTGATTTACTGTATGAACTGTGGATTGGCACCATTACACAACGAGAGGGAAAAACGATGAACATTGGAGAACTATCTGAGCTCTACAGTCAGGTGTCTTGTTTGTGCACCTGCAGAACATCATGTGCTGCTTTTTTTAAGTTTAGGGATTGTCCATGCTACAGATTGTTGCAGAGGGGGTGTTTAATTCATCCATTTGATGATTATTGGTGGTTGAATATTTGCATTTGCATGTTTAATGTTCTTCTAATTCTTGCTATTTGCATAATGGCCCTTTGCTATCCATCTGAAGTCACTTAAAGGCGAGGGAGCAAATGGCTGGCTGATCTCTGCCGTCTCGCTGCATAATTTTCTCATTCCCGCTGATGGCCTTGCTTAGTATCTATTGTAATAGGCCGTCTGATTAGTGATTAGAATGTTTACCGGTACACGGGGAAATGGATCCAGGCAACAGGCCGCCTCTGAAGCAAGAGCACGCAGCTGGCTTTGACTCCGAAACAAACGACTCACCGCTGATGTCTTTTTAACCATGTATTTAGTGGGCAAAATGGGGGATGCTGGGAGATTTACTGATGCATGAAATCATACAAGCCAATGTAATTATGGCTTCTTTTTGATTAACATTTGTCACAGATGGGTGAGTTTACAAATGTACAACAATGTCAGAGTGTCAGAGTCGGTGCTCATGGTCAGAATCAAGGCAGGATTATTTAGTTGATGATACATCTAGCTCTCTGGTTCTACAGGTTGTTCCTTCTGTCATTCATTCAAATGCAAATCTGTTTAGTGCCAGGTTAGATGTCATAAGCCCTGTTTCCACCAAGCGGTCCGGTTTAGTTCACTACGGTTTGGTACGTCATCACTAAATCACAGCGGCGCGACATAGTGTAGACGGCCAATAAATTCAACAAAGAAGAAGAACGTGACACAGTAAAAAAAACAAACAATGATTCCTATGAAGGTCTGCATCTCCGAGGTCGTCCATGGGGCGGAGCCACGCGCTTACAATAGTCTCAAAAAACAAAAACAGCCTTGAAACTCTTTCCATATCCACAGGATATTTAAACATGGTGCGCTTTGTGTTTGTTCTCTATTACTGCTGATGCATGGTTAGTGAAGATTAGCAAAAATATATAATTTATATAATAAATGATGTCTATAAGTCTCATCTGCTAGCAGCAGCAACATGATAATCAGTTTACACACATTCAAAGACATTTTAAGTTTTTGTATTGTTCAGTAAATAAAGAGTGGGATGGGACATTATAAAAATTTAAGTAAAAACTGAAAGGAAGAAAGATATAATGTTTAAAAACAAGGACATATTTAGTGTATCACAGGTTTGCTGGCATTTGGAACAAAACGGGATGTTTGGTATATTTACTTTAGGATTTACACAAGGCGCTGAAAGAGAAGTCGCTCTAGTGACTTCTTTAAGTCAACAAGATGATCCAGCACATGTCTGAGAGCCATTTCAAACACTGCTGATACTATGCTGTGTTTGTCAATGTTTAAAACATCCAGAAACGCCTCACCTCAGCGATCAGCAGGAAACACTCCTGGGAGCAGAACATCAAAGATGCATCGCAAAAAAACAAACAACAAAAAATACAATTTTTATCATTAAAAGAGAATGTGTCTGTAAAAGACTCACTAATTATTGAACTATATGAGTGTAGATAACTTCCAGAGTTATTCTTGACATTTCCCACTCTTCAACCTTCAATGTGCAGTAATATGAACGTGTTGATGACAAACACAAACAAATATAAAATAATGTCAGATATCTTTATTTCAGATTTGGATTCCAAACATAAAGCAACATCATATTACTTTATTAACAGTTTATATCTACATGCAAACCAATCACAGGCTCATCATTGTTTGCTATATTTGACTGAGTTACGAAGAACTATGGTACTAAATGAAGAGCTGTTAAGGAGCAAAGCTGAGCTAAATGATCTGAAGGCTGGAATAATGTCAAACTTTTCAATACGACATGTTTTAAAATGATACAATCTGTTGTTTCGATGAGCGATGGTATCAAAAAAGTACATAGCTTTAATAAAAAACATCAGATCTTGAGTCATCGTTTTAAGCAGAGCTGCCACGAGCTAAAGAGTCTAATCTTCCAAACCTTTCAGTACCGAAAAGTTTCTCCTGTGTTTGTTCAATTTGGACATTGTGCAGGAGTTTGTCCACTTGTTTTAGAAAGATAAAAAGAAGAGATTAAATTGACTGTTGAGTGTAGTTAACGCTGAAAACCTCCAATAAAGCACCAGATAAAACTACAAAGTGCTAAATTACAAAGACAACAGGGCTTGACATTAACCCCTGCTAATCAGTCAAATGTGGGTGGATTTCAACAGTGACCTGCAACAGTCACTGCCACTAGAAACTGTGGCTGGTTGAATTGTATACATACGTTTGTTTTAATTGTAGTTGGCTCAGAAAGCATCTGCAGACCTGCCAACACTGCCGATCTGAGCAGGAGCCTCCCTATTTTTAACCCTTTCTCCTGCTGTAAACCAGACCTCTATTCCCCCCAATTATCTTCCCATTTCCTCTCCCTCAGCTCCGCTCGTTTCAGTCTCTTTCTTTCTCTCTCTCTATTTGGCTCGCTTTACCACTCACTCACTACTCACTACTCTGATTAGAGTCTCAGAACGGCAGTTAATGTTGTGCCTTGCCTCTGGGCAATGCCTTTCAGCACCTGTGTGTCCAATCGGACTCAAAGCTGATCGTTCGTCCTTACTGACATCGTTCCTTTATTTTTCCTTGATCCTTGCTTGTGCTGTTCTTACTCTCTGATGTACGTCGCTTTGGATAAAAGCGTCTGCTAAGTGAATTGTAGAATTGTAGAATTGTACTCGACAGCAGGAGAGGAGAAATGTCAGAGCATTCAGATTAACCCAGTCTCTTCTGATTGTCCCAAAACAGAAGTGAGGGGAAGAAGTTAGACCCCGATGTAATGAAAGAATGTTGATTAATAACATTGTATGTTTGTTCATATGACCATCCGCGTTATCCAGCCAGACCGACAGCATGGAGCTCAGGGCCATACTGGATTTATTAATGTTTAATGATAGCTGGTGTGCATCAAATTTGCACAAACGCACACATTTCCCAACACCAAAATAATGGTTCCTAACTTTGGAAAACCACTAGCCACAAAAAGTGAATGTCAAGCCCTGAATGGCAAATCAAGCTACAGTTAGATTTAATTAAGACTTCCTGAAGATCTGATGAATCCAGTCCTGGATCTATAAGGCCGACTTGGTGTTTCCATGGAAGCGCCTGATTCTGAAAGGTGAGAGGTCATAGGAGGGCACCTCACCCAGGCTGAGTTCACTCAGGAGCTTGCCAATGATTGGTCCAAACTTGAAGCCGTGACCTGCAGAAGAGAAATCGATACGGTGAGCAAAGTAGGTTCACAGGTCATAAAAGCACGTCGGATTAATCAAAGTGATGGGAGCGAGTCAATGCTCTGCAGAGCATGTCAAGTCCCCAAAAATGGGGATTTTAATTGGTTGTTTTTTAGCCAACCATGAGTGAATACAGAGCGACAATCTTTAGGACTTTGAAAACTGGTACAAAAAACAGTTTTGGTATCTTAAGCTCATTTCTCTAAGACAACAGTAAGTCTTTTGACTTACAGTGATGCATAATTAAGGACGCTGTCTCTTTAAGTGACAAATGGGAGCTGCTAGCTGTCTGCTAGGGGTCCCCTCACTGAACCTCTGGGACAAGTTTGTGACATTGGAGCCTTTTGGAGATTTTTTTCATGTAAATATCATATATAACACATAATCAGTTTCTCTGTGCAGTTTATTGTCCAACAAGTCTGAGTCTGCAGTTTTTACACTCAGCCAAATTCTACTATTATTTCTTTATATGTTAGCACTAATTAGCAGGTATCTGTGTCTGTGTTCACCCCCCTGACTTATTAGCTCGTTCACTGTTTGTTATACAGTACATTGATTCATTTGTGGCGTCCCCTGCATGGAAACAGGATTGCTGTTTCCTTCTCCTCGTACAGGAGACAGGAGTCTTAGAGTTGAGAGAATATTGGATGTCACAAGTTTCTGGTTTGTGGCGATTACCCGTCGCTCTCACAACTAGTTCATTATGTTCTACAAGCTTTTGTTAGCTTCTGAAGTCAGCTATTAAAAACTATCACAACATATTGAATGTCCTTCTGTGGGAAACACTATGGTTAACTAGCTTGTTAGAAGCTAGTTATTTAGCCACAAGCACAGACTGTATACATTCGATAACTTTGCTCACTTCTAAATATCGTCACTTCTGCCTTTAAGAAATCTGTCATGGCAACAGAAAACAAGTCTTTAAAAAGTAAGCTAACAAGCCAATTTGTGACGTCGTGAAGGACACGTGCATCATAAATACAGTCCATGTGCAGTAAATGCATACAATAGTCCAACTGTTGCCATGTCAGTCTGTGAGAATCTATTCACTTCACTGAACTGGGATCAAAACCTTCATTTAGTGAAAATTGTCCTCTGTCAGTGTGATGGCTTCATGTGCTCAGGAGTGATATAACGTAAGAGCAGAGGATATTTGCAGATTGCTGTAGGCTGATTGTCCTTGTTGCTGAAGTCTGAGAGGCAAATAGTGAATGTGAACGGAGCTGGAGGAAAAGCAGCACGTTGCCATCTGACAAAGGTCTTTGAGCTCCCGCAGATCCTGCGGCCTTTGAAGTCATAAAAGCTCGGCTCTGACAGTTTTGGCCACGTGAATTTTTTCCTCTCACTGGAGAAGGAGAGAAAAAAACCCAACCTCAATTGATAGCCAAACCCACGGGGTGACTTTGTAGCCATGGCAACCTCCTAGCACTTGCTTTAAAGCACTTGTGTCGGGCTTTGATGACAAGTGCCGGGGTGAAGGACGGGGAGAGAGGCAGCACATTTATTTCCTGTCGTACAAAAAGGCCCTGTGAACTTTTCCAATATGGCCCTGAGCTCCTTGCTGTAATTTTTATATCTTTATGTATTTAATATCTTTTTTTTGGTCTTTTGCCCAGTTTTTGTCTGATGTACAAATATTTGATTGTTTTGCCCTTCGATATTTTAAAAATGTCCTTCCAACTTCCAACTAAGCCAATAAATCCTTTGAACATGAATATTATTTAAAAAAACACGGACTAATAAACCCATAAAGTTGGTTTCTTGAGCCATTTTGCCTAAATACAGATGTTGTAACCCATTTCAATCATGTAGATGCCCTTCACTTAATCATACAAATCATGTTGACTGCTGGAAAATTAACATTTGTATGAAATGAATCATAAATTAAAGCAAATCATAGCAAATACTGTCACTTCTTCCTCAAAAATCAAAGATGGCTGCCTCTGAAATGCCACATTAGTGAATTAAATCTCTAGTCCCCAAACCAATTGTCAAATCAGTCTGGTTTTTTTTTAGCCTATGGTTAAAAACCAGTGGTTCTCAAATGGTCTGGTACCAGGACCCATCACACCCTCATTACATTTTTCCACCAATCAGATTTCTTCAATGAGAAATTGTGCCACAAACAAGTGAAAGAACAAAGAAACAACAACAACAAACGTGTGTAAAAAGCGCTTCATAGACTTTGACACGTTTTTTTTTCTAGAAACACATTCGCGACCCACTGGACACTTCTCCGCGACCAACCTTTGGCTCCTGACCCACCAGTTGAGTACCACTGTTTTAAACCATGATGATATCTGTCAAAATCATGGTGACGTTGATTAGACACTTATTTAAAAAAAGAAGAAGCTCATTATCATTACTTTATTTATTCATTGCACTGTTTCTCTTAATTTTACAGTTTTATATTTTTAGCCTGAAGCATTTCAGCAGCTCAGACTTTAATTATTCTCAGTTTAGATCTTAAAATTTAATGTGAATGAATCTATGCACGAGTATGAGTACACATATTCATATATTTAAGCTGCTATGCAGTGGTAGCTACCAGACTGAATTTCATCTTCATTGAAATGCAGTGACATTAAAGTATCCATTCATCTATTTGGGTTTATCTAAATATGATACGGAGGGCTGTATTCAGTTTGTCTCTGTATACTGTATCTGTCCCTATCGAAGAAACCATCAATTAATAAATAGATTAAAGGGCGTTTAATTCTCTGGTTTCAGTTTTTTAAAATTATTTTCCAAATTCAGATATTTTAAGATTGTATATGTTTTATTTGTGTGTAGCATCAAGACACTACAAGTTACATTTCAGTGTCTAATTGCCTTTCAACTTTTCCATGTCATGAAACCACTACATCCATGGACCATTATCGTACTGCCCAGGAGCTGAACTTTTCTGTTTTTAAGAATCATACAAATGACCAGAAATGAACAGATGTGTTCTCCTGTGCCACCTTTAACAATCTTTCACTACAAATGCCCAAGTGATCTTACACACTATGCAAACAGGTAAATATCGGGGCAGAAAATAATGCTCGTGCATGCTGCTATGTCTATCATAGCATCACTGAAGAAGTACAAATCTGCTGAATCCTCGATTAATAAATATGGCTTTAGTTGCACAATGATGCACTTCTGCCTTCGGTATGAAAGCAGGGTCACAAGCGCTCTAGCTTCACGAGGCTCACCAGTTATTATGCAGTTAATTTGTGCAACATTTTTATATAGTGGGTGTTTAGTATGTCAGTGCCTTTATCCCAGTGAGCTCCTCTGGAGGCAGAGCATTGTGAGCAGGATATTAATTACAGATATAATTAGGTAAAGGACATGAGTGCAGGAGGAGATGGAAAAGTGCCAGGAGACGCTGAAGGTAACTGAAGGAGAGGAGAGGAGAGGTGGAGCAGAGTCGGCCTTCTGGGGGCTCCAGCCATGTTAATTAGAAGAAGAACACGAGAGGAGACCCAAAGCAGAGACGCTTCCCCCCCTAACAATGAGCAAGAACCTCTGTAATTAAAAGTTAAAGATCTTTGTCCTTAGAATACGTGGAAGGTTCTGGTGGTCTGGTAAGACCCTGTAGATACGACACAAAGGGGTATACTATACCGTCTATATGCTGCAGCTCTGAACAGTGTGTTAGAATATGAGGATCTCTTAATGTTTAACGTTTTCACATGATAAAGCTTCAAACAGAAGTTAGATTGGTTTATGAAATTAAGCAGCTTTTTTTTCATCATCTCGTTGAGAGTTTTATCAGCCCTGAAGAAATGGTGGAGGAGATTAAAAAAGGAAAACACATTATTTTATATATCCAGAGAGACCAGTGATAGGAATGTAATTTTAAAGCATTGCTAATGTCTTGGATTTTTGTATTTATAATAAAAATAATAAAACTCTGTCACTCACAGGCTGCACTGTAGTTTAGCTGGTGTCGCACAACAGCACTTCGTCTTGCTCGCTTTCTATTGTTTTAAAAGTTACGAGACTCTTAAACACCGTAAAACTTCAAATAAAAGCTCAGCCCAATTTAAGGCCCAGTCCCTTTTACTAGCCTGGTGTTGCAGCACGCTTTAACAAACAAAGGCAGGTCTCACTCAGAGGCTCCCTGTGCATTTAGTGTTGATTAAGGTTCAAGGTCAAGGTTCCTCAGGAAACACTTTTGAGGTATGAAAGGTTCCTCCAATGACCTTAGCTTCCTCAAGAATCTCCAGTGTTCCTTAAAGTCTTCAATTGTAAGAAGAAGCAATCTGATTGGCTGAATCAGAGCTGGTTGTCATACATTTTGTGAACTCCAGGTAGTTGTAATTTCCACAGTGGCCACCAGGGGTCTTTCAAATAATAAAAAAATGTAGATCCTATTTTTCACATGTTCCATAAATAGTCGTCTGTTCTGTTAACAAATACTGTTCAAGGAACACTCTCACCTTGTCATTCTAGCCACAGTTAGCCGAGAGGATAATATCAGTTTCATGTCTGTACATTCAGTCCAGAGGTCATGGACAGTTTTTGTTCCAACTCAGCAGAAACAAAGAGAAGATAAAATACTGCTTTCTTGTCTCTATAAAAGCGTGCTTTCTTTCTGACAAGTAAGCTTATCATCCCACATTTGCAGATGGAATAAAAGTAAACATTTACAGAGAGAGTAGTTGTCTTGCCTTTGGAGTTTTTTGCAAATTAATGCTAATCATGTCCAGGAAATATCTCTGTACCGAAAACCAGATAAAACAGAAATCTCTCCCGAGGTCTCCAGGAAACAACACATTTCGAAAACCTGTCTCACTGTGCGGTTTATTGTACCCGTGTTTGTTTATGTGAAAGAAACAAGTTTCAAAATGTTTTTTTAAATGAAAGGTTCCCTCAACATCTGTACAGAGGGGTCTTACAATAGGCTATAGATATAAATGGACGAATTCTGAGTGATGTCACCCATCAGTTCCTGCAGGGGGCTCCGGAGGCTCATCGTTGGCAGCCGCCATGCTGGAAATGCTGTCTCACCCTAACTTTCAGTCAACCTAACGACAGGCTGAGAGCTGGAGCTGAGGCGGGTTTTAAGCCTCCTGGCAAACTGCTACACTGCGCCCGTCTGTCCATCAGGTCAGCCTAACTCCTAACTAACCCCCCCCCCCCGAACTGTGTGTGCCGTGAGGACAATAACTAATTAGACTGGTCACGCTTTGTGTACCAGGCTGTAAACGTTAATTTCTGCTGTCAAAACTGGCTTTTTTTAATCTGGTGTGTACTTGACTTTCGGGTCTCTTGGAGCCAGCCTCAAGCGACCACTCAACGAACTGCAGGATTTTGCACTTCTGCATCGGCTTCATTTTTCAACACTGGAGGTTGCCGCTTGGGTTTGACATGTGAATTGGCTGGTGAATTGCTGCTGGTCATCAGTGCCTGACGTCGGGTCAGACGGACGCTGTATAGGGAAGAAATTCCCATGAGGTAAATTTGCCTCCTCACTCCTCGTGGCTCTCTTTCGATTCCTCGCTGGGAGGAGCCAGCACACGAGGAATCAATGCGAGTGAGGGACGTGAGGAGAAACGGTGAATTGAGAAAATGAGAGATAACGGCAAAAAAATAAAGTTAGATTAAAGAAGGAGCAGTTCAGGAAACAGGGTTTTCCCAAAATGTTATGAAATATAATCATACAGTAATAGAAGACACATTTATAAACAATGCATCTTGAATCAAAGTCTGTTACAAACAAAAAGGTTGTTCTCTCTGCAACCGATGGTTACAGCGCCTACTCAATCGTCCTTTCTTATTCCTCCTGTCACATAGATCCTTCATACACTCTAATCTTGCTCTCATAACCACAGAGTCACAAATATGTACTGCTGGAGCTCTTGATGTTTGAGCTCCACTTGGCTGCTTGGGTCTGTGCTCCTTCAGGGTGAGGAGAGAACAAGTAATGCTGATTCATTTAGCTGCTGCTGCTGTGTGGTTGCTGGCTCTCATCAGCACACATCTGGTGTACCAGGTGCCAGATTCACTACTCTTTGCTCTTTGTCTTCTCGAGCTGCTGACATTTTCATTTAGACATCGATGTTTCGTACTCTACTCCACTGCCTTCAAAACACAGACACTGTTTGTGTTTGGTTTTCTGTTTTAGGACGCTCCTCGTGGCATTTTTCCTTTTCATAAATGATTGTTCGATGAGAGCAACACACAGAACATGTGCCTTTAGTCCTTGTATTGATCGTAAGACAGAAATCCTTGTTTCTTGTAATTCTATGAGTCTCAGGTGACTACACTAGTTTGCTCTGGACTTGAATACCTGACCAGCTAATAGACAGATCACCATTAAATGTTGAACAGAGGCAGCGGCAGTAGCTCTGTCCGTAGGGACTTGGGTTGGGGACCTGAGGGTTGCAGGTTAAAGGCCCGATTGGATCGAGTCTGGAAATTGGTCTGGTAGCTGGAGAGGTGCCGCTTCACTTCCTGAGCAGTGAGACAGCAAAGGTTTGGGGCCTGACAATTTACCTTTAGCTTTCACTACAGTCACCTCTAGCAACTGGGTACATATTTTTGCTTTGACCTCTTAATTTACTTTTAAATGTCTCAGAAATGTCTGAAAGGTCATAAAAATGCAAGAATTCACATGTGCTTCAGTAATCAGCCTGTAAACATTGCATTGCGAGTGTGTTTCAATTGAATGCAAATCAAACGATGACTACACACAGCCTCACAGTAATAACAAAGTGATGACATAGCTGTACATTGAGTCTGGCCCATATAACAGTTCTGCAGCTGCCTTTTCTCGTGTGTTCTTAAGTGATTCTCACTGCAGGAGAAGTGCTGGTTTGGGATGTTAACAGGCTGCAGCTTCGCGTGATAGTTACAGAATTGAAGTGACTCGTTTTGAATGCTGAAAACATTCGTGTCTTTGTTCACATCCCAAAAGAAGTCAATAGAGGAGCTACATCTTGTTAGCTGGAGGGTGTCGGTTGCAGAAGTCCAGTTGACTTTAGTTTGTGCAAAGTAGTTTTTGTTGTGATGCATCACGTCGTGTTTCATTACCTGAGAATCCTGCTCCAATCACAATGTTGCTGTAGGTAGGATGGCAGTCGAGCACGAAGTGACGGTCAGGTGTTAGCTACAACAAAACAAAACAAAGTCAGCAAAAACATGAATGACAAGCAAATTTAAACTTAAGAAATGTGAAGATGAAGGCTGTTGTTGAACCTATATTCACACCAAGCTGTGAGTGTCAAAACTTAAATACAAACCTGTTGATTTAGCTGAGGTCTAAGTCTGTCTAATAGTTATTCTTATGAAAGGTGTTTACAGGTCAGTTCTCACTAAATGAATGCTGATTAAATGTGTCTGTCCAATGTTTGCAGTCACCGTTTATTGGAACTCAAGTTGGACTATCTGTTATTCATGTGATGTGCTCTCATTTTAAATCCACATATCCATGAAGTAATAATTGAGTTTCAGTTCCAGAGATTGTTGACGTCTACAACACATTCATATAAAAACATTCATCTGTTATTCTTACCAGTCTAAATTACATTTGAAAGAAGACATGAATACAATGTGAGTTTGGGAATTTGACTTCAGATTTCTGAAATACATTTTAACGCAGGTGAAAATTGTAAGTCAATTGTAGCAACGGTGTTAACAGCCCCTTTTATACCAGGTTAGAAGTCAGGGTTAACCCTAACCCTGAGAAATCAAAACGTTTGTAGACATCTTGAATGAAGCACATGCATATCCAAAAGGTATAGAAGCCCATTGCATTCACCAAAGAAAATGAAAATTGGACCTCTTCTTCCCTTCTCTAACCTACAAATGATGAGATCAGGATCTTATAATAACGAGATTTCTTCTTGTAATTACAAAATACTGATGTCATAATTACGAGATCTTTAAATCAACCATCCTGAAAAAATGTAAAAAAGATAACCAGAGAGGTGAAGTATAAATAGTTCAGTTTGAAACTACAGATCGGAGTTCACTGATAATGACTCTTGGGCCTGATGGTCTGAAAAACACATTTTTACACATTAAGTCAAGAGAACTGCGGTCTTTCCTTTCCTGCCTCTTCATCGGAACAATTGCAGATTGTCCTGGGAACATTTGACAAGGACACACAAACGCACGCACACACACACACACACACACACACGCACGCACGCACACACACACACACACACACACACACACACACACACACACACACACACACACACACACACACACACACACACACACACACACACACACACACACACACACACACACACACACACACACACACACACACACACACACACACACACACACACACACACACACACACACACACACACACACACACACACACACACACACACACCATGCAGCCATGTGGCCTTGGAGCTGTTCCTGTCAAAAGTCTTTGTGGAAAATGTGTTTAAAAATGTGTTAAACTGGATTACAGAGTCTATCTGAGAGTTACATAATGACCTCAGACAGGAGGCCCCCCTCTTTTTTATTTTTTTACCAAACCACAGAGATGTGTGTAATTTAACTCTGCGTCCTCTTTAAAGAATCTCTGTTAATGGAACAAAACAGACGCTGCGATGTGAGGACTAAAGAGCGTGACTGTCAGGATTTCAGGGGGCATTGGACAAGGTCACAGAAATTATGCTTTCCTACAGCCGCAGCGTGTGATGGTGGTACAAGCTGCTCGCTGTGCTGCTGGAGGGCAGATCGGCTGCACAACCACACACACACCCCTGCAACATTCAAACACAAACACAGACACACATAAACACAGCATATCTAACACCTGAGAGTTGCAGCATCATCCAGCAGTAAACTAATAACTAACGGCTAAACGCTTCATCAGACATTTAACTGCCCTGGATTAAAAAAAATGGATCAACTTCTTTTTGATGATTCACTCTTGTTACTGGCTTGAGTTAACCCCTTTCATGCTGCCAGTGCAGACATTGAAAGATACTCACAGAAAAGACTACAGAAAGTTTACAACCCTCAAATCTGTACGACCTCAGTTTAAAGGTCATGTCAATGAATAAACAATAAAACCCAAGGATATCCATAAAAATCTGATATCTTGAGTACAAAGGATTTTTTTTATCGTTTTATCGTCAATAGAAATACAGCAGCGAAATTGGTACACGCCACCTTTGCACCTTTACACGAAATACAACACACCAATAGGTGCTAATGGAGGCTCAAGTTCATTTGCGTGGGTGGGCACATGGGTGTAAAATGACGACTGCATCAAGACACTTTAAAGAGGACATATTTTCCCCTTTTCCACATTTTCAAACAGTCCCCTGTGGTCTAAATGAAACATCTGTGCTGTGCTTTGGTCAAAATATAACATGAATCAAGCACCAGAGGAGGTTTGTGACCCTGTATAAACCAGCTCTCTCAGAACGCTCCGTTTTGGTGTGTGTGTCTCTTTAAATGCAGTGAGCCCCGCCCCTCTCCTGCAGGGTGTGCTGACAGGTGCAGACACGAGTTCAGCTTTGAGCTTCCATGGCAACTCGTCAGCGTGCCCCCTGGAAAAAACATGGCTGCCGGAGACGACACAGGAGTTTAGGGTATTTTTTTTTACCAGAATCCCACTGTGACATCACAAGGAGAGCAAATTTGAAACGGAGCATTTTTCTCTGTGTTGTAAGACTTATGCAGACCACAAACAAAGAACTGGATGGGTTTATTTCACATGTTATATATAATAATATAATATGTCACCTTATATACAGCGAAGTCAGATTGGGAAAATCACGGTCAATACTGATGTTTTACATAACAACTTGGCCGAGTGCCGACTCCGATACCAGTGTTCGTTTCATTACTTCTTTTAGTGTAAGACTCCCACAATGCACCATTTTCTCTCATGCCTGATAATTTAAACAAGTCAGAGTTTGTTCAACAGGTGACTTCCTCTGCCAAATAACAAACCTCTTCTCTGATCAGCGGTTAGGTGTAATAGATTTCAGCATTAAATAGATTTAGCAAAACAAATAACGACATTCATTATCGTCTGCAAGCATTAAACTGAAAACATCATTGCATTGGATTATTATGAACAGAAACAGGGTGATGTCAAGTGTTGGTACTGACCGTGTACAGGCAGCTCTCCACCACAGCAGGTTTAGGCTCCAGGCCGGGTAGACAGCGGGCGACGTAGCGCTGCAAGATGTCGATGTCAGACCTGTCTGTCTGCTGGTCTCTGTGGTCCGGGTCTGCCTCACTGCCTGCGTGGTAGCAGATCTGCACACACAATATTACATTTCATTTCATCTGTGAATGAAACACTTAATTATTGTCAACCCTGCATTCTTTCCCCAGGTGTTATATCTGTTTTTTTTATATTTTTTGTTTTTCATGTGTTTGTTATGTTGTATTTAGTACTACAGGGCCTTTGAATAATTTCCACCTTGATGTGTTCTGACACCCTCTCGTCATTTGAATAAAAATAACTACAAGCAGACCCAGAAGTCCTCTGCAGCACACCGGCTCCTGTTTAAAGGAGCAGCCTCACTCCATCTGTTCACCTTTCAGTTTTTAAAAACGCAAAGTGAGGAGACATATAGCGTATGTTTCATAGAGAGGACGAGCAGTTAAACGGCAATCTCTTTGTCAAGCTGTCCCTGACAAATACACAATCGTTCCTGTAATCTCTGCGCAGCCTGCTCTAAAGCATCAACTTTAAGGGACACAAGTTGGACTTGAGACCCACAAGCAGTTTATCAGTGTGTAATAAAGCGGTGCAGTTAGAATGTATGCGTTTCATGTTTATGAGAGGAGGTGCAGCTGCTGTTGAGATCTGTGATCTGTGAGTGACTGTATTTCCATCTTTATTGTTGTGCAGAGGATAAAATGGTCAAAACTGATCAAAAAAACGATAATGCATTAAAATATGAACAACAATAAAGACATTTCTGTCACACAAGGAAGAGAAGTTTGGATTACACCAAGTATCTCTTTTGTTTCTTGGTCCAGAAGAAGAACAAACTTTAATTATCATCATATAGACTTCAACAGGATTTCTACCCAACCCTTCACTGATTTTTGTGTTTATTTATTTTTTTAAGATGTTTTTTTCTGCCTCTTTTTCTTTTTGAGAAAGGACAGCTGAAGAGGGACAGGAAATGTTAGGAGCAGAGAGTGGGGGATGAAATGCAGCAATGGGGCAAAGGTCGGATTTTAACCCAGGGTTGCTGGGTATCATGGGATGCACAAGGGGCACGCGACATAACCGCTAAGCTATCCGGCGCCCCCTGGTGTTTGTGTTTAATGCAACTTAATACACAGGATATCTGCTTACAGTGCAGTTAAATGTTTGTTTACAGTTCTTTTACTGTGCACACAGTATCAACTCACCCTCACTTCAAATGATAAATACAAATAAAAGTGAGATATTGATTTCATTAGTCAGCCTCGTGGAATACTTTCTATGAACATTTAAAGTCGTCAACCTTTTAGAACTTTTAGAACTTAATACGCTAATTTCAATAACACAGCACAGTTTTAAAACAACACTCTCCATCATTTTGATCCATAGAATCGAAAACGACCGAAATTTGACGAAACTTTCAGATCTTCAGTCATGTTTTTTTATTAATAGCTACTGTGAGTGAAAGGGAGAAAGAGCACTGATTAAATTGCACAAATATAGCCAACATATTTGGGCAATTTTGACAGCTTGCATGAGTTTTCTTGCAAGTTTTGCTAATAAGAAAATTCCCAAATTGCGCACATAGGACTTCTATTCTTGTTGCTGTGGTAACACAGGTATCAACATACTGTAGTTTAAAAATCTGGTATGATCGATGGCAAACCCTAATTTAGACTCTGGTAAAAATAAGACTGAACATTTTTTTTTTCTCTTCATGTATTGTCCCAATTACATAACCCCCACTTGCAATGTCTCTAGACAACTTGTGCAGGGGAGATGCAAGGATACGTATCATTACATGCAGACAAATGATGTGCACGTAGTGCCCAACTCTAAATCTCAGGCTGCAGACTAAATCTGGCAGCTCTGTTTCTTCTGATCTAAATGTTTTTCAGAAAATAAGGTATTATTCCTTCTACAGCTACAGAACAAAAAGCAGAAAATTGCATCTTTCACATGTCTCCGTGACTTTTTTTTAGGCTGCAGTATGAAAGGTAAAGCACTAAAAGAGGAGGAGGAGGAGAAGTGACTGTCATACACACACTGTACTTTAAAACTGCTCCTGTGTTCTGCTGTTGTCAGCCAGTCTGACACAAACAGACTCACACGGAGACTCAGCGCAGCGAGGAGGCTGACGGATTAAAAATCTGCACTTTTTATTTTCTTTTGTTATTTCTTTGTATTTTTGTTAAAAGCTTCTGATGAAGAAAACTTTCTGACAAGTTCATACAGTTTGAAAAGAACTCAAAGTATAAAAAGAGACTAATTACAAGATACCTGTTTCCACTGTGTATTAAATAGTCTAAATATTACACATACAGTATCTGTGGTGACGCCGTCTCAGAGTGAATAATGGGACATGTCATCGCCATCTGTCCCCCCTTCCTTTCTGTGCATGTGGTCTGCTATTAGGCTGTGAGCTCCTGCTGCTCCACCATAATGCCCAGAATAGAGACGTGCCATCTCATGACATCAAACGCAGCAAAACTCACACAAACAACACGACAAGCTCACACCTTGACGCAGATTTAACAGTCGATTCTGCAGCACTGTTTCTGTTTCAAAGTGTAAAGTAATCTTTCTGTGGTTATAGTTTTAGTCATCAACGGCAAATCGTTACAATGATATTTAAAGTTTATAATCACGGATAAAGTGTGTGGGCAATCATCATGTTTACCCAGCAACTATTTGACTTTTATGTTGAGCTCAGGGAAGCTAAAAATAAAGCACATCTCTAAATGGATGTGTGTGTGTGCGTGTTTCTTAATTTGATAAAAAGCTGTTTGCTTCAGTGCTCACACAGCACTAGTTTACACATTGATGATTCATAGCGAACCCAAAGGATCAGCTAGAAAATCAAATTAAAACATGAACCATTCTTATTAATGTCAGCTTTGTTCTGTTATCATGAACATGTGAGAGGTCTGAGCAGGATTTAAGATTTCTCCTTGTGAGATTTCGCCCTGTGACGTACCTTCACCAGGCCGGGGTACTCGTTGGACGGGAGGCCGTAGATGTGCTCCTTAGACTCCTCACACTCCGTCTGTATGAAGCAGGGGAAACGCTTCTCTATGTCGTACGACCCGGGAACCTTTTCCTTCCAGTAGCACACATTGATCTTTGCCACCTGCAGTCAAAAAAAAAAGGCAGTACCGACCTGATGTCACCCAGGCACTTGCAAATCCCCAGTTTTTTGTGGCCATCACCATCTTGCTTTTTTTTAACCAGAAGAGAAAGAAACCCCCCAAAGCAACCCCATTTGTGATAATATGACCTTTGTGTTTAAACCAAGTAGCAACCTCCGGTGTTGAAAAATGAAGCCAAAGAGTAGGTGCAAAAAGTCTGCAGTTCATAGAGTGTCCACTTGAGACTGGCTGCAAAAGCAAAGGAATCCCCATTATAGTAGGTCCTATTCTGAAATGTCTGTTTTTACAGTGGAAAAAAAAAACATGTACAGCCTGGTTCAAAATCAGTTTTGAACTCTAATGTCTTTATTATTACACACAGTACAGGGGTGAATATATTATATTCAGTCTAAAAGTTGTTAGGGTGCATAATTAGAGGCATGGCTGAGAGACTGCCAGGTGAGTGCCTCATCAGAAACAAATGGATGCATCACTATGACTATGTCTATGTTTTAACCAAATTTGATTCCTCTTTGCAACACTGTCATCCCAATTTGGCCTCATTTCCCGAGCCACGACCGTGTCCCCATTGTTCTATTCTTCCTCTATTTCTCTTTTTTTTTCTATGCACATGAACACCACTATGGCAAGAGCTTGCTTTCTGCTGACCGTCATGGCAACCTCGGCTTGATCAGGTTGAATCACACTGATGATGCTGCATGTTGACCGGGGGTTGACTTGTCTTGCAGCCTACGATTCACTAGGTACCACTGTGTACATGCATGTCGTACCCAAACATATGAGATGCTTGTCACACAGTGGTTGCAATAAACTTTTAATATTGTAAAAATCGCAGTCTGCTGGCGGCTTAAAGTCAAATACAGGATACAGATTATACATGAATGAAACATGCTGGCAGAAATACTAGCAGCCTGGTATCAGCTATGAAAGCACATTCTGGTTAATTCCTAAAATAAAAACCTACCTAACACCACCTCCTCCATCCTCCTCATCACCTTTTTTTTCTCCTGTCTAATAGAAGTGCGATTACAAAAGCAGCTCGGCGGTGTTGAAGTGAGAATGAGGATTTAATGAAATGTACACATGGTGGTACAAACGTCGTCCATCTGAGGGAGCTGATAATAAGGACACATTGTTCAGGAGCTTTCAGTGTAATGAACTAACCGTCCGTGCACTCATTCCCAGGGACTATAAAAAATCAGGCAGAGCTCAGAGTCGGGGCTTTTCTACCAGTTTACTCACGCATGGCGTTCCCTCAGCCCCCCCAAGCCTGCTGCAACCTGAATAATGCAACTCCAATATAAACTCCAATTCTCCTCTCTAACAGCTGTCTGCTTGTTTTGCCATCACCTTCTCTCCTCAGCCTGTGTGGCATATAGTGAGATGGAAAAGACCGCCTTGCTGACTAAGGCCGTCAAGCTGTTAAAATATGGAGGAGTGATGCATTTGGGTCTGTGGTGTCTTTTATGATGGGCATTTAAAGTATTATGCAGGCTAAATAAAGACCCAGTAAGGATTAAAGAGAGAGGAACAGGATTACAGACGAAGAAGAAGTTGAAACTTGATTGGTCAAGGCAGCAGTAAATAAGCAACTCCCATATTATGTGAGCTTAAACCACTGAGTCCTGTGGCTCTGAATGTTCATTGGTCAAAGTTTTTACAGGCTTACAACTGCTACAGAAGACAGATTTTCTTCGCTAAAATTGACTTTTTTAAAGTACAGAATGCATCTTTATCTTAGACTGTATGAAACATGGACCTAGTCTTAGTGACGTCGCCGTCTGGTTTTGAAGCCCAATGATTGCACTCGTCATATTGGAATGCAATCTCAACCTAACTTGTCAATCAATCCAGAAACAGGCAAAGAGGAGAAGATGAGGCGGGCCTTCTGCCTCCTGGCAAACAGCTTCAACACGCCCACCTGTCAGTCAACTTAGCCACGCCTCTAACTATGCAAAAATTACAAACAACTCTTAAGGGCCTTTCAGATAGGATATCTTTCAAAACAAGAGCTTTTCTTGCCGATGTCCCGGTAGGTGTTTAAACTAGAGCTCAGGAAAGTGAGACACCGTTTGTTGTGATCTGAGCTAACCTCCTATTGGACGCCGAATGTGACATCAGGGAGCGCTGCGCGAAATTAGAACATGTTTTAACTTTTGCGCAAACGCGCAAGAGCGGTGCGCAGGACCCTGCACTGCACAATGAATGGGCTTGACAGCGGTGCGCACCGCCGGCCGCGTCCTATCTGAAAGGCCCTTTAGCCTTAATAAGAATCAAAATGAGGGAATTGTAAAACAATGTATGTCTGTACAGTTTGTGAAATAATGAAGTAAGCTATAGAGACCTAAACTGTTGTCTGTTTTTGCAGCAGAAATAAACATGTTTGCAGTGTTTTTGCAAAACCTGATTCGCTTAATTTTCCAATACCAGAGGTTGTCACTTGATCTTTACTCAGCTACATGAACATTATTTGCACCGCAGTAGTTTGATTACCTCTAGAGGCAGCTCTAAGCCGGTGTGAGCCAGCAGTCTGTTAGCCCAGGGTCCAGCTGTGATCACCACACTCTTGGCTTGATGAGCACCAGAAGAGGTAACAACGGTTACCACAGGGCCAGGCTTGATGTCCGTCACCATCTCCTTATCTCTTATGACCCCCCCCAACTTCTGAAACTGCCCCTGGAAAATACAAGAGTCAAAGAAATGTAGTAAGAATACATCAGCGGTAAAATCTTTGAAGTTGTACTTTTTTTTAGTGCAAATGCAAACTTGACCACATTTAGCCAAAGTTCTTGTGTTTTCAATGGATTATCCCAGAGGAACTAAACACCAAGACTCAAATGTTGCACGTGTCAGTACAAAAAACAAGATGAGAGTTGGATTTATTAACCTTTCAAAAATATGCACACTTTTTAAAGATGTTTTTTAGGCTGAAATAAAACCAGCTGTTTGTTTTCTAGAGAGGGAAAAAGAAGCCTTTACGAATTTTGCCACTCTGGGATAATTCAACAAGACAGATCAATTGCAACATATATTACGACATAATATTATAGGCAAGAGGCTATTAAAGAGCCGGGGCATGAAAATTCACAAAGCAGTAATCTCCTGATCTATTACACATCTATCACTTCAAGCTTTAATTCATAATTGACTGCTGCTTCACGGAGAGGCGGACGAACAATCTGTCCAGTCGATTGAAAATGGCACCTCCCTGAAATAACAAAGCGGCGTTTTGTGCTTGACCTGGCAGCCGTGGAGGAGTCTGTTCTCCTCCAGTGCTTCCTCTCAGAGCTGACACAGAGCGCTAATGTGAATTTATTGCTCAAAGATATTCCTGGCATGAGCTATTATTGGATTAAAACAATGTGCATGAAATATGTTCAACAATCCACAGCGAGGGTATAACTCGAGCAAATTTTCAATCTAGTTTTTGTTCATGAAATCAGAAAATGTTTGGCTTCTTTCATCTTTTATCACCTCCTCCATTACCTACAGGCTCATTTTCAGAGGTACATTTGTTAAGTACAGTGCTTGAAAAAAGTTTAATTGAATACATTTTGAACAGCTTACCGGCTAATTACCCATTATTGAATCAGATAGCGTACATTTGTTCATAATCTACTTGACTTTTTTTTTATTTTCATGCCTTTTAGTATGTGAGGGATGAAGACACTGTGAGTACATTCATATATACCAGAAAAACCGAAACCTTGACATAAAAAAATCAGGGGAATTAACTATTTAGGCTTCTCAGTAATGGCCTTAATTTGATATTAGTCAAAGAAACATGTGCTGTATTCCCACGTACAAAACCAGCTGAATTATTCATCCCAAACTTTTTTCCTTCCAGCCCCCTGGTAAAATTTGAGTGTAAAGTCAGAGTGAGTCGTTGTGTGAATGCAGTGCAATCTTCGTGCACGTAAGGAAGTTGCTTCATACTCTTTTCTGCTCACCAGTAGGCTGAGATGAAGATGACACTGTGCTATTTTCAAGAGTGCTTGTAACAGCTCTAAAAAGTATTTTATGCAATTAAAGGGACACATGTGCATTTAGGGCTAAACTGGACCCAGGATTTTGACAGTAAAATTGGAATTGGCAAAATAAAAAGAAGCTTCAACTGTTGTTTTTCTTTAAATCAGTGCTTCAAACTTCGATAACCTAAATGACTACAATCTATAATCACAATCTGTGGGCTTGGCATTGAAATATTTACTGCTGACTGATTTTCAACATTTGGGAGACTTATTTATTCCGTCTTGTTACTGGTTTAAAACCTGTTGCATTTTTTCTTGTTAGATAGGAGAACTCTGTGACTACTTCAGCTCCTGGTCATAACCCTGTGAATGATGCACATGAAAGGAATTTTACCCTAAAAACAAGTTGTAAATATGCTTTCTGCCTTCAGTCATTAGTCCTCCGCTTGGCCCTCATTTTGGCCAGAGATTGCATCCCCCCCTTTTCTGTGTGTATGACTTTGGTCGTCTGTTTTTATTTCCCCCCTATACAAAAGGACATTTCTTTCGGGGCTGGATCGGACCGGTCTCTTCCAATCGAGGTGTTTACATGAAGCATTTTTTTTTATGTGATTAGGCTACGATTCTAATTATTATTATTATTAGTGCTCCAGTTTTAACATAGCAATGGACTCTGCAGGTCTTGAAGCTAACATAGCTAATGCTTTATCTGTGTTGTACCTGTGCAGTCTTGAGTGCACGGTCAGCATACAGAATTCCAGCAGGCACTTCCACCACTGCTCCGTGACCCTCGCCCAGGTTGACGTGGGGGATGTGCTGGCTGAAGTTGTCCCTGGTCAGGACCACCGTTGGAACCTTGTTCTTCTGCAGGGTGGTCTTCACCAGCTCGTAATACCGACTGTTCTCTGGTCCCATCACCAGGAGACCTGTTTGTCTGAGAGGGGAGATCAGTGGCGTCTTTAGGTGATGTTTTGTTCAGGACACCTGCAAGTTGTCCTATAGAAGGGAATTCTATTTCACAGTCAAAAAATAAATAAGATATACAGAATATTAAATAACATAAGAAAACACTAGAGTACAGAGACACTTAATTGCACAACAGAGACTTTAACATACAGTAGATAGACTGAATGTCCAGTCTCAGTACTGTACGTGGTAACTCATTCCAAACTCATATGACTGAGGAATAAAGCTCTTGTTAAATCAAAATGGAAACCTCTGCCATTGAAAAATGAAGCTAATGTGGAAGTGCAAAAAACTGCAGTTCCTCAGTTGTCCACTTGAGGCTGACTGAAAAAGACAAGGAATACGTACAGTATAAGGCCTGGTGGTAAAATGCTGATTTCTACAGCATAAACGTGTTTACAGCCTGGTACAAAAAAAGATAATTTTTATATTTGAAAAAACTGTACAGGGGGTTAATTTCTTTTTACAACTCATCTGTTTGGATTGTGTGAAGACAGAGAGTTTTACATGATAACAGTTGTGGCTGATTTGACTGACATGTGGGTGTGTTGTAGCTGTTTATCAGCAGGCTTAAGGCTCGCCTCAACTCCACCTGTTTGCCTGTTGCTAGGCACCGAATGTAAGTTTGACAGCATTTACAATTTGGGCTTCAAAACATCTCTTAGGAAGTGAAACTACTTCAATGTTTTATACAATTTGGAATATGGAATATGCTGATAGAGCAGATGGTCTTGATTATATATCATTATGAGATCTTGGAAAATATTCGACAAGGTGGGAATGCCAAATGATACTTGACTGAAAAGCTAGTTTTTTGTAGCTTCAATAATACAGTGAAGATTCTGCTCATCAAACTACTACAAACTACATTTTAATACCTTGCTTTGCTTATATTAACCTAGTTATACGTAATCTTTAAGTCCCAGGTGGTTACAATAGGTCTTGTAATATTTGTAATATCTCCCCACTTGTATTTTAATGCAGGAGTTCCACAAGGCATTCTTTTGGATCCTCTATTCTTTTTTAAACATTAACAACAAACCAAATTTGTAAAATCTCTCCCCTATGCTAAAACAAAAGAACTATCAGTGGTAAGAAAACGTTGTTCTATTCCCTGAAGAGGTTTATTTATTCGACTCAGCCTGTAGTTTAGTTTTAGTTTGCTTAACACTCCGAGGATTGACAGGAACTATCCTCACAGAAAGTTTTATCATTCAAACCAGGAAGATTCACTTGTATGGAACTACGATTTCTTTAACAAGGTCTTCACCAGGTTGAAACTTCAAAGAAAAGTAAGGAATTGAACATTGAGATTACAAAGTCTTCACAGGGATTCAAACTAGATTTTCAGCAATCAACTCTCGTCTGTTTCCTGTGTTTTTTTCCATCTTTACCATATAGAAAGGTAGCTTTGAAAGAAGATTTTCTATTAACCTTTTAGTCAAGCCAAAGCTGATTTTCTTAAAAAAGAAAAAAATGACTTCAAGGATCTGTCCCTGCAGCTGTTCACTACGTATATAATGAAAATGGAGGCTGTTGCTTATTTTTACCTTCATGCAGCTGAAGGCTCAGGGTCATCAAATCCAATGTTTTGTCTCACAAACGCCCTCGTCCCCCTTCCCATGCTACCTTGAAAAAACTATTAAACTTGACAAAGGACAGCTAGGCGCCTGTGTCGTGGAAGAGAAAAAGGCTCCTCTCCTCCGAGACAGCAGCTCAAATATTCAGCGAGAGTTATTAAGGTTCAGGGTTCAGAGTGTGAATCACATGCCTTGCTGTCTCTTCAAAAATATTGCAGTTATTCATTTATTTCTTTAATCTTTTTTCATCTCATGAAGATAACTCAACTTTGTCATTCTGTGTAATCTAATAGTTAATGTTGACTCATAACCCGCCCAAGGAGGGAAAGAGGAATTGCTGTAAAGAGTGCAGCTGTCTTTGCATGCATGCTGTGAAAATGTTACCTTTTGTATGGTCAGAGGCTGAAGAAAACAGATTTAATACAAAACTATATATTGAGAGTTTAATGTTACAATACGATTAAGTGCAACATTAACATGTAAGAAGGCCAAAATGAATATTGCAACACTCTCCAGAGGAGGTCAGTGTGGATTGTTGGTTTGGTTTGGTCTCATGTAAGCCAGACATTCTTTCCGAGCCTCTGGTACTTAACAAGTTTCACAAATTGTTGGTATTTGCAGATAGAGTATATGTGATTTGAATTGGGTTAAGACTAACAAGTTAATCATGAGAAAAGAAAAAGTGTTGCATATAGAGCTGTTATTGCATGCATATTTTTCAGAAATTAAAGCATTTGACACAAAAGATGGATGTGGGAAATGATTTAAAAGCACTCTCGCTTCGCTCTGCCATCTGAGGTTCAGACATTTTTGTCTGAAAAGACACGTAAAAACATGAGAAAATACTTTTGTACTTGGAAAAATATTGATTGACAAATATTCAATCACTTACCCTGGTTGTGTTAATTAAATCAATAACTGTTTAAGTCCATGATGTTATGACAGAGAAAACTGGGCTTTAGGTTCAGAGCCATCCAGGCATAGCCTACATGTACCAAGATGCATTGCAAGCAGGTAACCACAGCCTCTTTAACCTAATACTTTATAGTGAATGAATACAGATGAATATCCTGTCAGTCAAATAGTTTCAAATGTCTCATTGTCCCACAAATCCTCTGTTCTCATATGTTAAGATGTCATTTTCCATTTTTGTTGCGTCGTTACAAAGCCAGCTAGCAGTTAGCAGAAGTAGAGTTAAGAAACTAAAGCGGCGCAATTAGTCACAATTAATTCTTTATCATGATCTGAGCATTTGCAGTAAGCATGTCGCAAAAGTCTAAGTGTTTTGCAACAAATAAAAAGATATTCTATGTGAGAAAACAACGCTTCTGAATCAGCATGCTCATTATTTGCCTTTAGGATAAATGCCTGGTCCTAACGACCATGCTTTCAATCAATTTTGTTGCAGTCAGATGAAGCTTACATTAGCTATCAGATACCCTCCAATATTTTGGTGCCAATTTTGTAGGGGGAAAACATCTTTTTGGATTCAGGAGGGACATGTTGTACAGTTATTATGTAAAGAACAGAGCAGAACTGCTGAAGACCAGCAGATAGACATAAACACAGTGAGTCATGGCTAATATGCAATTTCTATTATGTTTGTTCATTTATCACACTTCATTGTGTTATCGCAATATTGAAAAAAATGATTGCATATTGGCTCATATTTTGCAGACCTACGATAGAAATCTGAGCTGAAACTGTCCTCTCTGTAAATCAGATTTTGAAGCTTCACAGAGCTGCAGCCCAGAGACATCGGCAACATCTGCATCTCAGATAAAGGCTGCAAACTACAAAATTTCAAACAGTCGACATGTGACTGGCCCTTATATGATAAGTGGTTTGTAATACATCAGACCACAGCAGCTCCAGTATGAAGATATTGAGTCCCCGGAGTGAGAGGTTGTGAAACACAGGGTCTAAATCAGTAATCTGTCTGATAGATATTCGACTCGACCTTTGCCAGCATGGTTTTCTAAAGGCTGCTCCGACATCTGTCAGCAGCCGTGAGGCACAGACAACCCCAGCTAAAGGCTGCAGCCATTCATCAGAACACTTTATGACTGTGTCTGCGAGTGTGCTCGGCTGTTTACGAGTGTGTGACAGAGGAAGGAAAAACCGTGCGGGTGTATGTAGGGTCGTAAATATGATACCTCATCTAGTCGTACCTGTCAGAGCGGGTGATTGGTGGCACTAGTTCACCGGGTGGATGTGCACACATGTTGACATGTATGTGGGGAAAATAAAAAGGTTTGTGGGCAGGTTTTAGTTGCTCCGGCCCTTTTTCAATGGCTACATCAGTCCCAGAGGCGGTGGCAGCAGAAGCGGGAGGCTGTGCTTATGCTCATTTCTCTTCTGGATGCAGACATTTTTTACCGACCCAAGGGCACAGATGGCCTTCGATGTGGACGCATTCGTCATGAGCTGTTGACAGGTGCACAGGCGATGGGGAGGTGTGCTGTGTTTCTAGGGGAATATAATGTGGGTGTGGCTTTATTTCATGAACTATTAGTCTGTGATATGAATAATGAAGCCATACGAGGGCGTCTGATTTGTTTCAGCGCTGGTGGGGACGCACAGTGAGGTTTCTTCCCTGCAAGTTTTGAATGTGAAACACTATACTTTGTTTTTTCTGAATCTGAAGTATATTTTGTGTGCTTACTTTGGTGGAAATGTCTTTGTTAATGCAAAAGAAAAGTCAAAATGAATGAATAAGTTCAAGTAGTAAATGGCAAAAACTTCTTGTCTGTAGTTTACCTTCTAGCAAGACTTAAACTGTCACTATTCACATGGTGGGTTTATTCCTATGCACAAATCAAATGTAAGGAGGAATCTAAGGAGGCAGGACATGACATGGTAATCGATGTAATGAATAATAATAAACGCCATGATGACAGTTCTGATTTTAAATCAGTTAACGTGTGATTGGACGGATTGAGCACTTGTTGCAGGATATAAACGTCATCATTCCCGCCTGCTCGTTTGCAGTGAGTCTCCCCAGATATTTGCTGCAGTGATGTTATCTAAATCACAGCATGATTTTATGTTGATTGATTTTTATCTAGATTTGATTGTATCCTACAGCTATAATTCCTTTAGTTAACATCAGGGCTCTGGTGACTTCATACGCAGAATTGTCCTATGCAGGCTGAAAGTGCATTGGTGATTGGCGTATAATATTTACATTTATTTGAACAACGCAGAAGTATCTGGATATTGTTTGTGATATATGCCTCTCTTCCCTTCCCAACTTTATGCCCTTGCATAAAGTGTGTTCTCCATCTCTGTGCTGCTGAAACAAACAAGGCGGCTCAGAGCAGGGACGTTAAAGTGCTGCTGCAAGGTTTTTTTCCGCAGTTTGAAGCCACTGTCATATTTATAAACACAAATTCCTCCCCGCTCTGCGAAGGAAAATCAAAGGTTCAGCGAGATGAAAAAAAGCCCCCTGCTCCACATCCAAAGGCACGGGAGGTGTCACGGGGTGATTCAGTGACGCTGGAGGTAATGAGAAAGTCATGCGTTTATGGCTCTGCAGATTGAGTCGCTGCTCGTGTGTGCTCGTAGCACCTTGAATGTGACAAATCTCTATGTTCTGGCTGGGGTTTTGTTATGTTCTGTTTAATGGGGTTTCTCTCTTTGTGTGTTTGTGCTGAGTCTACCTGTATAGTCTGACGCCCGCCTCCTTCTCCAGCTGAGCCCACAGCTCGTAGCACTCGTCCAGCATGTGGGCGTAGAAGTCCTCGTCGTAGGCTTTGCGAATGATGCGGGTCTGGCCATGGGAGCTGCCTCGGGTGTGGGGCAGCACGAACTAGAGAAATAAAAAGTAATATCACTTGATTAACTGAAGTGGACAAACCCTCTGGTTTCCACCTTGTTGTGTGTTTGTGGTGCCCCCTGTGGAAAAAAGCAGTAATTCAAGTGTTGTAGAGATCTTGATCGAGCTAGTCTCTGCATTTTCTTCTTCAGTAAGTAAAAGCAAGATGATACTTTTTTTCATGCGATATTTTGTTTAGTGCTCATTCACCTTGTTCAGCCCACAGCTCACAGATTTTGCTGCATATTAATTAGTATTTATGTTGATAAAGCCGCCATAGTTATAACGTTCCTTTGAATGCTGAGTCTCCTCCCGCTGACTGTTATGACTGACTACTATTCACTGCAAACTGATTAACAGCACACAAGAATGAAAAAGCGTTTTATTCTTGTGTGCTGTAAATCACTTCCCAGGAATCTTAAGCCCTGGGTATACTTGCTTTTAACTACGCGTATGCAAAACGCGCAACGTCAGCTTTGCATATCCTGCATTTGTTTGGACCGTTGGCTGTGCATGTCCCAGAAGTTAACGCTACGCGTCTGCTAGATGCAATATACATTTATCCGCTAGGAGCAGTGTAGAGTTGAATGGTGATGAGACAGCGGATGGGACTACATCAGAGACACCAAAGAGCTGCTACAACAATGGCTGAAGGTTTTGAAGAAAAGTTCATGGATCAAGTCTGCAACTACTGCTTTGATCTGAGAATTCAAATTAGAAAACCCTCCTCGAGTGTCGCCATTTTTGTTTACATTACACCATGCAAATCCATAATCTCTCTAACACGGTCTGATTCATGCAGTGCTCCCTCTAGAGGAATCTTCCAGTAACACCCATTGTACATAGGCAAGTTGTATCCGCATATTTGTGGTTCAAAAACAAGTATATTTGATCTTTTATACTGTAGTGACATGCATAAATAATGTGAAATTATAAATACAATTTAAAAACATGATTGCCTTATTCTTACTGATGGTCTAATTTGCTGTCCATCAAACAGAGAAATCAGTGTTAAACTGAGACTGCTTCATAACTTTAAAATACCTCAGGGGGGAATTCATTTATGTTGGGTTGTACTTTGCTCACTCTCTGGGGGGAATTGGGTCAGCAGGGCCCCATACCAAATTGTCCCCCTGCTCATCTGTGATGCTTTAGGGGTCAAGCCCCCCTGAAATCCAGTGTTTACACTGTGTGCACTAATAGACTGTATCATCAAGCGTTGTGATAAACGTTCATTCTAGTTTCTGTAATCTAAGAACAGTTTTTGCAGAGGGGTTCCATTACGTCATGCATGAACACATTCAATGAAATAAATCCAGAGAGACACCTGTAGTAAACTTGCATCTATTTTTCAATGGAATAATCTTTACACTGGCATTGACGGGAAAAAGACTTGGTTATTACCAAGGAAATATTTTGTCTCAAATAAGGTGTGAGAAGTGTCTTTGAAGATTTTGCACAAGTGCTATGCAATTAATTCAACTCTTGTTAAGTATAGACATCGACCCTCTTTGCATATTTTGTCACATTGCAGACCAAACGTTAACTCACCTTTTTTGGGACTGTCCTTCAAGTCAAATGTTTTGGACTGATTTAAATCTTTTTTTGAACCAAAAGTTAGATGTTCAACTTAGATTCAACATTGAATATGTATTGTTTGGTCTTTTTGATGAGGAATTACCTCTACAAAAAAGTATGTCATTAATCTTGTCCTTTTACTAGCAAAATTCCATATTCACTCAAGCACATTTTTTAAACAGAAACCCGGCAATATTGTTTTTCTATCCTACTTAAAATCCTACCTGGAGAGATTAAACCATTGCACAAATCCTAAAGCCCTAAAAACCAAAGCTTTATGTGATATACTTGAATTGTAATTTTTTTTTCCTTAAAAGGTCTGTATTATATTTTTCTATTTAATTAATTTTATTATCATTGTTTATATGTTTTTTTGTAGTAGTAGTTGTACCTCGAGCTAGTAACCTCGTTCCTGTCATTGATCCTGATGTACTTAAAAACTTGTAAATAAAGTTGAGGGGGGGGGGAAGAAAAAATAAATAAATACAAATAAATAAAAGGAGAAAAAACAGCTGCCCCCATCACCTGTCTTGAGATTAATCAGAGCAGAGTGGTGGACACGTGTTAGGTAACACACAGTCATGTTTGGCCGGACACAGCAGGGCAGAGAGCTGCCAGATAATGCCAGCTGCTGCCTGCAGCGCACAGACTCTCAGGTCACACTGCATGTCTCACACGGAACATTTCAGTCAAGTAAAAGCACTTCTGAGTCTGGTTTTGGGTCTAACTTCCAGCCATAAACCAGAAAAGTCTTGCATATCCTATGGTACAGAGTTTAGAGTGTGTGACACCCACCTGCTCCAGCAGCAGGGTCTTCTTGCCCTTCTTGGCCAGCTGGTAGGCCGTGAACGAGCCCTGCACCCCGGCCCCGATCACTATGCAGTCATACACCGCCTCCGCAGACATTTTCACTATTAGGCTGCAAGATCAGTGTCACTACATGTCACCAGAGCTGTAGAGAGACGTCACTAAGCGGAGAGAAACGCCCACACACAATCGGTGGAGGAGAAAACGGTCAGAGTCATGGATGTTTGTACCCTGAATTTTGCCTGCTAGGGGCGCAGAATATGCTCCACAGCGACCTACATTCATACCACGCCTATTTTAAGATTACATTGAATGGTTAGGATTGTCGACATCGTTGCACGAGTTTAAGAGGGTAATAGAACCTGCAAGGAGCATTGCAGGACTCGGTGCCTGACAGTCTAACATGAGGGCAAGTAAAAAACAAAGAGTTCCACTACCATATAAATCCCCCCTGAAACCATCTTTTATCTTTAAAGTCTACACATCGTCAATGGGAATACAAATAATTAATTTCAAGATAAGAAAGATGCAGGGTTAAATAAAATCAACTTGGATTGTGATGCAAGTGAAATAAGTCAGAAGTAATACATTCTAATTCTGATTTTTTTCCCCACAGCATTTAAACGTTACACACAACGCAGCATGTTGAGGAAATTAGCTTAATTTATTGCACAGAAATGTGAGAAAGCACATTTTAAGTGCATTTGAGAAAACATAAATGGTAAGACGTATAGAGGTGGATATGACCTTTTACATTTGAGGATGGGTTATATCTAACTATCTGAACAGCTTTAGCAGTGATTTAGTTCACTGTCAAACCAAATAAGCATTTTTAAGTTGTGTGTCACAAGAAAAACAATGAACAAGTGTAACTTTACAACAGTATACTACAAGAAAACATTTTTATTAGCGCCTACCTACAGCTGCAAATACACTTTGTTCCCCCCACCAGTTAACATGATGTGGTTCACGCTGTATTCAGGTCTGTCGACACTCTGGGTCAGCTGTGGTAACCAGTTACATCTGGACTTTTCCAGATATGTTCTCATTCTTCTTTCTAGACCAAAGTGCACCTGTTCCACTTATATAACCGTGACAAGCACTCAGTCCAGGGGGTCACTCCTCTGCAGCCTCACTGCATGGACATAAATCATAAAATGAATCCAGTGTTTTGGCACAGAAAACATGTATACTTAAACTTTTCAAAGGTTTCCTGCCGACAGAAGGTTAGTTATGAACTGATAATAAACACCTTGATAACGAGCTTCCAGTGTAAAAAAACTGCAAACTAGAGACTAGAAGTCAGAACATCTGGGCCTCCACTGCTCCTCCGTCAGCTTTGTCTTTTGATTAGTCCTTTGTGAATCCTTAAAACTGATTGTTTATTGTTGGGGTCTGGGTCTGTGCCAGTTTGAGAGGATAATTGGATTCATAAGGAGCATTATCGAGCATAGAAATAAAATATCTAGAATTTTTCTTTAGACCTTTGAAATTGTGGAGTAAATTCATGTTTTTAGCATTTGTTCGATGACAGATGATCACTGTAAGAATTCTTTTCTTGCTTTGACCATATCGACAAAGCTCATTTTCTGAACTAAAATAGCTGTGAGTTAAAATAGCTCCAATAGTTTCCTCTTCATTTTAAAATGACGGTGTTTCCATGGTTTTTGCTCTTACAAACCACAAACACACACATCATATAATGTCCTCTTTCAGACCTGATCTCATTTGATACCTGCTTATTACTGAGAGGACCATAATGAACTTTTTTACAAGCCCTAATAAAACAGTAAAGACAATCACCAAGGCAGCCGCACTGATTACATTACACTGAACGGCTGAGAGAAAGAAACTCAGCAATTCAACCTGTGCATGCTTTAGATGCTAAAATAAACCTTTGAAATTCTAACAGGAATGAAATAAAACTCCAGAACAATGTTCCATTAAATAAACCATTACTAAGTCTGCAGCCTCGCTAGCTGCTCTGTAAGGACGTACAGTACTCAGTTGTTTTAGCTAAGTTAGTTTAGTTCTTTATGCTTACAGCATCAATACCATCATGCAAGTTGTTATTCTTAAAATCTAAGGGTTCTTTCACTCCTGGATCCTTTAGAGAAGTTGTTCTGGAACAGGGGGCGTTTCTTTCCTTGGGCGGGGTCTTTTGGACAGATGTGAACACAGTGATGGCACTCTGATGAGGAACAAAACAAGCGAGCTGAGATCCCCTAAGAGGTGACCTCTTCGCTTGTTTCCAGCCGAATCCTGGAGCGGTTAGTTTGGATTGAAAAATGCAATCAACGCAGCAACCGGAACAAATTACTGGTTGACTCAACACAGTATACACATAGAAGTTAGTAGATGCATTAATACAGCTACTAGGCAATTTTGATTACCACTGATAATCGGCACAAAAATACTGATAGGGTAATTCACCGTCTCCCTCCAATTCAACATTAGTAGAAGAGCTGATGCTAGACGTAACGCCACAGGACTCGATAACATCCACAACAACTCGTTTAGTTCTGAGAAGTTTGCCCAGCTTGTTGAACCAGGGGAATTTGTCCTTTTCATCACTAGAACATCCACTTTTGCCGAGCAGCTCTCTTGTCTTACCTTAACATATTGCTGTTGGAGTTTCTTGGCCTTCGTACAACGATGCTCAGCAGAGCGATAAAAGCCCCTTTCATTCTCAGACTCACAAGCTTCTGTATTACGGTGAGTGCTGTCCAACATGTGACAAATATGCTCATCTGCCCAAATGTTGTTCAGGCATCAGACCTCCTCGCTGCTCCAAGTCGAGCTACAGGTGTGAAAACACCCTATAAGGGTGCGGTCACACTGGCCATCCGTACCGTGCCGTACTCAAGCACGATTGCCCCCCCCCGCTGCACCATTCCCCCTCTGGCCAGCATGGCCTGCGGTCACACTGCATCAGGACTGACCGTGCCTGAGCACGACTACCTCTTGTACATAACGTCGTGCCTGAGCACGAAACGGAGCGGTCACACTGGCCAAACGACCTGGACTTAAGGGTTGAAGCGTGCTTGGGCACGGTACGGATTGCCAGTGTGACCGCGCCCTTAAGATTAGCTTGTTAGAATCAAAAGGATGAACACTGAAGCCAGAGCAGTCGTATAAATAATATATAAATAATTCATGAATGATTTATTTCTGTGTTGTATGAGTTCACTGGTCGACTAACAGACGTTGTACTGGTGTTATTTGGCGGTACAATTACGTTTTTTTTGGTCTTCCTAATTTGAACTAAAACTGATTATTTCCCATGCACAAGACTTTTCTCTGATAGGAGTTGAGAGATTCAATCGTTCTCTCATTGATTTTTTTTCTCCTCTCATTCAGCGGACAGCTGGAGCCTCAGTCTGAAAAGTTCTCATTTGCAATCGATCAGTGCAGAGATAGCTCATCCCCATCGACCTCTGCAGCACACCAACACAGAGGTGAGGCCGAGTCTCCTCTAAACACACAACTTGACCCAAACTCCTTCAAAACACATCCTCTGCCTTTCTCTGCACTTTATTTATTTTAAAATGTCCTCATACATTCATTCAGTCATTTTTAATAGAAGTTTTACATGAAGTAACTCACACATCAGATCTATATCTAGATTTTGATTTGATGAGCATGTTTATGGTGGTTTGTAACGCTAAAAACAACATTTGAAGGATAGTCAGAACTGTTATCAGCAGCTTCAACAGGATTAACATGATCTTGTACATTGTTTAACAGCAACATAACAATAAAACAAAAAAGAAACAGACTAAAATAATGAAGCTGCCAAAAGAGGCTGAACTGATTTTATGTTGGGAGAAATCCGAGATGCACTGACTTCTTTCCAGAAACCAATTTCTAACTTGCTGCAAGATTTAAAAAGAAAACAGTGAAATCTCAGTCATGCTGTCAATAAAGCTCGCTCACTCCTGAGAAATGTAATGAGCAGACAGAAAAGTATTGAATCACTTTTATCATGAAATATCTTTTTTTGTGTTACACAATTTTTGAAGTATGTGTGTTTGATGTGTCGATACGAGGAAACTCCATCCTCTCTGTATTCTGCCTGTTCCACTTAAAAAAAAATGTGTGCTCAAACAGGCCGTTTGGAGATTTTCCCTTCATGACATCACAAAGGGCAGTAACCCCTCCCCCAGGTGGGTGACACTCCCACAGCTAGGTGTTTGTTCTGCCCTCTGAGTCTACCTTCTCACAGTAAACAATAGGGCATGGAGCGAGAAAGCCCGAGCCACCCGAGCCCTTCCAGAGAGGGGCTTGGTCAGACACAGCTCATTTACATTTAAAGCTACAGACACAGAAACAGCCTGTTCTGAGCAGGGCTGAAATAGAGGGGTTTATAGGCATGATCAAAAACAGGATCAGAGTGGATTTAGAACAAGACACTTCACACACATGTTTTGGGGAGCTGTGAGACTTATTTACACTGGTTGAAAAGAAGTATAATATTTGACCATTAAGTGCAGAAGGCACCAGATCTGTATTTGAGGCAGGCTCTTATTAGAAACGTATCTCCATAAACAGAGTCTTCATATGAATGCAGAATCTGCTGCAAGTTACAATATTTTGGTGCCAGAAGTTGTGGTTTCTGTTTGAAGTCCGAGTAGTTTTTTAGTGTTTAATCAGCTTTAGCTTTATGCATAAAACAACCGCTTGGAGAGCTAAAGAAAGAAAGGCATCTGCCAAAATAAGATCCTAGACCAAGACCATACCCTCTGACCATTGTCAGTACGATTAACTATTTTACTGATCTCTATAAATTGACATTTACATAAAGTGTCGTTAACAATCGTGCTGTAGACATGGTCTCTTATCTCCAAATTTTCCATTTCTGAAGTTTTAGACTTTAAACAATGAAGGGTCGATTGAAAAGGAAGTGCTGGGCTGAATGTCCACAAGCTACACCGAAAGCCCTGAAAAAAAATTGTCCTTGTTTTCCGCCCTTTCATGGTTTGATCTTTTTTTAAACTGTCTGTACCTGATTCAACTAAAAGACCCTTAAGGTTTAAGAGAACACATTTTAAATTCAAAATAAAACTTCTCCAGAAATGTTAAAAAATGTAGTGACTTTGACTTTTTCCATTTGATACGTGAAATGTAACTACTGCCATCTTGTGGCAGTGGCGTGTCATGACAAAATACAGTTTGGAAAAATACACGAGCGTACAGTGACGAAAATGATAAGATAATGAGAGCGTTAATAATATGATTACATCGTTGAATCTATCAAATTGAAGTTCATAGGACTTGACATTTTTGCAGCTTTAGATTAAAGAGGCCATGACCACACTTGGGAGTATGTAATGTTGAAATGCATTGTGGGTAGACAGTGGGCTGGGTGATAGACTGTCTCTGCTCTTTCCTCGGGGTGTCTGAGGACAGACGGCAGAGCAGATGGATGTTGAGGTTGGACAGACCTGTAGTGGGTCAGCTGGTCGAACACCCTGCTGTTCCACCGTGTCACCCTCAGAGTGTGAACCCCCGCCCCCCCGCAGCCTCCGTCCTGCTCCATCACGCCACAGAACATTAACCTCACACACAGTCTCCATCCCCTCTGTGTGCTGTTCTACCTTATTATCTGTAATGTTCACACGTTTCAGCACATTTAGTCCTAACTGCATATGCTGCTAACCAGTTTCTAAAGGATGCTGAAACGTTTGGGTCTTTTAAAATACCAGCCAGACATAAAAGTAATGATTCCAGGTTAAGACAAATCTAAAATAATATTGTGTAGTTTATTGCAATCAGCAGAAACACAGATAAATAACATGCATTTTAACTGTTGACACATTGAACAAGTACTCAAAATGGGTCTTGGTCTCAAGATCGGTATCGAGACCACTTTTTGAAGGTCTCGTCTCGGAATCTAAAGCATGTTTACTCGGTCTTGTCTCGGTCTCAGACTTGGTGGTAAGGTCAGTCCTTACTTGGTAAGGACTAAGTGAGTGCCACGCCTGCTGCACACAAGATGATGATTTTTCATTGATATATATGGTCTTGGTCTTGTCTTGAATCGGTTTCGATCCCTACATTTCTTGGTCTTGACTCGGTCTCGATCCCTACATTTTTTTGTCTTGTCTCGGTCTCGGAGCACTCCAGTCTCGGGTATGTCTTGATCTTGGTTAGTGTGGTCTTGACTACAACACTGCATTGAACAGTTCCTAAAGTCCCATGAAAAGATCAAATATCAAACAATTTTCTCCACTCATAACTCTCTTAAAAGTATATTGTACAAGTGTCAGGGTGCGACTCCCTGCAGTCCACACTGATTTGTTCTGTCTGTTTCCATCAAATCAAACGGCTCGTAAAAACAACCCACCGACAAACAAGAGGCTAATTTAAATGGAGCTGTCTTTGATCTTTCCTCCCTGAGACACTTGAAGGTCTCATTAATGTGTCTCTGGAACACAATGTGAGCAGGATCTCCTGCAGATTGTTGACTTGTGTGTCAAAGGTTGTGTGTCCTTCAAAGGATTAGCAACGTTCAGATCAATCACCACAATCCCCTGAATTCACAAGAAACTGACAAAGACAAAAACACAACACATGCACTTTGTATATAAAGGGTTAATCATTTTGTTCAGTAATGGTGCAAGCGGATTTTCATGGTTCATTTTTTAATCTGATAAGTAGAAATGTGTGAGTGAATCAAGCCTTTTCAGTGAGTCCACAGAGCTGCACAGAGAGATAAAATGAGACGTCAGGGTTGTGTTTATGATCTGGGAGTCTTACTGGGACACTGAAATCCCCATCTGCTGGTAGTGAAAGTTTATTCCCTGTGTGCACATGGCACAGGCTCGCTGCGGAGGCCCCAGCGGTCCTCGTCCCTCAGCTGTGTGTAATATGATGAACGGCCAGCCTCTAATACACCACTCTGCTCTGCAGCGGGGGAGAAAATGCAGCGTCAGGGCATTTTCACTAAGCACTGCCACTGTCCCTGACATCAGGGATCCTGGAAGCAGTCTGACAAAATGATGTTTCTCCACCAGAAAATGCCCCCATCACCTCGTGTTAGGCTGACTTTGACAATTTTGAAAACAAGACCACTTTTTTGTGTTTCGAGGCAAATTTCTGTGGTTACACGACTATTCTGACCTTAAATCTGCAAAATACATGTCATTCTTTGTGCTTGTCAGATATAGAATGTAAAATCAGTGAATACTCTTTAATTATAATTAGGGCCCGACCGATATGGGATTTTTGGGTCCATTACCAATATCTATATTAAGGAGGCAAAAAATCCGATACCGATATGTTGGCCGATATCTTTCTTATATCTTTCTTGGATCTGTAGAGATAGGTAAACACATTTATTGTGTTGATCCCTAAAATGCAGTTATCAAACCCTTGAGGAAAAGATATATAAGGAAGACAAGATGGTCACTCAACTGGAAAGTAACTGCACATGTACGTGCATCACCGCTTGACCCTCTGGAGAGTGATAATGCTTGTTGTGATCCATATAGCGCCCTCTGCAGGTGAAACAGAGAACTGCTAGTCGAATACAATGATACTCAAATGAAATGCTTTTTGACTGGTGAATAAATCTAGTAATATGTGCGCAAATCTGCAATAATATTAGCAAATACCGATAGTCACTTGATATGCTAATATTGGCCGATATTATCGGCTAGCGGATTAACCGGTCGGGATCTAATTATGATTCAATTTTCCACGTATTTTGTCAGTAGATAGCTTCCACCTGCAGCAGTAAAACTGACTGTAAAGGCTGCTATATGATCTATCAGAGAATACGTGCATGATCAGTGTGACCACTAAAAGTTCTTGTTATTGTCACTGACAGGTTGAGGTGTTACTCTAAGTGACTGACAGCTTTGACAGCAAAATCAGATAGACCTTTTTGTTACAGAGAAGAAGAAACAGCTGAACTGTACTGATTTTCTTTTGACTACGGGACAAATCAGAAACGTGTCGATTTCTTTCCTGATTTTGATTTCTTTCCTGATTTTGATTTCTATACTAGCAAAGGGCTGCATGGAATGCAGTGAGTTAGTCATTGCAATCGAAAAAAACAATGAAATCTAAGTGACGTTAGTTTTGGAGCCAGGAGTATTGTGGTTTCTGTTGACTTAAATAACTTATTAAGGTGCAAAGAACTAGCATTTCGACACACTGCGTCTCTCTCAGAGTCAAACAGGTACCGATTTGAAAAACCTAATTAAAGTTCCCATATGAAAAACTATTTGAGTGTTTATGTTCACTATACATGTTCCTGAATGTGAAATATACCTTATGAATAATATTTCAATATAAAAAATGAGGGACAAAGTCCACAGTCCTCATTCTGTAAAAAATAATCTGAAGCTTCAGCAGTGTGAGAGAGACAAATCAAGCAAATGTCTTCAGAAGTCCGTCTTTGTGTTGCTCTGCCTCCACCACAGCGCAGCATGGACACTCCGTCTGAAGAACTACAAAGAGGGAAATTTACACCATAAAGAATATGAACTTGTGAAGATCCCCATCTGATTTGTCCAACTTGGACCACTGAAATCTCATATAAGTGTTAGATGAACAGCAATTTTACTTTTAAACTCAGGGAGAGGTCTTAGAAACTCGGCCCTCATAGCTTACCTTTGAAAAGCATTAGGAAGGAACTTTTCACAGAGGAGAGGAATGATTTCAGCAGGAATTAACTTTGCAAATGGGCATATGGGTATGAAAAATTGTAATTCTATTCGTAGGGTGTTGAGAGTAGGTGAAGAGAGTTGTGGAGCACAACACATTTAAATGTTATGTAAATCTAATCAGAGACGCTGCTTGTGAACAGGCAAGGCAGCCAACTGCTTGGGGGCCCCGACCAGTAGGGGGAACCTGAGGGCTGACAACCTTTAAACTACAGCAGTGGCTCAAAATGTGCAAATTTTGCAATGACAGTAGGAAACCTCCCTGAGGAAGCACTAACTCTCGTTGCCCTGCTAAGCGTTGCATGTATTATTGCTGTGAAAACCACAGTTTGTCAATGAAAGTCAACTAAGACAAATGAAGAGGAATTAACTGTTTATAGGAGAGAAAAAAGAAACAGGAGAAAAGAATGTTTTCTTGTATATTCAGTAAAGACTTAGATACCATCAGAGAAATAGCAGAATGAAGAAAAGTACTGGAATTTCCTGTCATATTGTTGCATCTTCACACACTGCAGAGACAAAAAAGGTAAATCTATTTGTGGGGTCTCGCACATTTTCAACATCTGCTTTGATTTTAAAAATCTTTTAGCGTGTGCCAGGCTTTAGAGTGTTTCATTAGCTTGTCAGAAATAAATGACCTGATAAAAACATCGGATTATGTTTGAAAACTAACCTGGATTTCGAGTTTTGACAAGTTTGACATATGCTAAGTTACACAGAGTGACTGCCAGCTCTCTCCCTGCCTGAATAGATTATTTGGCAGAAAATCCAACCCTGTGACATAAGCTTCATTTGAGAAAAGGTCATGCAAAAAAGACAGCTCTCCCAGAGGTCGGAGTACTACTCGGCTGCTATTTACCTGGCATTTACTGCTGCCAATGTATTCCGAGTCATGTTTAAATATCAAGCACCTCTTGTAAATATTCATGACGATTGCCCGCACCAACAGGACAAGAGTATTCTCAGGAACATCTAATGAATAACTGAAGCCTCATGAATAATTAACAGCGCTGCTTCAGTTTGAGGTGGAGATTTTGCAGGTAGCGAGGAGCTTCGTCTTAGTTGCATTGATGATTTGTAGCTTTAGTTACGTACGCCTCTGACCTGCAGAATAGTCTCTCCTCTTTGCCTCTGTTGTGTTAATGACTCTGTTTGACCACGCTCCTGTGCATGAATCGCTGCAGGATTAGCTTCTTCACTCTCCCTCCGTGGCCCCGATTGCTGCCAATTTTAATGGCTGCTCTTTGCTGGTCAGATGGATGTGGGCTCAGTGAGGGGGAACAGGATTACCTTTGCTTCAGGAGGGTGTTTATGGATAAAAGCTCAGTCTGCTCACTTCACTCTCTTTATCTCTGAGTACAGTAGAACTATTCATCTCTCTGCTCTCACAGTCACAACTCTCTGGTAATCCTTTTATGTGTATGCAAACAATCAAATCTGGACACACTGCCTGTTTTTCAACCTACAATCAGTAGAATTTCTAAGCTATTCTATCTGTTTTCCTGAAAATAGGAAGACAAATTGCCAGTAAAAAGCTCACTGGATACTTTGGCATATTTTAGACTATAGTGTCAGTTGGGGGATGGTGAGACAGCTGTCGATATCCTTCCCTATGGAGCCTGCAGACAGGCAGAGTCTCTCTAATGAAAAAGACATGGCTGCTATCTCAACAGCCTGCAAATGTCGATGTTAGAAACACAGACAGTGATATGATAAGCAGCTCTGCACAATTTGCAGAGTCAGAAAATAATTACCAACTCCTGTATTTACCTTAAATGTAGAATTTACCATGACCTGGATTTCTAAGAACCTACACAGACATGTACTTACTTTACTTACAGTTATAAATACAGATACAGACACTTGGTTTATGATTATCATTTTATCATGGTTTCAGCATATTGTAATGAATGAATGCATGCATGTATATTAAATACTATGGATCTGGATTGGCAATGTTCAGCAGTTGATCCTTATCAGGGTGCCAAACACTGTAGTTCCTCGAGTGTTCACTTGAGGGTGGCTCCAAAAGCAACATTATTAATTCCCGATAATTGTCCAGCTCTACAGCAGAGATAAACATGTTTCAGCTCTGTACAAAACGGGTTTTGGTCTCTAGCTAATATCGCCATTTCATGTCACCTTTGACAAGTTTTTCGTTTTTGCATTCCTCTTTTTCCATTTTATTTATCCCTGTGTAGCACTTTTTAAAATTCTCTTTACCCTCCTCTGTGAGCTCTGCTGTGAGCAAACGAGTGGATTTTGCCCTCTCACTCTTGATACAGAACTGAAACATGTAGATAAGATTATCTATTGTCAGCTGTGTTCGGCATGACTCTGTGATAAAGTCTTATGACAAATGTTAGGATGATTGTATAATGTATACACTGAGTATGATAACTGCTGGATATCAAGGCACCAGGCGCTGTGATATGCTCTAGAACAATAAATGTTTCCTTTTATGTCCCAGGGTTTATTACAGTACACTGTGTGTCATGAATTACGATGAATATTCACAGATATCCGTGGCCCATAGAGGATAAAACCAGCTGGTTTGTAGGATTTTAGACCTTTCCTCTCAGGCTCAAACAAGGGTGGAATTTGTCAACGTTGACTCTGTCCATTTCTTCACAGTCCTCTTCACAGGTTTAGCAGATTTTAATTTCTGCTTGTTGGTAGGGATGAGATGATTCAGAGATGATCAGAGAGTCCCAAAGCTGCACGGGGAAAAGAGTGATTTAAAACTGTGTAGCAGAGGTCCAGTGTGTTGGTGGGACACTTTATATGCTGTTTGTATTTTGGCAGTTCGTGCTTGACATTCACTTGAGGTAAAATCTCCCAGAATGATGAGCAGGGAGTCAGGATGTTTCTTCTCCACGTCTGTAATCTGGTCAACCGACCAGAACAAATGAGGAGAGCTACCACGGTGAATAACGGTTTGCAATTAATGAAATTAAGTCTCTAAGGGAGGGCTTCATGACTTCTACAACACCGTGACAGCTTTACACCAACCTTGTTTATGTGGGAGCCACCGCCCCTCGTCTTCCCAGAAAGCTCCATTACGCGGTTCGCTTCCATCGTCAGCGACAGCGTGGCGGAGCTTCTCCTGCAAGAATCTCTGTAAAATGTTCTGGTTCAATGAAAACTGGAGAAAAACATTTGGCAGAGGATAGTACAACATTAAGAAGTTCTTCTCTGGTAAAAGAGGTCCGAGAAGCGGAGCAGGAAACTACACACATAAACAAAAACACGCAGTACCGAGGCAAACATCAGTGGTGCCATCTTTGCACAGAAAGACAGCAGTTGCTGCTTCTTAGTGCACAGCAGACTGGAGTAGATCATGAAATGAGCGTCCGGTTGTAACAAATGGGGAATGAAAATGAAATTTAAATATCACAGTTTTTATACAAACTGTCAAGAATAAGAGCTTCTAGTTTACTAAAATAACTTCACCGCCCAGCTGTAACTTCCTGTTTCTCCTCCTCCTCCTGCCCTCCATCCAAACCATTGCATGACTTCATATAGATTATTCAAACAGATGCAGCACCATCAGGCTGTTTCATAAGTGTAAAGCAATACAAAAAGAAGTTTAATGTTAATAAGAAAAGCATCTGAGCAGCAAACTACTGCCCTAATTAAATGAAAAAAAAATCTATTTTTACAATAATGGTCGAAATAAACAATTTTAGCATCTCACGACCCCCCTCTTGGTCACAAACATCCTGTGGTAAATTTCATGCAAGTTTCAAGCAAATCCCCACACACTGTCTAACTCGCAAAATGACCTTCACAGCAACTCTTTAGTACCCTTCATCAGACAAACAACCAGCGACGTCTACGACTGAGAAGTTGCCAATAAATGTAATTTTGCAAGTTAGGGTTCAGGAGTTTGGTTGTAACTTTTTGATGGACTCCTTCTTCTCCTAAGCTCCTGTCTATGAAGTATTTTGTTCAATTTAAATTTCATGCAAACTAAAAAAAACACATTATTTTCTGCCTTAACACACCCACAGTCTGATTGTAAAATAAAACCTGTCGTATTATTTGTTCGAAAGTGAAGCAGCATCCCTTTAACACATTTGAAACACAATTTAGATTTGTACGACTTTGGACAATAATGTAAATGAACCCCCTCCCTCTTTATGCTACGCAGGTCACACTGATCAAAGACATCAGATCTGCATCACATGAGGGGGAAAACAACAGCTTCACGGGGACATGTTTCTGCGCAGGGTGAACATGGCCGTAGAGACACTGAACCATTCAGATCACACCTGGTCAGGGCCCAGAGAGAGGAGAATTAGCTGACCTGTCCTCACTGAGCAGCTGCAGCAGGAAGCATGAGGAGGCATACTGAATGAGCTCATTTATTAAAATTAACTTACTGGACCCAAGGCTGGGCATAAAACCATCTCATCAGAGGAACACTAAAGAACTGTATTTAATGTTGCAAAGGTATTTGTGCAGTTTAGACAGTATGCAGAAGTTTGCGTGCAATTTTGGGTTATGATACAAGAAATTACCCGGTATTGGAATATGAGATGTTGCGTCATAGTTAATTGCATTGGTATCGTAACAGGTATTAATATTGTTTCATTTGTACGAGTATCATATCAAAGTTTAAAGGAAGAATGTGCGACTTTGTGATCCAGTAGATGTCATCCTTAAGCACCAGCATGAAACCATAACAATGTGCTGTTTTCGCAACACCTCCGCTATTCTGAAGCCTCCGCTCTCCTCCATCGGCACACCTCCAACCCCTCTCTACTCGCGTTAGAACGCACCATTATGAAGCACCATTAAGCACAAGTGGTGGACAAAATTGTCCTTTGCTCGAGCTGCAATTGCCTGTGGCCTGCATTGTTGTGTTAGCAGGCTAATGTTAGCACACTTTGGTTAGCTCGTAGCTTCATATTGCAGATAAATGGAAACGAAATGACTCTGATCTAAAGACACTTATGTGACATCCAGATAAGCAGTGAGTATGTTCTTCTTCTTTTCTCTATTCCTTGACTAAAGCAACTTTATACGCAAGGCCGTCCCGTCCATGTAAACATGATGTAAACACGGCTCTGCTACAACACAGCTAGCGGGACTCGAGCTTCTGCACTCATTGTAGACAGTCATGACTCAGACAGACATTTACACAGGATATACTGGATTTCTGCTGTATTTACTGTATGTGTGTATTCTGCCTTTAAATATCTGGTATCACAACGACCCTATTTGTGTTTAGCATAAACTTTTGTCGCATACAAGCCCTGTGTTTCATAAAGCCATCCCTACAGAGGCAGAACAGAAGTAAACTAGCACTGTGGTTACTATTTATACACAGAGCAAACAGTGAAAAATAAACCTAGATTAGATGTTTTTCCCTAATTCCCCATCCTGCAGACAGGTCTGCACATCCAGAATAACTTGAGGAGGAGCCACCGAGGCAATCTATCCTCCACTCTGAAGGGAAATACATTCAGCCTGACTGCATGTCTAATAGAAGCAGCCTCCACACTATTCCTTATTAAGACAAATAAGCCCCAGTGCCAGAGCAAAGGTGCACAGGAGCCTTAATGTGATGCTGTTATTAGGAGGCTCCACTCCACACCACATCCAATAAAGCTACTCTTCTCTGATCTGAAGGGAACGGATAGATTTGTCACTTTGTTGTGTGCCGCTTGTTCTAAATCCTGTTAATTACTGTCGCATACACTTCTGGCTACCTGAAATAAGGAGTCGACAGAAAAACAACAACTTTTCCCCAGCAAGTCTAAAATAAGCCCTAACGGTCCCCTGGATGTTATTCATGTTGTCCTTTTTGTTAAAGTTTTAAAAACAACACGCAGCATCCGTACTGATCAATAGTACTAAGATAATTAAAGCTAAATTGTGCCATCATTTAATCCAGTGACATTTGGATCTTTGGAATCAGCAGATCTGCTCACAAAGTACCCTCTGCTTTGAGTTGTCGTGTAAAAGTCTTGACTGTTGACACCTGAAAAAAGCTGTCTTGACAGTCAGACATTACTAACCTAAAAAGAATCGGCTCTCTCATCACTACAGCCTTTAATTGGGAATTACTAACAACAATTCTGACTCCTATACAGGCCACCACAAATAAATCAATACATTTCAAACACTGAACAAGCTAACAAGACAGGTATAGTGAGCACAACCACAGATTCTCACTAATAAGTGCTAACATAATAAAATAGTTTTAGAATTAGATTGAATGTAAAAAACTGGAGCTCAGACGGATGGTAGTATAAAGCGCACAGGAAGATTATTTGTTTGATATTTAGATGAAAAAATCTCCAAAATGCTCCGACAGCACAAACACGGCCCAGAGTTCAGTCACTGATTTAGCTGAGGAGACACTTAGCAGACAGCTCTCACCTGTCACTCAAAGAGGCCACACACTTAATGTTGCATGACTTTACGTCTAAATATCATTTAAACAGTTAAGTTATATAAAAATGTACACCCTTGCATTTGTAACAAATAGACAAAGGGTGCGGTAGCCTAGTGGTTAGTGCGCACGCCCCATGAACGGAGGCTGCAGTCCTCTAAGCGGGTGGCCAGTGTTCGAATCTGACCTATGAATCCTTTCGAACATGCCATTCCCCACTCACTCTCTCCCAAATTTCTGACTCTATCCACTGACCTATCGAAATCTCTAAATAAAGGCATTATACGCTCAAAAATTAATAAGACACAAATGAGATTTAGAGACCAAAACTTTTTTTTATACCAGGCTGTACACACCTTTATTTCTGCTGTGAAGGAAATGGAAATGGAGATTGACTCACTTTTGGAGTCCACCTCAAGTGGACACTCGAGGAACTGCAGTTTTTTGGAGCCCATGCATTGGCTATATTTCACAGCTCAGATGGCCACTCTCACACAGAGCACTGCATCATTACATTAGCTACTTGGGATTTATCTTAATGAAAATTAGAAGACATATAAAAGCAAAATCTGATCATCCTTGATTGCAAAAGATGATGATGGTATGTAAATGCACATTCAAATTACATTAGGCAATAGCAATTTATTTTATGCAAAATTCCAGCCACTCTATCAGACTAATTTGCAAGTTTTCACACATAAATTATTGAAGACTTTATAACAGAGGAAAGCTGGCGCACTAGGACGCTCCAGACTTAGGCCCATTTTTAGATACCTCATCCAGAAGTGCAGTTATTTATTTTGCTTTTGTTTAATGAAGGATTTTTTTCCCACTATGTAAATAGCAAATTCCTTTAAAATGTTCTCTGGACTACTGAGCATTTGTCTGCAACCTCTTGTTCCTTAAATCTTCCATTCAATCCATTTCACACAGGACATTGTGTCATTTCATAGCGGACGATCTAATCCAAATTATGAAATAGAATTACAGATTAGATATACAATAAGGGCTTTAATTAACTGAACTTTTGATTTGGAACTGACTGCTCTTTTGCTTTCTTTGACACCTCTCATAAAGGCCATAAAGGCCAAAGCCTCAATAAGCTTTAATAAAAATGTCATTGCATTAGTATTTCATATCATTAAATGAAATCATACGATTATAGGCTCTCTGTCAGTCTTTGAATCTACATTTCTCCTTTCTCTCTTCCTGTTATATAGGTGACGGAAATGAAGAGCAGTTCTGTTAGAAAAGCGAAGACAGTGAGTGACTCTGATTGACAAATTCTACAGCAGGGAGGAAATTAAGCAGGAGGTAGGCTAGGTGGGTTTAAACTGAGAGACTTTGAAGAAGTGAAGCCTGAAGCCCTGCTTACTTTTTCCCTGACCCACAGTCTCAAAAGTGAAAATGGGCACTGCTAGATTTTCTAACATATTCAGAAAGGTTTTCCTAGCAAGACATTTTTCCGAGTAATAATTCTGTTTTTTTTAGCCTCGGCCATCTTTTATACATATTTTGGGGTCTAAATGACAAACATGTACAAGCAGCTGTGAGAAACAGAATGTAATGGCAGCAACATTAGTCTGTGGAGTAAATGCTCCCAATTAAAGTACACCCACTAAAATGTCACTGACAGGCTCAAACTGTTATTCAAAGTGTCTGACAACATTACAGAACCGGATCCCTACCGAGCGAGATGTTTTTGTTACAGAGGAAGATGATTGGTGATGACTGGTGATTTTGAGACCAGAAACAGTTGTTACATCACTCTCTTTAAAGATACCAGACTCCACTGACAAGACCAAGATTTTTTCACCTCATACAAGAAGGACTTGCTTGTCCACTGCTGCATAAATTGGTTTACTTGACTGTGTGTAACACAAATAGTGTGTTGGATCCCAACTCTTAAAGGTGGAGTCAGCAGTATATTTCGTTGCAGCTTGTGAAAATAAAATTCAAACTGGACCCCTCCTCCTGGGCTCACCGCCCCCAGAAGCGCACACTCACTGCAGCACAGTGTGTACATTTATTGCTTGTACATACACTGCAAGCTACCGCATGCTAGCACAAACTAACCACCGATGTTCGGCACCTGCCTGTCCAACAGAAAGCAGTCCAACTCTGCGTCTGTGGAAAAGCTTGTTCCTTGCATTGGAACAAGCTTTATCCGCTCGATGTTTCGCCTCACTGTGATCGTATTTTCCTCTTCTTTGCAGCTACGTCCTTGTCTGTCATATTCGCCGGTTTGAATCATGTCCAAGCACTGAATTGTATCCACTCCTAAAATCACCTGTGCGCTGTCATTGGCTGAAGGAAACGCACCAGCTCCCCGTCCAGAAACGTCCCATGTCAACCAAAAACAAACCACAACATGAAAATCCAGTCAGAGGACAGGGTCTCTGCAGACACAATCACCACCACACATGTATGGAGGCCCAGAGGTGGAGATTGAGTAGCATTATTTTTGTATAAGTCTATTTTTTTTTTCAGGAAAAAGCCACTGACTCTGCTTTTAGGTAAAAATGAACAGTCACACAATTACTCAGACAAACTAACTGATCAAGGCAACAGTGGACACAAAACTTATGAGCTAAAATGCTGCTTTTGTAAATGGAGTTCGGTGTCCCTGAAGAGTGACGACTGTTTCTGTTTAAAAAAAAAGAAGAAAAATCTTACTTCTCTAAAAAAAGGTCTTTCTATTTAAAGTCCTCCCTTTGATACTTTCAGACACTAAGAATAACAATCAGAGCCTGTCAGTGACAAAAATATACACTTTTAGCGCACTCTGTAGATTGGCCCCAAAGGAATACATTGTAGACATTACAGCCTGTTTCACTGCTGCTGGCTGAAGAAAAGAAATATGGTGAAATACCGTCCAGGGTTAGGAAAAACACGAGTGGCTGTGAAATGTATTCACTTCTATGAGAGATTTAATCTCCAACTCTGGCTTTTCAGTTCTGTGAACAGACCGTCTATGAATGTGGTCTAATCGGCTGCAGACTGGGCCTTTATTAAGATGAGTAATGCCTCTGCATGACTTGCCTTTTACATACTGAGTGTGGAATCTATGAATAGCTTCTCTGCCGTGAGGCAAAGGTGCGTAAATCACAGCAAATAAGTCGAAGAGATTCAACACTCTGGTTCTGTGTTGGAGACATTTTCTGCATTGATGTACTGACTCATCTCTCTCTCTCGCTCTCTGTGAGCCGAGAAGCGGCTGAAGGCTGGACGCACATCGGAGGATGTTGAGCACCTTGGCTGCTAAAGCTTCAGAACGCAGAGCTGAGATCAGCCTCCAGAGGCCTTCATGGGGATTTAAGTAGCCAGAGGTGCAGCAGCAGGATGACTCAAAACCAATAGATGTAAAAGACGGTGCAGATAGCGGGCTGCTGACGCAACATCTCGTATTAAACCTGTGTTAGCCGAGTCAAGGCATTGAGGGGAAAACAGGATGTGTAGATCTCCAAAAGGAAGCTGCAAAGATGAGACACTGAGTTCACATTATCATCCACAAAGCTCAGCAAAGCACTTAACAGTCCTGCATTAATCCCCAAAAGGTTACTGTCTATTCTCATGCATGCTTCATTATGCAGACTTAGCTTTTCCATGGGAGCAAACATGTTGATGAGCAGGTCATTGTATGGCTAATCTCTGTAAAAGAGTGATTTAAGCACTTCATTTCCATTGTGCTGGCTCTGATTTTTCTCTTTGACTGGTATGCAAGCCAACACATAATGAATATGAAATGTAAGAGACACAACACAAAGTGTGCATGATGATTTAATGAACTCTAAATGACAGAAAGCTTTAGAAATCGAGTTATTTTTAAAGACACTGTTGGTTTTAACTTGTCACTCACAGACACAAGTGTAATATGAAAGAGTATGTTCTTAATACATACAGGTAATTATGGAATAAAGAAACACATTTCATACGAATATTTTAGCCCTTTTTTAAGTAAGAACACAAAAGAAGAAAATCAATTACTACATCTGATCACTCTTTCCTTTACTTGAACTTCGCCTGATTGTGAGCTTCAGACTCACAATTGTATGTTTGTGGTTCTACTTATGCAAATGTGAATGCATTAATATAATGACATCTTAAGTGTCAAAGCTTGCACTGAGATTAATTTTATTTAGAGTTGTGGTCTCTATTGCTCTAACACCCTACACTTTCCCTGGAGTAAAACGTATTTAAATTGTCTAAAAATGTGATTATTTTTGTTTAGTTTCATGATTGTATCTGTGATAAGCAGATAGTCATGATGTAAACATCAGTTTTTCAAATAATATTCAAGATATAACAATCATGCAGACCATTGAGAAACTCAGTTATTCATATCCCTCTGCACATGACTCAGACAGCTCCAGATTTGAGCTTTACATTCTGGCAGGTGAGTCTTTGATTTGACCAAAATCCATCGTATGTGTTGTTTCTGTGCAGACTGAGTTCTGTCAACATTTAAAAATGAACACAGTTTGGTTTGATGTTGCATGAAATCTGCTGGATTTGACTTTTCTAAGCGCTCTGAGAGTCTGCAGGATAAAGAGTTTTGTTGACTTGACATGACTGCCTGGTTTCTATCATGAGCACTCCAGCTAGCAGAGACAGATCCCACTTCTTGTTTCTGTAATCAGAATATGATGTTTACATGTAAAAAAAACATAGCTGGGATTCTTCAAAAACTTTATCATAATGTCATGTTAATGTGTATTATGAAAAGAAAAGATTACACTTCATCGTCCGAGGAGCTTTTCAACATTTTAATTGCTTTTGTGTTTTAATTAATGACAGTCAAAAGTTTAAGACACTAGCAGCCCTTTGTTTTTATGCTACAAACTATGAGATATCATTGACTGACCGCTGATAACACAAGTCATTCTGACCTTCTGGCTCTTCGTGAATTTCTTAACAGAACTATTCTTGTAACAGGTTTGAGGTGTCTATAGAGTCTACCTTAAATACCTCATGAAGAGAGCTCAGAATATTATATCACATGTATGTATTGCACACAAATATGTGGTATGAAGCACTTGGTATATGTTGGAAATGAAATTTAGAAAAGTAGGAGTTAACTAGAGAAGTTCAAGGTTCAATCTGCAAACTCGTAGCTTTTTTTTTTTTTTACCAGTCTAATAGAAGAGTTTAAGTTTGATAACTAGGAGTTATTTATGTGCCTGCTTGAAGATGAAGAGGCCGAGATTTTCTGACTTTGAATTTTTTGCGCATCAAACTGTTTTGCATTAAACTGAAAGTTGTTTTTTTCCCCAGCTCATTTATAACAATTTGTGTCGGCTAAGTACGGCTAATTAAACACCTCACTACATCATGCAGAAGAGCTCAGCAGCACAGGCTGAATCCTACAGAATGATCAGACAGTTTGACCAACACCTCAAAGATTTCCAGCGTTAAGAAAATTCAAATCACTTTTTGACTGGTACGAGTTAAGACCAGCAGAGATCATCAGTTCAGACACTGGTTCCCAAACTGATGTATCTCAAGCTCTGTCGGCTCTGAGGTTGTCAAAATTAGATTTGGACATGTTAACAAAAATCATGATAACACACTTAGTGGATATAAGATGTGTCGATAAAACAGGTCAGAATATTCACCATTATCTAGTTTCTTATTAGCATGCTAATTAGTAGCACTGGCTGCTAATTAGACATTATTAAGTGCTTATTAGTACCTTATTCTACAAGACCATTATCTTTAGCTAATAGGGCGTTAACTAAGAGTTTGCCCTCAGTACCCTCCTAATTACTTCTTATTGATAATAAGTTAGGAAGTTGTTGAACATTAATTATGACCTGAATATGCTTTGCTAAGTACGGCTCTTATACTGTCAGGTGGATGTAATCATATTAAGATCATAATTCAGTAATAAATAACAGCGCTCAATACTAAGAGAGTGACAAAGATACAAAACATAAATACAAACAGGCTGAAAATAAGAATAGGCCATGAATCAGTCAAACATGGTAAGTAAACACAAAATAGAAACGAGCCATCACTAAAAACAAGAAGAAGGAAGACAAATTATGAAATGTGCAGAGATCAATGACTAATCAATAAATAGTATTACATTTGCTCCTACAGCAATGCCTGCTGTATTGTTATGTCTTGTTCATCTTACTGACGGCTGCTGGGACAAACCTCGCTCTTATTGTCTTTGTTGTCGACAGATAATATGTCTCTGATAGCCACAGTTGAAAAGAATCAAAGGTTCCTATGATACTCTACTGCAGGGGTTCCCGAACTTTTCATGTTGTGACCCCCAAAATAAGGATGCCAGAAACTGGGGATCCCCACTGTCTCTGGAGGTTGTTAAGGCATATAAGGTAGCGCACCGCCACACACTAATGGGCCTATTCAAACACTGGCAACACAAAAGAAAAGAGCAGCAGACACCTACATTGTTGCTGTAGTGTTCAAACTTACATTTGAAGTATTTTTACACATCAATTTTTTTTTCATTTCACTTTTTGTATTTGTAATTGAACTACTGTTGTGTGTCAATTTTTACAATAATGGGTAAAACAATTTTAAGAGTTTTAATTTGTATTATTTTTAGGGGGGGGGGGGGGGGCGTCTTGTGACCCTGTTCTTGATGACTCGTGACTGGAGGGGTCTCAACCCAAGTTGGGAAACACTGATCTAAAGGAAATACAGGCCGGTTATCACTTTAATGATAATGACTTGAAATTAAAGCAACTTATAATTACAAAGACATTACAAGAACACAACCTGACCGGGTCATTTTTGACCTACATAAGAATCTACATGTTAAAGAAAAAAGAAACCTTTGCTCTAATTACACAGTATTTAGTGGTTATGTCCCAAACTCTGAGCTTAATTGGCTCCGTGAGTTCCATTGGTGGACGCTAGGAGCTGTCCGTGGTGCTGAGTGATGCACGCGAGCAGAGGAAGCTCCGCGCGCACAGCAGAGAGAGCGTGCAGCAGATCTCCACACTCTCCAGCTTCTAGGGAGAGGAGTCAGTACACTCAGCGGTCTGTGGACGGAAACTAAAGCCCCTTCGTCTCTGTCAGGGAGTGATTCAGACAGAGGAACCCGGGCTGAAGTGACGGAGGAGGGTTCAGGGTTTCCGTGGAAAAGTGTTGAACCCAAGGACGTTCACTACGAAGAGCTCGAGGAGCGCAAAACGGGGACAAAACGTGATGAAGGCGATAACTGATTATTTTGCTCTGCTGTTGGTTCTGGTGGCGGCGAGGACGGACATGAGCACCAAAGGTATGAAATGTCATTAGTATTTTCTCGCTGTTTCAAAATGTGTTCTTTGATGGAGCTCTCCAGCCTCGCTGCTCCTAAATACATGTTTTTTGTTGTGAATGTTTGGCTCAATTCTCGCCCGGGAAGCTTCCCGTTTCTGACGGGTTCTTTTGTCAGTCCCTCCATGTGCTCACACAGATCTCTTAAATTCACTCCTTTTTTAGTAATTAACACACAAGGCGTGTTCTGGTTTGCTCTTTCTAGTTGGATAATACATGCAAAACGAACATACATCAGTCAAAACACATTATTCAGTAGAAATCCCAGTAAAACTTATATGATTACTCTTTAGTTGTAATATCCTTGCCTGGAGTTTTCAGTTTTCTAGTAGCAAATGCAGAAAACTCATGTAGGCAAACAGGCTGATAAAATGTGTTTTTCCAGCCTTATACAGAAGCAGAAGTGCAGAAATGAATGCAGCCTATCTCCTGCTGCTCTTGTCACAATATTGGAATGGCTGATCGTATTATTTTTTTTGCAGCCCCTCTGCATTATTCATCTCCCCTGACTAAACAGAGACAGCTTCACAACATGGGTGATGTTACAGAGAGTTGTCTCCCTGGATGGATTTAATATTTTCTACTTCGTTGCACTTCAAATAAAGTCCGAGATTTATTTTAAAATCAGTTCTCCCCTCTGTGCAGTCTGCACATTAGACACATTAGCACACACTGTTCAATGTGTTGGAAATCAAGTTGTCAATGTGAGCACGAAGTGGTGCTCAGTCCTCAGTTAATGTGATGTTTGTGGAGCTGACTCTTGTGTAATTCAGGTTGTGATGGATGCTTACGCCTGTGTTTGTGTTTGCATAATCACCCTGCCATGCCAGCACATCACACAAAGTGTTGACTGGCTTTGTGCAGTCGAGTCTGGCTGCTGACGTGTTGTTGTGTGCAAAAAAGAATGCAGATGATTTATCATCAGCATGGATGGATCAAGCTGCTTCTTTATTTTGACCAAATACTGAAAGTTGAGGATAGATTGTAAGAGAATGAGAGGGTCTGACTTGATGCTTTAGCGAAAATAGTTTGCATCAGATCTGTTAGTTTCTCTTCACTTACTGGTGTAATGAAGAGGTAGTTTTAATCCCCATCTCTTCACTTAAACACAAACACAATCGCTCCTCATCCTGTTTTTGTATGCTTTTGTAATCAGAGCTTTGTCTTAATATCAAACTACACACACCGTTTTGATAAGAGTTGAGTCTGTACTTGCTTCCTACAGGGATGCTAAGTGCACTCGCACTGAAAAAAACAAAGTATAGATGATTGCTAAATTTGACTGCACCGCACTGTTTGAGCTTTATTTGACCATTTACACAAAATGCAATACAGAAAGGGAAATGGAGAAGCCTCTCATTGCAAATCTCCTAGTTTGAATCTCCAGCAATCCTTTTGAGGTTGATTTTCTGTTGATATAAAACGAAATATATGTTTACTCTTGTACAGTATAGCTGCTACACAAAGCAGAGTACTGTATGCAGCATCATAGAAATTATAATGAAGTATATAACTGGGCTGAGATGTGGAAGAAAAGAGGAACAAGGAGTTTGTTAGCTAAGATGAAATCACAATCAGACACACACACACACACACACACACACACACACACACACACACACACACACACACACACTGGATGGACACACACATGAAACATTTAACAACTTTGTCTTTTATTACATGTCTTGATTTCATTCCATTTGAATGTCCATATTTTGAGTTCCTTTATCATAAAATTCTTGCAAAAATGTTCAAGCCTCTTAAAATATACACAAACACATACTCCATAAAAGTGCTCCATGCAGCCAAGGTCTAAGCAAAAAAGATGAGTTTTTCTTTCATTCTGAAACAAAAATGAATTAGATTTATTAGAAACAGAAAACCTCTTAACACGCATCGAACCTGCTGCTTTTAGAGGACTGGGACCCTTTTAGGTTCGGAGCCACATTTTCTGATTTTGTATCGCTGGTTTTTTTTACTTTTTGGCTTAAACATGTAAAAGATTTTGAGCAGTCTTCAACAATTTGTAATCTTGAAATTAAATACAAAAGTCGATTTTAGGATAACTAGGTATAACCTCTTAAAATATGCACAAACACAAACACTTTACATGACCTTAAAGGGCCAGGAAGAAGAGAAATCAGATTTATTAAGTGATACCGTGATATTAAAGTGTAACTCATAATGCTTCTTTGTTATAAAGAACTTCAGAGTTGACTAGTTGTGAAGAAAACCTCTCTGACCTGTGATTCATTCATAGTCAGGCCTCAAGCAGCATGTGTGTTTAAAACCTTGAGAAGTCATTAATAAAGAGTGGTTAAGATCCTCTTTGGAGATTTGCTAAAGTAAACAGTGGGTTGTTGATTCTGGTCCACCTGCCCTGAAGACAGTAATGAGGTCAAACTGTCCACTGAAAGCGCTCCCTGATAAACACAAAGAAAGTCATGGAGGATAAACATCAGGCACGTCAGTCGGCTTACAGTTGTTTTATACAATAAACGCTTTAAAACAGTGTCTGCTCACAAGTTCCTGCTGCTGTTGTTAACCACACAGAGGTCCATTTTTTAATCTACTTCCAATGTAAGTGAAGAAGAGGACAAAAGCAACGGTCCTTCTTCTCTGCTAGTGTGTCCTCCAAAGTTTCTCTAAAGGTGATATGAGCAGTCAGATCTAGTTGATGTAGATTTGTTAAACTTTTATTATAAAATGATTCATGTTGTCATCGTGGGTTCACAGCTGCTCCAAAGGAAACGCTGTCCGTCTAAACACAGAATTAATTTTCTCAAGAACATTTCACGATTTAAACCTTTAAGTCATTTTCTGTGTGTAAGTTGTATGATATAAAAAATATCCTGTAGATGTTGTAAATGAGTTAACCGCCAAATAAATGCAGTGTGAAGCTGCAGGGATGCATTGTGCTTTTTCTTGCACCTTTCAGAAAAAGCTAAAGATCCAGCACTTTCACGAATACCTATGACCATAGTGATGATGATGACGATGTTTTTGTTTGATACCGACGATTTTAAGATGGTTTCTATGCTGATAAGAACTCTCAAGAACAGCGGCTGATGTTGTGCTTTGCATCTGTGCAATGCCTGTCAGCACCTGTGTGTCCGATCGGACTTAAAGCTGTTTGTTTGCACTTACTGACATGTTTCCTCTCTTCTAGATCCTTGCGTGTGTTGTACTTACTCTCTGATGTACGTCGCTTTGGATAAAAGCGTCTGCTAAATGAATTGTAGAATTGTAGAATCATGGTACTTGTAGGCACTGCCAGCATTGCTCCGCAAGTAGGAAGCTCAGCTTTTCCGTCAGTATAGCACAATCTGATGGATTTAGTGCTTCAAGTTATTATATATTCGCGGTTAATACTTATTTGGGGCTGTACGATGGTATAGTGTTTAGTACTGTCGCCTTACAGCATGAAGGTTCCTGCTTTGAATCCCGGTCAGACGCGGTTCTTTCTGTGTGGAGTTTGCATGATCTCTCCGTGCATGCGTCAGTTCTCTCCCGGTATGCTGGCTTCCTCCCACCATCCAAGGACATGCTTGTTAGGGTTAATAGGTCACGCTAAATACCCCCTAGGTGTGAATGGTTGTTTTTCTGTGTGTCGGCTCTGTGATTGACTGGCAATCTGTCCACGTGTAACACGGACTCTCGCCCAATGACAGCTGGGAGCGACCCCCTAAAATTCCCTTAAAACAGCCTGTGAGAAAAAGTAATGAAAGTGCTCCATGCAGCCAAGGTCCAAGCAAAAAAATACTTTTAATTTCATTCTGAAACAAATATGAATCCAATTTATTAAAGACAGAAAACCTGTTAACACACATCTAACCTGCTGCTTTTACAGGACTTGGACCCTTTTAAGTTTGGAGCCACATTTTCTGACTTTGTCTAGCTGGCTTTTCCTCACATGTGGCTTAAACATGTAAAAGATCAGTCTTCAACAATTTGTAATCTTGAAATTAAATGGCAAGTCAATTTTTTGGATAACTACATGAGCCCTTTTCCATACATCCTGTTCACTCCATTTCAATCAGGAGAGACTTAATTGAGAATGAACAATTATTTATTTAACAAAGAAATGTGCGACAATTTAGAATTAAATGTGTAAAGTCTTTGGGGATTAGACTCCATCGTGACGACTTTGTGTACTCGGAGGGGTCATGAGGCCGACAGCAGGATAGGATACCCCCCTATGGAGTCTAGAGGAGACAGAGGAAATAGTAGGGGGAGTGGTTTAGGTTGAAGTGAAGACATGAATGAATGTGTGAAAGATATAACCAGTCTTCCTGATTGAACTTATGCTGAGCTCCCTTTACCCATGACAACGAGTAACTTCTGTTTTTTAGTCGACATCTTGACGTATTTATCTTGTTATCTTGAGTAAACAAAGCTGTTTATCTAGTGTAACAGGATCATATTCTGGTGATCTAGAAATCAAAACAATACGCTGGTCTCTGTGATAGGCCAGCCCATGACATGCCAGGCTGCCATCACCCACACTAATGAGGCAAGTGAAGCATATGCTTGTTTTGTGCTGTGGCAACTCTTGGAAAATGAGTCAACTGAGTTGAAATCTCAGAAAAAACAACTGGAAGTTACTCATTATCACAGAGAAAAAGGAGTAAATGTAATGTATGGATGCTTGTCTGCTCAGGGCTAACAAACAGTTTAGTCACATTATTAAAAAATGCACTTCTGCTCCAGGCTATACACAAGTACAGCATTTGTAAGCTTTGTAAATGTGCTTGCATTGCATTGAAGAAGTGTCTACAGTCTGCAGTAAATCACAGAGTCAGGACTGAAGGGACAATAATGCAGCTTCAGATCCATGAGAGATCAGTCCTGCTTCTCCTTAAAGCTTCACCCTCGCTGCTCCGCTCGCTGCTGATTACTGCTCTGTTATTCATCACTTTTTCTCTTCCACCCCCCCCCCCCCTTTCGCTTTGCTCTCCCTCTCCCACACTCATTTTTTCTCTCTCCCCCTCTTTCTCTGTTGTCTGAGAGCCACAGAGTGACACAGCGCGTTATGGCCGACCTGAAATAGGAGCTGTTTTGATGATGTCCCCGAGGTTTCGGGGTCAGCAGTTCTGTCCCTTTTCCTTCAGATTACAGCCCAGATAAATATTTCGACCCCGGCCGACCTGGAGCGTACGATGCCCCCGGAGTCCCGCCCCTCAGGCCCAGCTGGCGTTTTTGCTGCCTATCATCATTGTCAGCACTCTGCAGGGAGAGATGCCTCAAACTAATGGCTGCTGCAGGGCTGACGGGGCTAAAGGGGCTTTATTTTAGGCCAACAACAGCAACAACTCAGCACAACAAACACAGACACATCACAGTGTCAGATTCGATAGAAATTCAATTTTCTCTTTCTACATTTGTCATCAACAAAGCTTCGGCCAACTTTAAATTAAAAAGTGATATTATTTCTCTCTCAGAGGAACCAGTGAGTTTCACATATGGGGTTTTAAAGCGTGGGAGGAAAGTGTAGTTACACACATATCACTTTAACACCTTTACACCAACACTCAGCCATTGAGAATTGAACATCAGGGCCCGTATTCATAGAAACAATCCGAGAATACTTTCAGAGAGCTCCTCACTTAGCTTAAAACATTCTAGAAAGGAGTCCTAGCTAAGAAGTGATTAGGAACATTCTCAGGGACAGGCAAACCTTTATCTCAATGAGGTCAAGCTAGCCAATGCTCTGTTGATTGTCTTAAAGCTGCCAGGAATCTACAAATCAGAAATGTTCAGGACGGTTAGGACCATCTCCAGAAAGTTGAACCCCTCCTGAGCCGGAATGTTTTTTGGAGATACAACAAGTTCCTGGACTTGATTTAGACCCTGGTTCCTGCAGTGTAAATGTACTTTTCCCACTAAATTACAGTCTGATGACTAAATATGAGGCCTGACTGAGCATTTATGTTATCTTTTTTATATGTTAGTGGTTTCATTTGCATTGTTTTTAAGGGTCTTTGCTCCATGCTTGAAATACAGAAGAAAACAGTTTGAAAAGTCACTGGTACCTTAGGTATAAACATGATACTGTGATAGCTTGTCAGACTATGTCCTTGAAAAAGAATCCCATGGTGAGAGAATCTCTATTGCACTCTATTGTGATTAAACATGAAACTTCAACTCCTATTCTCTGCTACATGAGAGATGAGCAGAACTGTCTGCATCGGCTTCAGATAAAAGTCTCTATTGTGCCTCTTTGGTGATAATCAACATTCTCTCCCTATAACCCCTCTTTCCCCAACAAACCACACACACACACACACACACACACACACACACACACACACACACACACACACACACACACACACACACACACACACACACACACACACACGCACACACACACACACACACACACACACACCCTGTTTCCACCCCCTTCATCATCGCTGCCACGGCAGAAAAGCAATTTGTTCTCGGTGTCACTGATCTGATGCAATCAGCGCTGCTTCACGCTTTTGAATGAGGGAAAGACAGCGAAAAAGGACACTGTGTTTAATTAAAAGACGCACTTTTGTGAATGTGACGATCATATAATTTGGGGTGGAGGATTGCAAGGTTGCGTGTTCGACACCTGCTTTCCGATTACTGCTGATTAACCTATCCAAACTCGCCCGCCGCCCTCATCAAGGGCTATTCAGGGTGCCGAGGCTGCGCTCTCACTCTAATTGTCTCCAAGCCTTTTCCTCTTTGAAGCGCTCAATTGGAAATGAGTGTTATCAAAATTCAGAGCTGCTCCCTCTCACAGGAAATGGGGGCGCTGGGTTCTTTACACACAGCTCCTGACACCTCCTGAGAGGAGCTGAGGAGGTGGAGGGGTGGAGCACTCTCATCTTCCCTTTTCTCCCTCTATCCCCCTCTTTGCGTAACAGTCCCTGTGAAGCGAGCGGCGGGTCTGTGAAGTGTTTACCCTCGTCTCTGTCAGTCAAAGCCGGTTTCCTGAAGGCTGCATTTATCTGCTTTACAATATCTCTGTCTCCTCCCTGTATGAGATCCGTCCTGACAGAGCCTCACAGTTAAATTAGAGACGATGCGAATGGGATGTGATGTGCTTTGAACTGCACCTGCTTTATGTGTCACCGTCACATCCCACATCCTGTCGTCTTTGAACATCATTTCAGCTCTCTGGTGAATTGCTCTTTGAATAACATGCAGTGACGTGAATAGTCTCAGAATGAGCTGAATGTCTCTCATTTGGTTTAAAATCTGACAATAGAACAATCTCTAAATCCATTTCTGCCCACAGATTCATTTAATTCCACCTAATGCTCACAATAATTCACCGGCTGCCGCATTAAGACTTAGCTCGCTCTAATTGATGGCTGTCATGTTGCAGCTGCCACTCAGCATCATGCCTGCAGCACGTGGAGATATTTCTTGCAAATCAATGTCCAATCAGAGCTGTGTTGGGCTGGAGGCCTCGCCTCGGCCTGAACAGCGCTTTATTGCTCCCTCTGCTTCCGCTGATTGACACAAACCAGAAAGGATTAGCTACAAGCAGCGGGATTTACAACCAAGTAAAACGTGCCACAACTTCAGGGGACACTCAAGAACAAGAATCTCTGTGTGGAAATGATCTTGTGATTATTATATTATACAAGAAAAGGTGTGGTAGTTACTAACTTACCGTACCCTACATCTCAAGCACAGTAAACAAAAGCACTGAAATGTCTTCTTCAAGTCCTGTTTTTAAATAAGCTTATATGAAGAACAGGAGCTGATTTCTTAACCAGCTGTGTTTCAGCTGCAGGTACGTTTCCAGGCAACTGTGGACCTTTGAAGGAACTCAGTACTTTTTCTCCAAAGGTGCCAGAGTCCAAATTAAGATCCAGGTCATGGTAATGGAAAGCTTGATCTTAAAGGACAACTAATTAGCATACCAATGACCCACAGAGGCTCATACTCTTAGTTCCATCCCAGAGTCAGTTAAGAACCAAAGAAGCCTTTGGGATAAGAGGCAAAACATCTTCAAGAACGTTTACCATTTCCAGTTGCCTTTCAGGACAAGCTTTTGATCAACCGACATTAAATAGACCCCCCAAAAAAGTCTCTGGTGGGTGGATAGCACTTTTAAAAAGTGCAGTGCAGTAGCTCTGAACATACCATTTGGTACAGCACTTGCAGAATGTTTTCCAAACCTTAGACAAGAACAAGAAGTGGACAATGTGAGGTCTTCCACTGCTTTGTTTCAGATCTGAGTTTTGCATTTCAGTTACCTCCATCTTGGTTAATGAAAGCCAGAGGCAATCATGTTTAAGTTAGGGGGTTGAGATGGAGAGGAGCAAAGAGTGAGCCAATCTAGCTAACCCTGGCTCTGATGCATCCTTATTTCTATTTGTGTATTTGTTGATGCTAATTAAGGTCAGCGAAAAACAGGCTTTAAAAAATGCACTGCTTGTAATAAAACTGTGTCTGCTGTTTCATGGGCATCAGAAAGCAAGCAAACATAAAACATTCTTGTTGATACTGTTTCCTCGTGACTCTATATTCACTCTCTTTTAGTGACAGAGCGGACTGTCATCTGATTGTCTTTTCACTGTCAAAATGTTGCTCGAGAAACATCAACTCTGCTCCATGGCTTTGACAAGCTGCGTTTGTAATCGGCATCGCCTGCTCCTCATTTCCTCGACGATCTCTCATTTCCTCCTCTGTCATCATCTCATCCGTCCTTCTCAGGCTTATTTTCAGCCACTGCTGCCTCTGCCCTGCTGCACATCCTCCGAGTCTCACCCCTCCGAGTCCCAGAGTCGCATCGATCGAGCAGCGGCGGTGCAGAACTGGTGTTTGTGCAGAGAATAGGGCCTGCTCGCTCTCCCCTCATGCTCTGGCAGACTGTATACACCTGTCTAATTGGGGCTGGCGTCTGCTGTGCATACAGAGCCAAGGGCCTCTCCACAACGATTAGGACTCTGACAGGCTTGGCTCTCTTTTAGACTGCCGCTCCACATCCACAGAGGGAAGGGGAGTCAGTGAGGGGGAGGGGTCGCAGCTCACTGACAGCAGCAGAGAGAGTTGCTCATTTTGTGTGTGTGTGTGTGTGTGTGTGTTTGTGTCTGTGTTTATTCAAGTCCAAGAAGAAGAGAGAGAGATAAACAACAGTTGTCAGTAAAAGGCTGTGATTTTAATCCTTCTTTCATGTCCTTTTCTTTGGATCTTTGTTCCAAAGATAAGCGGAGCGGCTCCAGAGCAGACAGAGCTCAGCTAAAATGTTGCCAGGGAAATCCAGACAGACTTGCATGTTGGTAAGGGAGGAAGAAGAGAACAAATAGAATAATTAGAAGTGAACAAATGAGAGCATGACACGAGGTGTTGTAGGTCTGGATCAAGTGCAGGAGTATCAGATTATGCAGGATAAAGTTGTGGCTGTTTCTGGATGGTTTGTGTTGTTTTCCTGGAAAATGTCTCATGGACGTGATTTATAAAATATGTTTGTTTCTCCAGTGTTGGATGGATAAACCATAATGTTGCACTTCTTGTCCAGAAAGTATTTTTCAGAACATCAAGAGTGAAAACTATACAACGACCCTCATAAGTGTATTCTCCTGCTTTAGCTGGTCAGAAGTGGCATCTAGTAGTGTTTTAGTCATCTTAAACAGTCTTTAGAACTGATCTTTAATTCAAGATGCAATGTGAGTCTGTCTTTTCTCAGTTTCAGCTTCTCTATCATCTAATGTAGAACATCAAAACACTGTTGTTAGATGCTAAATTTACAGCTTGAAATGCAACCGATATTTGTCCAAAGACCATGTCTCCCACTTCTCTGCAGTATGGGATGTGCAATTTTCAGTATTCGACTACTCCTATTATCCTTTCAATGAGTACTTGGTTACTTGCAAATTATATTATCATCCTGCAGGAGTGAGAAATCACATGCAATACCAAAATAACAAATCATAACTGCATATAACATTGCAGCATTGCTCTGCAGAATTTTTGCCTCTGTTCAATCTAAGTCTGTTTCCTCATTGTTTGTTAGTAGAAGGTGTTAAAAAAGAAAAAGAAAACGTCTCTGCCTTGATGTTTTTTTACGAGACGCTGTGACAAAGCATAAGTTTGAGTTGATCTGGGATAAAACCACTTTGGGGTAACTCTGTTAGTAATTTGTTACAGCAGCAGGCAGCTACTTCCTGTGAAATAACTTTAATAAAGTCACTGTCAACAGCAGCAGAGAGGAACAGTTAGAGAGCAGCTCTTATTCCAGCAGACAGCTGTTTTTGAAGCCCACATCTGTAGAGAATACGAGAGATTTGATCGGTGCAGTAGGAAAGAGATAGTGTATCTATTTAAAACAGCAGCACAGTGTTGATGACAGCAGAGCGAATGTTTCGGTAGTAAACAGACGTAGTTAGAGACTAGCTGGAGCTGGAGGAGCATTTAGCAGACTAGATATCGGACTAATATCCATCGGAAGAGGACAAACATAAGTGAAATAGATGTTGTGTGTCTGCTGAATGTGGAAAAAGAAACTGTTTGATGACTTCTTATAACAGGAAATAATACATCAATGTGCAGCGTGTTGTCCTTCCCTAAAGAAGACACTAAAGTTAGGTTCAATAAAAGTTCATATGCACTACAAAAAGTCACATTTCACAAAGTGTATCCGTCCAATTCCAGATAAATATCTTATTTTTGTATATTACAAGCAGAAATTGAGGCCTGCATTGACTGAAATAAGTGAAAAAAATCATGTAATCTCTTATTTTAAGAAACATCGAGCATGTAATGTGTTGAAATCAGATGTTTATCTGAACTTTTCAGGTGTAATGAGATAATCTAACTAGAAGTAAGACACATACTCTTGGTAGGATATGAGTTATTGCAGTCGCAGTATGATCAGTATTAACATGACTTTAAAACACATTTCAACAATGCAAAGCCTCAGGACTAGACTATAAAACATACTGGGATACCATTCGTTCTTTACTGTGCTTTAAAGAAAAATACCGAACCGTTTATAATAAGTCAAATAGCTAGAGAAAGAAGAATAGCTAACCAGCAGAGAGTGTGAGGGAAGCTAATGCAGCTCTGCATGTCTTCTCGTTGCTTTCTGTGCAGTGTCATAATGTCACTCTCCTTGAAGGGGAAACATAATGTGAGGATGTAATCCAGGCAGAAGTTTGATTTCCTCTAAAAAATCTATTTGGTGAAATGAATTCGGAGTTGTAGATCAGGTATCACAGGAGAGAGAGAGGTTTCTCTGCTTGACCAAATACTGTATGCTCCTTTTCTAGCACCCTGTTAGTGAAGTTTTACAGAAACAGTCTGGTTTCATATAACTATCAAACTGTCACAAAATCAATTCAAACTGGGTTAAACTCTGGACAGAATAAAACATGCCAACATGAAAGCCCAAATATGAAAGTGTCCACAGAAGAGGATCATATATTTTATTTTTGTTAATTTTCCCTGTTGAGCCACCTCCTGTGTTTTTACTCTGTTTAATATAATATGTTTGATATCATTTGTGCAAAACTACTTGTAAATGCTCAATAAATCCACAAATATGTAGAACAATGTTCAAATGCCTACACAGATCTGTAAATATGTAGTCCAATTTGTAAATACGCTGAAAAGTGTTTTTGCTTTAAGTGCTTAAAATACCCACAAGTCACACTCATCAGTTACGACTGTGGTGGGTCTCTCCCCTGGCTGCCTGTCTTTTTTTTAATATATATAATTTTTGCCTTTTTGCTTTTATAAGATAGGACAGCTGAAGAGAAAGAGAGAATGTTAGGAGGAGAGAGTGGGGGATGACCGAGGTTGGATTTGAACCCATGGTCACTCGGGCGAGGATTGTACATGGAGTGTGCGTCATAAACATGACTTTAGCGACACTTCTGTCATGCAAGATCCACAAATGAGATCCACAGAAAGACGCCTGACATTTGATTTGTCTGACAAGGGATTGTTTGCCCTGATCTCAGGCTCACAGGCGAGCCTCGCTCGTCACTTGTCTTGAATTGAGGAGTCCTTTCAATCAAACCAGAACATGACAAGGTTAATAGTTATCATTGTTTTCGGAGAAAAGGAAGGAAGGATGATTCTCCAATCTCCATCATTCACTGTTAGATAACAGTCATGTGTAAAGTGACCAATCTGACGCAGAGTTTATCCACTCCCAACCAGCTGATTGAGAACTGCATGATTCACTTTCCTTTCTTGCAACATTTCAAAAAATAGCTTAAATGATTTTTAGAATTGGATGGAAACACAAATACTAACATTTGGAAGGGGACAGTTTATAGTTACTTTCTCTACAGAAGAGCATATGTTCTGCTATATTCTTTTTTTGTTGTTGTTGCAAGCTGTTGTCACATTGTATAAGCAACTTTTATTCTGAAAGAGTAGAACATTTGTGGTTATATTTTCTTCAAAGAAAGCATTGTAAACAGCCCGTTTTGAGCAGCTCAGATCAGTATAGTAAACACCTCCCATATATCTGATCCAGTCAAACACAGGCAGTAATGTGTGTGAATAAGGTGAGCGAGCAGCACTGTACTGTTGATCACAGCAGAGTGGTGACATCTGTGAGTCCCTCCGGCTCTCTTCTAGTCTGTAATGCTCTCATTAGTACAGTCTGCACTGCAGATGATCACACACACACTGTTGCTTGTTAACACTGAGCCGAGCCGTTTGCTTTAAACTGACGATGATATGAAAGCTGAGACTCTCACAAGCTGCTGCTGCAAAACAAAGACATATGAAATCTGCAACACACACGTCTCTGGCTCTATTTTTGCCACTTCAGCAGTTTTTTTCTCCTCACGGATATTAAAATGATCAGGTGCTCAGTGTGTCGACGTGGATGTGTTTGTGCCGTTTTTAAATAATAAATAATAAATACAAACATCCACTCAGAGCCGCAGTGACATTACAAGAGTCAGATGATTTCATAATGGTAGGTTTTTAAAGGACAACTCTTCATAGATTCAATGAAAACATTGTTCTGCGAAAGAGAGTTTCAGGAGAAATGTGAATTAATCACTTTCATGGATATGAAGTCGGGCACTGTGTGTGTAATGGACTAACCAAGTAAAATGCCACTGACGGCACACCCAGGCTCTTTCTCTCGCTGTAATAAACATAAAACATGCAGATGCAGAAGCAGGGCACAGACACAGAGTACTGTCAGAAGAAATCAGCTGCATCATTATTTACCTTTAGAGTTGTCGTGTGAGTCGGAGAGAAGCGCCCGGAGCTAAAAAACAATCGGCCAGCCAAGACTCAACATCAGAGAGATCTGCAGAACAAATAACAAAATGTGCCACGAATGCAGACTTTTCTCTCTCCAATATCTTCTAACATAACAGTTAAGAACTTTATTCATTATTTTGTGCATTTTACAGCCAGCTTCTTCTGTGCATGTAGCAAGGAGGACAAAGCATGCAGGATCCGAATCACCTTTTTTTCCCCTTTAGAATAAAAACTATTGTCATTGAAAAAAATTACAATAAACTTTGAGTGGCGTCTCTGCAATAATGACAACAATAAAAACAAATGAATGACAAATAAGTAATGGTTAACACAAGCTGACCTACAACTGTGAGCAGAGCTCCAGTTTAACTGACCGGGAATTTAAAGGGTGATTTTGTGATTAAAGTACACACAGTAGATGATAGTCAGCATGGTTTGGAGAGGCTGGCTGGAGTTTCTACAGGAGCTAAGCTATGCACTGCTGCAGACAGGGTCACTAGAAACACACTTCAGCACCTGAAAAAAGCTTGCTTATGTAGCCAAGGTCTTGCACTATAACGTCAGGTCAAAGATCTGCAACACTACTAAGAACTGTGTGACTTCTTATGTATCTCTCTCTTACATTCAAATTGCCCACGATCTGTAAAAAATGTGCATCTTTGGAGAGTGTTTACATCAATTAGAGTCAATATTTCAGCACCATGGACAGAGATCAGAAGTCTAATGATCATAGGTTATATGTTTAAAATGAAAGAAAATAAAGAAATGCATTGAGCTGCTTGATAAATTCTCGGAGGTACCGAAGTGCTGTTTGAAATTTATCAGAGAAAAAGGCTAATCGTGCGAAGTAATAGCCACATTTATTGTAGTTTTAAACTAAATGCAGGCGGACTTCAGTCTTCAATAACATGTTTGAATTCATTCTAAAATGGAAAGAAGACCTTCAATCACAGAGCTCTGGGCAAAAAGTGAAACACACTTTGAAATTATGGAAAAAAATAATCAAGTTCAGTCATTATTGTTCATGCGTTACTAATAGATAATACATAAGACACATGCAAACACTCAAAATATGCAAAATTGATAGGCTATGCACGTCAAGGCAACACAAATACATCCATTTTAAATTCTCCTAATTTTCATACAAACCTGATTCTTTCCCATGTCTTATTGTTGTCCTCATTCACTGATTTGTGATCTGAATTTGTTATGTGCCCTTCTCTCATCAGCTTGTAGTGTAGCAATGCATTTTTGCACAGCCCAATGTAAAATTTGGCAGTATTAGTCATGGCTTATTCTTGAATGAGGCTTAATTACGAGCCGGGGAAAAGCTGCAGGCTGGGGGGGTTCTGTGTGCTCTGAAAGGCTGGCAGGACTCCGTTAGATTGCTCTGCTCCCCTACAGTAACTGGCACCTGTTTTTCATAAAGGCCACCATTCAAAACTCCCACACTGCAAATAACAGACGGCCACATTCCTCCCCGGGAGCGAAGAGAATTGCACACTGAGCGAACGACGGGAAGGAGGACAAAACACTGACGCACAAAATGGCTGAAAAGTACAACAGCTGAAAAGAATATCATGGAAAAATAATTTTGTGGAAATTACTAAGGCGTGAAATATTCTGAGTTTGAATGAGAGTTATTTGTCACTAGGAATTCCAATATTAAGGCAAAGGCAGATAGTAACAGCCTCTCTCCCAGCTGGGTTTCTTATTGACTCAAATGTTTCAGTCATCAAAGAGAAAAATGGAGTCACTGCAAAGCAACAGCGACAATTAATCCCCACATAAAGAATTCTAACTATTATAATAGAACCAACTGTTACATTATGGTGCACTGAAATCACAGATTAAGGAGACATATTAACATGGTGGTAGCTGTGTTACTTTGACAATTTTAACAACTAATTTTGGTTTCCTACATTTGGCCTAATGGTTGGGTCACGCCCGGTGTACGGAGGCTTTGATCCTTTTGGCCGACTGCACGGATTTCGGGTCCAACCTGTGACTCCTTTCCCACAATAATCCATATTTAGAAATGCCATGTGTACGCCTTTCTAAGATAACTGAGGGATTATTTGCATAAAACCTAAACTTTACCAATGGTACATTTTCGTCTCTCTCGAACCTAACCCTTCAACATAGTCGTTCAGACAGTAAGAGAGAAAAGTGAAAGATGGCTGTTTTCAATCATGAAGCCAATGCAGAAGTGTCTGAAACCTTCTTTTTTTTCATATGGCCTGCAGGGGGCGACTCCACTGGTTGAAAAAAAGAAGAATGATCGTATGAAACCAAGTAGGAAAATGAGCTTACTTCTTGGTGGATTTATGCTCTCAATAAACATTTTCCAAAAGATTTCATGGTCTTAAATCTCTAGATTCAAGTTGTCTTCAATCCAGCAAGGTGCTCATTTTGTAACTGATGGTCCCATTTAAGAGTCAAATAGACGTCAAGGGCTTCCTGGGATTGACAGGATGCTACTAGGGGACATGACGCCAGGTGTACCAATATGTTTCCAACCCTCAAGTCCATATATGGTAGGGCTGGGTATTTCCCACAACCGCACGATACGATACGTATCACGATACAGAGGCCACGATACGATACATATCGTGATATACATCGATTTTGGATAATGACCATGTCCTACACAGAATTCACTACAGCAGCTGTTCTTTGTTGTTGAGAGTAACAGCAGAAGCATATTTATTTTCCTACAACTTAAAAGACTTCACTTCCTCAGAGATCCAAGAGATACATTAAAATATTTTAATCGCAGCACTATGGCTATGGTGTTAGTGTGAACTGCACTATACTGTAGGTCAACTGTCTTTCAAAACTGTCATCACAGCTTTGACGCCATATCGATTCTGTAACATCTGCATGGATACATGTATTTGCAAGGAGCACATGACGATATATCGCCATATTGATTTTTTGAGCACAGCCCTAATACAGTATGTGATCACTTCTGACTTAAATGGCGATTGCCAAAATGAGGTTGAAGCAGCAGTCACAAATGGAGGAGTTTTTGTTGAATTGACTCAGTACAAACGCTTCAATTACTGCAGGAAAAAAATAGAAACATTTGAATTTTAAATGCAAAGATTGATTAAAACACAGTTTTTATGTTAAGTTTAAATGAGCATGCTGTTTTGTATTTTTCCTGCATAGTCACTTATATGGCCCCCGAATGCTAACTATGAAACATTGTGCTTTTTATGGAAATGCTGTTTAATATTTTTGATCACATTTTTAATCTTCTTGAGGGATCAGAGCAAACCCAGATTTCTTATTCACATAGAAATAACCAAACAATTAAGTCCAGTCCCGCTAACTTCTCTCAGGAGTGTGTCATCCTCCACAGCAGCCGAGAAACCATCATTACTACAAACAAAGCAACGCGGCCGATGGCACGGATCAAAACGAGACAATTCCTTTCAGACAGCTGCTTTGCTTCTGAACACCTACTCAGTGGAGTGCAGCCGCTGCCCCCGTCATGACTGATTCTGTCTCATTCTCTCCTCACAGATACCGCCTTTTCATACATTGATTGAAAGCCTCATTCTCAAAGGAGCCGATGCTGAACGGCTGACAACACTAAAGCCAGTAATGGCCTCTGCTCCACGGTGCAGACGGAAGGTGCTTTCAGTGTCATTCTTCTCCACCCTCACTCCCGCAGCCCCCCTACAAATTACGCTCAGGATCAGAGCCGCATTCTGCTTTTTATTTCCACATCCACGAGGTCAAACGCTGCGCTGTTTCTCCTCTGGCTTCTTTTCAGGTGATCCACTATTCAAGTCTTACATCTTGAATGGAGTACAAGGCCAATCATCACTTCATTTCTGCAAATTCAATGAAAAGACGAATAAAAGTCACTCTCCTCGCCTTTGAATTCCTTGTTGCTTTTTCGTGACACACAAGGTTTGCACAGTGCAGAAAGGTAAACACACTCCCACAGCCTCAGCTCCATTTAAATGCATGTCAGCCAGGTGTCTCCTCACACTGCCTTCTTTTGCTTTTTCTTTACTTTTCATGGTTGCTGTAGCAGGATAACAGTTACATGGAAAGGTGTGATGAAATATTTAACAGTGTAGACCTGATTCTGTTAGTTTAAAAGTGAATGTAGAGAGCACTGGAGGGAGAGCTGCTCGGGTCCACAGAGGCAACAAACACCAAGCAACGTTACACCCAGCTCTGCAATATTTACACATATAGGGTTTACAAGGTTACATGCAGCATATGTTGGAAAACAGCAATCATGTGTGCATGGTAAGTCTTTAAAGAGATCTCATTTAAGATGGAGATGACATTTAGTTTAATTTAAAAACACATTTTAATTAGGAATCTGAAATGAAGAAAATCTGGGATTGTATAGAAGTATTGTTTTGGGGAATAGTGCTGTATAGTATGTGTAGGTTTAGAAATGAAAAAGTAAAACCTCAGGTTGTGCTGTGTGGGCTAGAGGGGGGCTTACCAGATATTTGCAGCCTGCTACTGATCTCTGCTGCAGGCTACAGGCTCAGGGCTACATCATGGATGTATTATTAACACCTGGATACTGGATCCTCAGAGCCTTTTTCAGTCCTATAATAACAGCTCACTTGGTGAACTTTCCAACATTTTGTCTGTCACTCCCTTTAAAAGCTTGTTCTCTTCATCAGGAAGAGACTTTATATAGTCATCAAATCTCCAAGTACTAAAAATGATGATACAAAGAGTTATAATGGCCTTGTTTTCATTTTATTGGGTACGTTTTGGCAGCAAAACAGTATCCATGATGAACATCAATGGTCTGCATCAGCAACTAATAGCATCAATGACTGTGTTGCATTGTGGGTAATGTAGGCATCAAGTTTTTTATCAGAAAGACAGGAAGTGGAATAAATGGAACAAGATTTTTCATCTACATCTAAATTGAAATCAGTAGGGTATTCTATCAGAGGGTCTTTTTGATTATGTTTGAATCAACAAATCAACAAATTACTGACATTTTGACAATAATAGAGTGGTGCAGTAATGAGTCCTAAAACCCGGATATACTTAACGGTTTTATCGTTTCGAAGTCTTCAGGATTTTTGTTCAAGTTTTCGGTTAGATACCTGGAATAAGGTCTGTGGTAAACAAAAGCTTCAGATATTTTAATGTTGTTTTTTTTTCACGACATAAAATCTGGAAGTGCCCCACTTGTAGATTTTGAAGCTTTTTCACATCCAACAAGAGCCGGTTGCTAACAACTGGCTAACTAAGACTACAGAGTTTGTCGATAACATTAAACGTCATCACACTGAACATGGAAACTCATCGAGTGGTTGGAAGCTTAGTGGTGGTGACGTTGAAGTCAGTCGACCGTGGTGTAGTTCCTTTATAGCCTAACATTAGCTTCTTATTTTCGCTGATTGTGTTTAAGCTTAAAAAATTGAGTTTTTAGAAGATAATCTTGGACGAACCAAAAGTGCAATATTCTGTTTTTTGCCACAGAGCTTATTTTCCGAAATATTCCAAAAACCCACAGAAAAACCATAGGTCCAGGTTGGCCTTCAATCGTCTCTGTGGCTTTCTATGCAGGGTTGTAAGTAGTAATTATTCGAGCTGCTTAAAGCCCCATGTTCCAACATCCATCCACATCCTATTGGTTCTGTGTAGTACATTCAGGTAACATCACATTTAAAATGCTTCAGAAAACAAACAATCAGGCAAAAAAAATATACAACATCAACGATTAAGGACACAAATTTAAAGAGGACTTGCATTTGTCCCAGCCTGACCTGTCCATAGTGTCTATTGAGCTACATCAAGGAGTAAAAACAACAACCTGGACACTTGGTCAGTTAACGTGTTGTATGTGATTCACCATGAGAACAAGAATAGGTAAAGGCAGCACGTTGGCAATCGTTTTCACAGCTGTGAGCTAAACCACCCTCTAATTATGTACCGTGGCACCCTAACCTTCACATATTCAACCTATTAAAACACTACAAAGACGACTGATCTTCAGACTAGAGTGCGATCTGAACTCTCCTCTTGGTTCTGTCCTCAGGTGTCAAACCAATTATGGAGGCAACCTTTTTCTTAGTCATTAATTACATTCCTATCAGCAGGTTCAAATTGTCATTCTAAGTGTCTGACAACATCACAGACAGACTCCCGACAGAAATGGAGCTTTTTGTTAAAGAGGAAGATGATTCAATGGAACCAGAAACAGCTGTTACATAGCGTATCCCATAGCAACCAAACTACATTGGAAAACATTTATAATTTTGACTTGTGTAGCACATGAGATGATGGTCTACTGCTGCGTCACTCAATTATAAATCATTTTTTTATATAGTGTTGGATCCGAGATAACCCATTTACTTACACAAATAACACAAAAGAAAAGAAAAATCAAGCCAGTAGTGGACGGACAACTCCAACATATCAGGAGGTAAAATGATTTTGTTTGTCAATGGAGTCTGGTGGCTTTAAAGAGAGCAATGTGATCGCTGTTTTTGGATGAAAAAATAATGTTACTCTGAAGTACAATGTCAGTTTTGCCGTCAAAGAGTCAAATCATTTTTCTCTAAACCAGAAACAGCTGTGACACTGTCTCTTTAAATCCACCAAACTTCATTGATGAACAGTCATTTTGCCCTGTTGAACTCAGTGGTGGTTGCTGGCCCTTTTTAAAGGTATTGTGTTAAAAGGAAAAACTTTGTTGATTCCAAACTAACCATTTAACATGCAAACGTTACTTAACACAAAGAAACTTATCACTTAAGGCAGAAGTAGACCAGCAACTTCTGTAATCGGGAAGGTAAAATTGATGTTTTTGTTAATGGAGTCTGGTGGCTTTTAAAGAGAGCGATGTATTAATAGTTTCTTATTTGTTTGCTAAAGGTTTCATGGCTACTAAACACAGAAACAAATGTTTAACCTCAACTGATCAAAACATCAAGAACAAGATGAAACACATTTAAAGTCTGGGTGATCTCTGTAAGAGAGAGATGATTAAAAACAAATCTTCTGATAGGCCCCCCTTTCGCAGATGGAAATATTTTCAAGCCCTCCAACCCCTCACCATTCACAACGACTCGTAAACATATATAGATTTACATTTATCACACTGTCAGTCTATTATGTTCTCTCAACAAATGCAAAAAATACAGAAAAGCAATTCCAGTGTTCCAACAAACTACCCGGGGGCTTTTCACAGAGGAAGCAATTAAAAATAATACTGCAACATGGAAAATCCACATTTTTAAGATGCAACAACAGTCATTACTTTAAACAGATTTTTCATACCTGACTCTCTGAAGATGAACAACTCCTTAAAAAAAAAAAAAAAAATCCTGCAGTAATTTCAATGACTTGTGTGAGATTGTTTTGTGCTACAGATCTTCTCAAGTCTGGGATGCAGCTGTGAGAATACCACTCTACATTTTCAATGTGAAGCTTATCCGTATTTTGTATTGATTGAGGAAACTTCAGTTAAACCTTTCCCTCACAGGTATTGGATCTGGCAAAGGGGAGGGAGTGTGGCTCTCGTCATCACTAACCGTTGTTCAGGTGAAGCCGAGGGCGAGATATGACTCGTCATATTTTCTTGTCTTTGTTTTAGTAGTTGTGACGTCTGCATTCGGCAAAGAAAATGGACCTGAGATCTTTGAGATTGCTGCTTTAAAGCTGTCTTATTACAACTTGAGTTGTGAATTTCTTAAACTCCATTGTTCTTTACTTATGAATGTTTTTTCCTCACTAGTATCAGAAGCCCTGCTCTGTATTTTTTCTTTCCTCTTTGAATTGAAAGAATCAGACACAAACAGTGAAAGGAAATCTCAGCAGATAATAGTGCAGCCTGCAGAATTCAGTCCATTGTCACTTGGGTTATCAGTGGGGTGATGCTCAGCATATTGGACACGTTCACCGGCCTTAACGTTTGCTTCTTTGAGACTCCACTTCCTTCAGAGTGACCTTCCCACCTTTCTCAGGTGTCTCGATGGGGGCAAATCTCAGAGGAAAGGCAATTTAGAACAGCATTAACCGCAGCCTGGCCTCTGACCCGACACTGCAGCTTTAAGCCTCTGACAGAACGACCATGCTAACTACTGTTGGAGGGCTGGAGTACAGAAAAGCACACCAAAGCACCCACAAACACACGTTCACAAACAGACACACACAGACTTCTACACATAGCACACTGGGGACTCCTTCACCTGCTGACCTCTTACAGAAAAGGGGATTATAAGAAACGGTGCTGTGAATGCTAGTCCATGTTGACCTTGCAGCAAAACTGCATTGTGCTTGAGAGACATTAAAAAACATGTTTCTAGTGCTGAATCCTGTTGGACATTACATGTACTGATTGTTATGTTATGTTTTTATATAAAAACTGTAAGAAAATACGTAGCCAATACATAGTGGATTAAGAGTTTTTTCACTTCCTGTCAGCACCTGTGTGTCCGATAGGCCTTAAATCTGTTTTTATGCACTTACTGATGTTGTTTCCTCATTTCTAGATCCTTGCTTGTGTTTAACTTACGCTCTGATGTACGTCACTTTGGATAAAAGCGTCTGCTAAAATAATTGTAGAATTGTAGGAAAAGTGCCACAGGCTTAAGACATGTTCACTTTCAGACCCGGGGGCTAAGTCCACTTGTTGTATGCTGCCTTTGGCACAAACAAAATAATTCCCCCTAATCAAAGATGCAGTGGAAAGTAAATTTAGTTTTTGTTTTTTAAAGGATCGTTTCTTGAAATAACAGTACTGCCACAAATCACAGTCACCTTTTTGCTTGGCCCTCAGTGTTGGGGTTTAGCAAACATGTCGGTAATTAAAAGGCCAAAGCAGTCCTCTTTGTTATGCAAGGACATTTCGGAAATGCCTTGCAGAGTTTTCTCAAAGAGTGAATACTACCTGTATCTTCTGAATGTGAAGACTTGCTAAATCAATATTCACTCGCTCAAATTTGCCAACAGGGGAAGGTGGAGTCTAGTTTAATTCATGTTTCTGGACATATTGAAGATTAGACAAACTGAAAGAGTTTTTGAGCTGCTCTTCTCACTGTCCCCTGGATGTGGTCGACAGATTCAGCACCAACTTATAGTGGCAGTACTGTAATGATAGTATTCATAGCGTGTTTTAGCATCTTTTGGAAAAAATATATAAATTACATATTCACTCTTCAGAACTAATTGTAACCCTCAATCATAAAGAAAAAAACATTCACTTAAATAGTTTATTTTTAACATTGCAGTAATGAACTCAAATTAAAGAACATTCATCATCAGGACGATTTAGGGCCTGATTCCCCTCTTCCCTCAAAACTAAGAAAAGTCCAGATTGTTTTATGGTTCTAAAGATGATCTTATATCAGATTTTCCTGTTGTGCGAGGTGTGTTAAAAAGAATCCAACCTGCATGGAAGAACTTCTGGGCTGCATTGATTTGAAAAGATAAATATTAAACATGTTCAATATTAACGATCAGATGTCCTGTTGAGTGAGGGGATTCCCCTGAGGACAGCAGAGCACACTATGGATTGTCACGTGCAGCCTGTTGGCCAATTGGGAAGCGAGCTGACTGAAGAAGAAAGAATAATCGCAGCAAATCCATTTTTTACTCTCCTCCAGCTAACGCTGTAACATGACCAGTCTGTGTTCGTGACTCCACCACTTCATCCATAGTTTTCTTTTTACTTGGTGGGTTTTGTGTAAAAAGTAGTTCAAAAACTTTCGCCAATTCTTCCTGCCTGTTGTCCGCCATGTCACGTTTGACAGCAAGAGATTTTGTGAGAGTCTGTGGTTGTTGGTGGATGAAATCAGTTAGTGTCTGTGTGCCCGTCCATAGTGTTGCTCTCCACACACTATAGGAACAAAACTGTTTCACTTATCATTATTTTTCATTATGTGTGGCGTCTCTCACATTTTAAGCACCTCTTAAGATTCTTTAAATCTCCTTGTGTGGGTCAGGCTTTTAAAGCAGGGATTTAATACCTGCCTCTTTAAGGTAAAACAAACTGCCTAGATTTAATTATGACAGACAGATCGTTCCTAGTATTGCCTGGCCTAAAACTACCATTAAACCCCTTTTCTTATTTGCATATTGGTGTACAACACGTAGTAAACTGTAATCTTTGCATCAGTGAGCACAGCCTGACACAAATGAGCGTAAAACCTCAACCCCGAGCAAAATACCTCCCAGAGAGGGTCGGGCAGAACAATAACTGTTTTTATACACAGCCTTTATGAAGCAGCAATTAGCCTGTTTCTCATGCCTCATTGACCTCACACTGAACCCACTGAGGTCTGTCTGCAGAAACCCCCATTAGTTTCCCATTAAAATGTCATTAGAGCCAAGCCACTGATCTGCCTCACCTGGGTCACTATCGCTTATCGTATGCAGGGGGAAGGATGTGGAAAACACTGAAATACTGCACCACTGTAGATGATATTCTGGGTTTCTTTGGGCCACTAGATAACATGACATGATGAGCTAAAACGGTGCCTTGGAGGACAACACAGGAAAGCAATTACAGAGCAAACCCATCAGAGGTGTTAAATAACACATTAACAGTGTCATTAATTAACACAATGTGAAATGCTCAAGGAAGCTATACAAAGAAAATAATACAGAAGTACAGAACTTAAGAGTATTATCTTCAGCTTGATGCATAATACTGGTGTTCTTTACTGATAAAACTACCTGATAATTGTGTAGTGTTTAGTCCTGACAGATGAATCTTTGCTTTAACACCTCAGGGTGCAGCTCAGCAAATACAGGACGATCTAACTAGTTCAACACATCCTTTTCAAGTAAGCATCAAAGACCCTGTTTTAATGCAGTATTATTTAAACAGAGGACCTAACAAAGGGCTGATATGGTCAAGTGCAGCACATTTAATGAAATGCTTCTTTCTTCATTCTTCGTAAGCTATGAGAAATAGCAATTGCCTGTACATAAAAAATACAATACAAAACAAAATGATACACATATTTTCCTTAATGGAAATTTGTCTTGAACTCCAGTAAAGCACATACAGCTGCAATCAATATAAAAAAATATGATTGGATGGAAAATGCCTAAATAGGAATACATAGAAAAAGTTTAAAAAATGCAAAGGACCAAAAATGGTGCCCTGAGGAACACCAGATTAAATGCAAATTGACAACCTGAATACACGCCTGCTTTCTGCTTTCTTTCATTGTGTAAATTGGCATAAATGTCAGAGTTTTTGTTTTACCTTCCGTGCCTGCAACCCTGAAAGTCTTAACGGAGTTAGGTAACAAAGTAAATAGAGCCAGAGAGTGCGCTTAACGCAATGCATGGTTCAAACAACCCAAGAGTTTCTCCAAAGGCAAATCTTATGTGACTTAACATTTTGATTCCATTGTTGTTGTGGTCATTTACAGATTGCTAAAATCAGATTTATTTATTCATCTACTGCTTATCAGCACAATCAAGACTTAATTCGCCCGATATTTGGCTCCTACCTCCATCAAAAACTGACTTTATGGCTCCATATATTATAAACCCTACAGCCCTCAAAGTAATACAGCCTCTGTAAAACATATGCAATGTGCTAGGCATGACATTTAAAAACATATTTTCCTGTTTTTTTGGAGAAACCTTGCAAATAATAACTGCTACTTCATAAATTGCATCATTTCATTCAGCACCTTACCCTATTCTTAAGCATAACCAGAAGCAATTTCTTTTTGGATACTTTTTATATGCTGATGCTGATTCTGCATTTGTGTCCCCTGTGTGAAGGAGTTCATTGCATTGTTTTGGAGTCAGTAATGCATTTATATATGCATTAGAGTGTCTTGTATTTGGCTTTGCTTGCACTCTGAGCAGCACTCCTCTCTGTTAAAAAGCAGCATGTATAGAAGGCAGTTATACTTTAATAACCCAATATTGTTTGGCTCATAGGGTATTCACATCATGTTTAAACAATACTTCAGACAGACACGCTGAGCTATGAGCCTGATACCAGGGCTGACAGTGTGTGACTGCTGCATTCACTGTATTTTAAGAATTGTTTGCCGAGCTAATACGGGGCAACAGTGAAGTAAAACAGAGCAAATGCAGAGTTTTATCCATTTACAAGTCAAACTCTTCAAGAGTGAAATTTTCTTCATTCTACATTCATAAAAATAAATTCTGGAGTGAATTTGATCTCTTGGGTTTTCTAAATTATTTTGAGGTCATTTCTCCTTTTTCTGTGTTTTATTGTATTTTTTTAAGTCATCTCAACTCTTTATCACGAACGAAAGCGTGAATAAAATGACTTTAAAGGTTTTAAGATGATTAACGGTTTGGGTTGATACTTGAAAAAGTAGATTTGCTCATTTATGACTCTGAAAATGTCATGGGACACAGCAGCTGAATCCATCCTGCTGAGTATAATTGTTATTTAATGCAGAGTTCTTTCAGTCGTTAGCCAACACCAGGGATTGTTTATGCAGGAGCGCGGCATGTTATTCAGCACCGTCTTGATTATGATTGGTGAGGCTGCGGGTAATGCCGCTACAATCACCATTAGCCATTTGCTTTATCATTACCGAGAGGCTTCAAATAGCTTTACAGCACAATGTTTGGGGAAAACATCATCAGCGGTGATGGAGGACGAGATTTACCTCGCCCCAAAGAAAAAATCTGCATCGAGATCAACAACATTAATGCTGCAAAAAAAATAATTCTATTGACATTTGAATATTTTACAGTCAGCACCATCCAGACTTTCATTTCCCTGTAGATTTAAACTCCAGTCCATAATGGCTGCAAGCAGCAGATATAAATTAAACAGAGTCTTCCTGGAGATGTCTGCTTTGCTCATATTAATAGCGAGGAGACCTCTCTTTGCTCCAGGCAGTTATACTCCTGTCTGCCTCACATTCATTTAAGAGCTTCTTTTCTTAGCACACATTTACTGTACGGTGCTATTGATTGGACGAGTCAAACATATTAGCACTGATGGATTGGTGTCTCAGTGCTCCACCTGTCACTGAAACGAGCTGGGTGTCACTTAAAGAGGGGGGGAGGGGCTGCAGTATCAGCTGTTTGTACAGCTCGGTCACCTCTGCTCGACTCTGAGTAACCTTCACTCCAGGGATGTACCAGTTTTAAGACTATCTGCTTCAGGTTCACTGAATTAATCAAAGGTTATATGGGTAGATGTTGTCCTGTAAATGTGAACTTGCTACATGTGCTTTAAAAGCGTTATAGTTTCTGCAGCTGCTTAAATCCTTTTGTCAAGTTCTCAGACACATTTTCAAAACTCAACATCTATCAATTGGTTCAACTCATGACCAAAACAGCGTTACAGACTCTGGAGGTGAGTGGTAACTATTTGGGGTTTCCTATGTAGCCAGAAGTTAACGAAAAGGGCCAACAACTCCTTTTCTGTGAGTTGTTTGCAGTCTGATAGGAACCTGGGAAGTGTGAATGTAGTACGATCTGAGAGACATTGTCTAGCTGCGGATGGTCTGGTGCAGTTGCATGCAAATGTCTTTTTATTGACATTAATTCAAGCTAAATTGTCGTCAAATGAATGCAGATAGATTTCAAGATTGCATTTCAGCTCTTTTGCTCTCCACGAAGACTATTTTCTTGCAAACAGAAAAGCTCCCTGAAACACTACTAGACAATACTAAGAGATGTAGAATCTCTTAATAGAGATTAATGTTTGCAGAATACCTCCAGAAAATAATGCAGACAGCACAGTTTTTAACAACTATCAATATGACTACTTCTTGTACAATCTGTTTTTGCAACAATGACAGGGATATTATTTAAATATGTTATTTCTGGGTTGGATCCCTGATTAACGGACAGATGTTAGGACCAAAAGGCTTCAGTTAGATCCTGTGTGTTATAGATATTATTTTGTTGTTATTCATAATTTCTGTTTATCCAACTAGAAAGGCAAAAAATCTCCACTTTTCTGAGTAAAATACATCACCTGGTTACTTCTCAATCAAATATTGGGGAGATATCTGGTGGAATGAAGATGCTCAATTAATCAACCAGGCTGTAAATATGTTAATTTCTGCTGTAAAAACGGGCTTTTTTGACTGGGTTGTGAATGTGACTTCTGATGCTTCTGCAGCCAGCCTCAAGTGGACACTCGATGTACCGCAGGATTTTGCACATCGCTTCATTTTTTAACACCGGAGGTTGCCACTTGATTCTCATAAATCAACAAACTGCAAATTTGATCCTAAAACTCCTTCGGTCAAAGTCTTGTTTCCCTTTAAACATGCTGTTGTAAGACTGGAGCACTGACCCTGGTACACATTGTGACTTTGATGCCAGGTGTAAGCGACAGAAAGCCACTAAGGTTTCTGTCTTCTAGGTTGAGACTCTCTTCATAATGTGTTTAAGGTTGTTTGTTGCTGGACTATTTTAAGAGTGTTTTCTGCTGAATTAAAACAAACTTTTCTGTTACATTTCCTACGTTCAGAGTTTAAAAAGCTTGTCTGGTGTCCTTCAGACTTCTAGTGTGTGTGTGTTTCCGTGTGTGTCTGCTCACATTTTCTCTGCTTACGTCTGTACACCGAAGGGGGAGAAGCTATCAGCCTCCTTTCTAATGTCTCAGGGTTTTATTAATCCAAATCGGTGACACCTCACGCCGAGCCATCACTCAGCCGTCTCTCGGGAAGCTTTCCATTAGAGAGGTGAAATCCCCTCTCGGCCCTGGGCTGACACATTAGTTCAATCTACTCTCTCAAGGTCACAGCGTTTCAATCGGCCCCCAGAGGGACCGAGCGACAGCTGCGGTCTCTCTGAGGGCCACACATACTGATGGAGTGACGCTCAGGTGGGGTGAAGGAGGCGGTAATATCTGCTATTTGTCCATCACTTGCCTTGATGAGTTTTATGCTGAATAAACCTCCATTCGTTTCTCCGTACATCCCCTCCTTCTTCTGCAGAATCAACAAGTGATGACAACAGGGCGGCAGCGCTGCTAGAGATTACTTTTTAAAATGTTCTCAGACTGGATCGCTGTCAGATTTTTTACGTCTCGACAGGTCTGAACAGATCGTTCTTAAAATTTTATTTAAAGGTTTTCTCTCTGTTACTTTGACAGGAGAGGACTCCATCTTCCCGCTAAATTAAAAGTGATGTTACCAGCTCTTTCATCAGATTTCGTTTGGTTTCTATGACCTAAAACTTCATTTTCTACTTCAAACTAACTTCAAACAAACCATGTAGGAGCCACGATATGTTTTTTTATTTTATGTTTATGCCTTTGCAAAGATACTATAACACTGAGGTATACACTAGCTTGTTACCCCACATTGATGGAGACAAAGGGTGGTACAGGTTGTAAGTATATAGATGTGTGTATTGACTGTGTTGTCCTGTCAGAGTGCAACATGTATTATGAGTTTATTTTATCAGCTTCATGTTTAGTCTTGTATTTGGTTACTGAAAGCTTTCTGAATGGACAAAAAGACAGTGCCGGTGATATTAGAGACTTAAAATATGAATAAATGGATTGCCAAATCAAAAGTTAAATAATCATTGGACTCACACATGAAACTTGTTCCTCAATTTTCTCCCCAGCGGCTAATTTAGACAATATTTGGTTTATTGGAAAAACAGTCCCACAACCAGTATCCAAGTAATCATAAAATGCGTTCCGTCTCCACCATGGCTTTGCTCTGTCTGACAGCGCACTACCAACCCCACAGGGTTGTGTTTTATTTTGAAATGTATCGGATGTTCTTTGTGTCTGATTTACTGTCTCGGCCTACCTACTCTGTTCACCCTTGACAGCTACTTGCAGAGTTGAAAGTAGAGTCGTCCATACTTGGGCCGGAGTGGCACTGCTGTCACACGCTCGAGATGGACCGCGTCGCCTCCAGCAGAAACATCAGCATTGACTAGAGAGGGTGCAATCAGCTCCAGAGCGTGCAGTGAAAAATGCGGCGCACACGGATCCTGTTGAAACTGCCTGTAAAACTTGTGTCTCCTGAGCATGTACGCTACTGAAAAAGCCTTTTTTTCTATTTTTCTGCGTTCAGTTTCCTTTATTTAACGTCACTAAGAAGCTTTTGAAGTTTAGGAGGTTTATTGTGTTGTTCTATTTTTAACAAGGTCTTTGAACTCAGATTAATGATCTTTTCAGAATAGCATTTCTTTAGATTGACAGTTTTTGCTGCAGATTTCCCGTGTGTTGGTCCTTGTGTAACAGCCAGGCTTGTCTTGTGTTTGTTATAATGACAGTGGACGTACATGACACATCTGTAAAAACCTTCAGTCAGATGGGTGTGTTTGTGTTGCCTTGTAGACTCCAGCAGTGTTTCATTGTTGACCCTTACCTACGTTTAACAAGAGACAGCAGGAGCATCCTGGGCTCAGTGTTTTATTTTGAAGGACAGCAGGTTGTCAGATATGTTTAATATCAGGTCAGATTGTGTTTGACACTTGAAACAAAGTCTCCAGCATCAGGGCAGGTATCATCTTACCTCCTGGTAGGACATAAAAGCATCTGAGTTAACCTTAGACCTTAGATTGTATCTGCTCTGACAGCAGATATATAGATCACACAGTAAATATAACCAGACATGGAGCCTCGTATCTGTACAGTTACATTTACTGCCCTGTGGCTTTAATGGGTGGAAAGAATTACCTCCAGTGACAGCACAGAGAAAATTATGGAGGATTTTTGCCCTATTAAAACAGTATTTTTCTGTTGTGTATGTCCTGCCTACACTACTGCTGCAGGGAATCAGAAATACTTTCTGGCCCTTTGACACAGTTACATTTCTTTTTCTGTCAACTCTTACTTTTTAAGATTGTCTGTATCTTTGGTTTAAAACCTTTGGTCCAGTTAAGGGAAGTTATTGTGCTTGCATCATACAATCAGCAACATGCATTTTTATTGTGTTATGCTGGTGGCAGTATTGGTAAATGGTAAATGGTAATTGGACTTGAGCTTGTATAGCACTTTTCTAGTCTTCTTTTAGCCGCTGACGAAGCAGCAGGGGCAACTTGGGGTTAAGAGTCTTGACCAAGGACACATCGGACATGTGGCTGCAGGAGCTGGGGATCGAACCCCCAATCTTCTGGTTGAGAGACGACCGACTCTACAAACTGCCACAGTTTTCCTTCTTCCGGATCCAAAATACTGAACACTGATGCAGTAAAATCATTTGAAGGATGATAATGAATTCTAGTTTGAGATGATTATTTAGAGTGAAGAAGTGAGCAGTGGGCGGGGGGAGAGAGGCCGAATGGATGATCCTGAGTCTGGTGAGCTAAAGCTAGCAGGTCTGTGACAGGGGTGATCCTTAGCACAAGAGAAACAGGTTAGTAGACCGGATACACACAGGGAAATAATCTCTTTTACACAAGAGTTAGGATCTGTGTCCACTAACGCCATTTTTGGGCTGGCAGCGCCCATTTTCAAGTTGAGCATTTGTAGCACTCAGTGCTAAGAGTGCAAAATCGCCCTCAGCCACCCACCCTGTTTTTTGTCGCTGCGCTCATGGTGCTCTCGGTTGAAAAAAGTTAAACCTTTGAACACCTGCTCAATTTTCAATGTCACTTCCTTCACCATCCAATCCAAATCAATAAGGGGCGGGACTTCTGATATCAGCTTGGTCTGTTGCACTTTTAATCTTTTACTAAAATGTGGGATGTCTGCTTTTGAAAGGTGCAACAAAATTGAATGTACTCACTTTGTCATTCTTTTGGTGGCAGCATCACTGTTACTGCATGAAAATAAATCTAAATATTTAATAGCACATAATTCAGTTCAATTGGTTAGCTTTCTACAGTTCTCTGGGAGGTATCTTCAGTGTAATTTAAGGGGGAATAACTAGAAGCTTACCTCACTACATTTTACAAGTAGCTTTAAGCAATACTGCTTATTTGTGTTGTTGTTTTAAATCAGAAATCAATGGTATCTGCTATAATAAATACATTTTTGGCCTTTATTCCCCGTTCAGAGACAACAAAGTGAAGTCCTGATTTTTGTATGCTTTAAAAAATCATCTTTCTAGATTTTCCTGTGGTGTGAGGTGTTAAGAGTGACCAGAGCTGCTCAGAAGAACATTGGGGTTGCATTGATTTCAAATGTTTTAATATTTATGATCTGATATCCTGTTGTGTGGGGGGAATCCCAAGGACACCCGAGCACATGTAATGAACTGATATCCTATTGGGAGTTGGGCTGGCTGAAGAGGGAAGCACTACAACCACTGCAAATCAATTTTTACTCACCTCCAGCTCATGCTATAACATGTATAGACCATGTTCATGTCGTCTCCACGACTTCATCCATAGTGTTGTCTGTTTTCTTCGTAAGTTTTCATGACAAGTAGTCCAAAAACTATCATAGCCATTTCTTCCTCTCTGTTGTCTGCCATATTTGTTTACTCTTAAGTTGCATTTGTCGTCACGTGTTTGGGGTCTCTAACATTTTCAAAATGTGTTAAGATTTTTAAAATCTTTTTAATTTGTTCCAGGCTTTCAGTAATTGGTTAGGTTATAAGTTTTTATCTTGGCTCGCCCTTAAGTCTTCATCACTGCAGTGCATTCTGAAAGACTCCGCTCAGGGAACTTCCTGTGATTTAATGGAGCAAAAATTGGAGTCAAGAGAGGCTCTACCTTTCCCTGAAGACTTTAGGTTCAATATTGCTTCAGGGAATTCTGGTCAGCCCAAATCCCTGTGGGTCCCTCGGGGCAGCGCCAGCGAATAGGCCGGGCCAGATTAATGAGCTTTAAAGCGGATCTTTGACTTGTGGCAGTGTTTGACTTTTTGAGCGCAGTGTGACCAGCGGACCCTCCCCCGAGACCTCCAGTCGGCTCAGTGCTTTCTTTAATTAAAGGGAATCATTGCACAGTGGACGGATCCAGAGGGCTTTACTTAATACCTTAAACACAGCTCAATAATACGGGATGGATTTCAAACAGAGCTCCTGATACGACTTCACAGAGAGTCTCCAGGTGAGACAAACAGTGACGAAGGGGAAGACGAAGGAAGGCTTGAAGGCTAAGTTGCATATTGTGTGTCCTTGAATTTTAAACCAAATGTGCTGTGCCTTGTGAAAAAATTGGCGCTAAAACTGGATTTTTATGTTAAAAAGAAGATGTGTTTTTCTTTAAAATTTAAAAAAGCATCTTGTTGCTGCAACCTTCTTCTTTTTTTTTTTTTTTTTTTTACAAATTTGAACTTTGGTGATCTTTTGCACATGTACGCCTCTGCTTTGTGTCTCCATATGGTTAATACAGCCTACCATGCAGCTTTTGGGTTCATAACAAAACTTTAAAGCTCTGACTCACCATTGGGAGTTGTACTCTCGGGTAGAAGGTCCTGCTCTGCCGACCCGTAGGCTCCTACAGCAGTACACATTTACAATGTATATATAAAGCAATTATTGTTCTGCTTCCACACTATCTATGTGTTTTTTATTACGCAGAAAAGCACCAGACTGTATTCTTTGCCTTCTCAGGACCTCTTTTATTTCAGCCCTTATATTCAGCCAAAGACTAAACCCTTCATTCATATGTCAAAATGATGTTTTTGCGTCAACAGATACATCAATGCCACAAAAACGTGCTCTTTAGCTTCTGACTATATTTTCAGACTGCTTTTGTGTATCAAATAGAAACTCAAAAATCTTCAAATGTCGTCCAACAGTTTGATACGGTAAACAGAAAAACATGAGACCTTCCACAGAACAAACACATGCAGCCTATCACCTGAAAACCTACTGTGGGAACCAAACAAAGACATCATATTTGCAGTACTTTTCTAAAGTAACAAAATTATGACTCTACCCAAAAGTTTTTTTTTGGTATGGTAGCTGCAGATAACAGCTCATTCTGCAATCTGTGATGTTTTTAACTCAGCTTACCCTTTTCAGAAAAAGCATTGTGGGTAATTTATGCACGGCTGGTTCATTATGTTAGGTGTGTCTCTCCTGTGTGTGTGTGTGTGTGTGTAAAGAAATTCTGGAGAATAAATCATAAGAATAGTGGAGTAAATGCTTATGCAGTCATCAGAAAGTGTCCAGATAAACTCGGGAAAAGAGACAAGCTGTGTGCAATAAGTGAATAAAACTCCTTTTTTTGCCTTAAAACCACAATGACTCACCAATGTTTGTTAGAATCATAGACAACATGGACGTTTCTTTGATGTCACCCATTGGCTTTGAAGCAGACTTTTGCAGCCCAACAATGGCGGTCGCCATATTGGAAATGCTGTCTCAAACTTTTGGACGAGCTTGTAAAAAGCAGAGAGGTGGAGCTGAGACCGGCCTGAAGCTACCTGGTGAACAACTTCAACACGCCCACTTTGAAATTGCTTGAAAAGTCTTTAGGTGTCAGGCCAGAATTGTACAAATTATTTATGTATCTTGGAGAGAAAAACTTTTCTACCATAAATAATATAATCTTTTGGGATCATAAATTACATTTGCAAATTGTTACACATAACACAGGTTATTTTTTTCTGCTGTGAAAAAGTCCACATTTTATTTTGACAACTTTCATGTATTTAGATCAGGCAAGAAAAAGAAACAATGAATATGACCAAATTGAAGTTTTAATAGTGAGATTTAGAGTCAGTGCTTCACAGAAATGACACGTTTTTAATACCAGACTGTCTTCAACAGAAAATTGTTATTTCACAATGACTCTCTAAAATCCTTATTGGCCTGACTGTGCTGTGGTGTGTAAACCAATTTAGTGTCAGAACAGCCTAACCTCTGCCACATTTCAGTCAAGTGACACTATGATTGCTGCTGCAAAAGCCATTAATTCATTTCCCCCGACATGTGCTGCAGATCCTGCGGTTGACTCAAAGCTTTGCTCACTGAGATGTGACGGGCTGAGGGAGGAGTGAGGTTAGTCTGTTGAAAACTCAGCAGGGTAAGAGTGCCATAACACAGCAGCCCCTCCAGAAGTAGCTAGCCCAGCTAATCCCAGTGCAACAAGGAAATGCCAGCGTGCATACAGAGCTTTGATCTAAGCAGCCTGCACAAAAGACGTTCAAGATAAACCGCCTTTCTGACATTCTCCAAATCCCTGCAACATTACCTTTTAGCAGCTATAATCCTATATTAGCTCATGAAGAGGAGGTCCCAAAATCTGAAGAGATAAGACATGCCTGCTTCCATTTTGATTTGAATTGTACCCTCAAACCACAAAATTCTGCACAAAAGAACAAATTCCCCCTTTTAAAGCCTCAAGTTCTGCATTTTAGCCATTGCCAACATGGTTTATTGGAATCAGAAGTGACCGCATTTGGATGATGTTATGTCTCTATACTTGTTTGCTGTTGTTGTTGTAACGCCAGGTAGCCCCGCCCTACATCCTGCTGTGTTGTTTTTATACATGTTTTTTTCACGTGAACTCCTCCCTGTCCAACCGTTAGCCCTGCCACCATGTGGGGGAAGAGAGACGGCATTGCCCACTCAGAGACGCTGTTAGTGGAGGTACAATGGCTGCCTATCCGGCAAAACTACAACAGCAGAAGAACTTACAGACTTTCCAAACTGGAGAAAAGACTGTTTGGTCTAAAGTCCTTCAAAGAAATAAGGACTGAATCATCTTTGAGCTGCATATCCAATCAGCAACTTCCCATGTTGAACATTAGTAGAATTACTGTAGTTCCTCTAGTGTCCACTTGAGGCTGGCTCCAAAAACCCCGGATACATGGGGGCGATATGGGAGGGGAATTTTTCATTTTAATTTTTATGGAAGAAAAGAGGTATGCCTAATTAGGGGCATTACTGCCTTTGTAGTGACTTGTAAATCACAGGAAGCCCCGCCCTAAACCCTTCCCCCCCTTATGGTCTGTTTGCCTCTAAATTGGACCAATGAACATCATGCTGTCTGAAGAAGACTTGAAACTAAACATTGTTACTATAAACTCATCAGGAAAGTGTTTACTTCCATACAAAAAGACTCCAATCTACCCTTTTAAACCATCAGTGAAACCCTTTAGGACAACTTGTATAATTTCTACTTGATTCATGTTAACTTAGTCTTTTTCGAAGCACCTGAAGGGAATGTTTTTTCTTTCATATTTCACTAAATCACGTTGTTAGCTGCTAGAGGGGAGTTCTGTAAACCTCTAAAGTCTGAACAAATTCATAAATGAATGTGTCCATGGATTAGATTTACATGTTGTTTGAAGGCAGAGGAGGGAGGCTAAATTTCACCTTGAGAAATATTTTGAAATGTGGAGCTGATTGGCCTGTTTGAATCGTTAATAGACAAAGATTAAGGATTTATACTAACAGGATGTGTGTGTGTGTGTGCAGATTTTAAGGAAACCAGCTGAGCGGTAAATTAGTCGGCATATCTGATAATCCTTTTTCCTGATCCTTCAGACAGACTAATGCATTAACGCAGCACAGAGGTGACTGTATATCTGTAATAGTTTACACCAGAGGTACAGTTTTCACAAAACTACATTTCTACTAACCACTGTCTTGCACATTCCTGTACAACTGTACATTACAATTTTAGATTTTGTAAAAACAAAACAACAAACTTAAAATCTTACTGGAGTCTCCTGATAGGCAGAGTCAACAAGCCACTTTGTTTAAGCACACACATACGTGTTCCTCTGCCTGCAGCACACTGGTTAAGTAATTGTTACAAAAGCATCATCCAGATTGCCAAATTCAGTCGAATTCCTCCACGTTGGATCAAGCATGTTTCAACGGTTATCTGGTTAAAGGTAGTTTTTTATATTTCAGTGACCAACCAAACATCTGGGTTGCAACAGTAAAGTCAAAATTGCCCAAAGCGATAACTATGTTACTATTTTGTCACTCTAGATGTCTTCAGGCATTCTCCACAGCCCAACAAGTCCCAGCTCAGCTGAACACCTTTTCATGTGTTAATGTTTCCACCAAGATTTTGACCCTGCAGCAGAGTCTGCATCACGCTATTTGGCTTTTGACCAAAAACTTGCAGAAAACGCTCTCAGCCCACCCCTCTGTCGTTAATATTCTCCACCTGTATGCGGGGCTGTGTGGGAGATTTGCAGTATCTAGCCTTGGAGGATGATGGTGAAGTCCCATTAAGCCTTGTGTTTACTGAGACAAAACAGCGGCCTTACTTAACGCCGCTGTGTTTCCTGTATACAAGTGTGAAAAGACAGAGCTGTTGATTACCTGCAAGCTGCAAGGACTTCTCTCTGCCATGATGAAGAGATCACATCAAATCTTTTCTCCCCACACTTTGGAAATAGAACTGTGTTTTTGGAGGTGACTTTTCACCACATAGTGCATCATGAGAACATTAATAAGAAATGTGTGATGCCTGCTGAAGGTATGATGTACTCGTCTGACATATCAGCACATCAGCACATTCTTCAGCATGCATTGTGACTTTTCTCCTAACGTAAGTGCCCATATACTGCATTATAAATAAAGCATCCATAAAGCCTGTTAGCATGGCCACACTTGGTGGTTTATGTTCCACACGTGAAGTGCTACAGCTGCAGTTTTCTGCCTGCATCACCTGCTTTCTCTAAATTTGAAATGACTGAGGTGAGCTTGAACGTCTTAAAATGCAGTTTCATGCAGGAAAGAGAGAGAAATACAATCCCAGGAAGCAAATAAGGAGATTATTGTTTTCTTAACAGCAGGTTGCCGTGGAGATTTTGATGGGCAGATGCATTTCCTTTTAGCTTCAATGGGTCAAGTTTAAATTGTGCAAAAGCGATTTCTGATGTGAGCGATTATTTTGAGATGTGTTATTTTGTACTCTGATCTTAAAATAAAGCATGTAGTTTCTAACAACAACCACTGCTTTTTCCTGGATATAACAATTGTTGAGCAGAACAAACAACATGTTTAAGATCTTGCTGTGAGACAGGCTTAACCACGTTGTTTCTGAAAATAATGTTAGGAGAAAATAACGCGTGGTTTTAAAATCTAACTACTTTTTTTTTTTCAAATTTTTTTAGTGGATGTTTTGTATAAGAAGAACTTTCACTTTTGATCCTTAAATATGTGCTGCTTTTAGGCCTTAGCGTCAGTGAAGCACAGCCTTTTGATTGGCTTCTGTTCGGGAGCAGTGAAATAGACAAGCTAATCAATTCAATCAGTTTACTTACTGACATACTCACTAAAATCAGAGACCAAGTTTAAGCTGACATTTAAGGCATCCCTGATATGTGTAGTGTCCTCTACGAGAACCTCCTTTAACATAGCTTCACTTCATAATAAAATAAAAACTGATTACTCGTGTTTATTGGAAGATTTTGATTGCAGACGATGACAAGGAGCTGAAAAAGATTTGTTTGTTTCAGTCCTTCTAAAAAAAGAAAGTAATCTTGAGGTTATTTTTTCTACTTAATTTGAAGTTAAAATGATTCCAAAAACATTCACCGTTATTCCTTCATGTCATTTGTTGTGTTTATTACCTCTAAAGTCACGTTTGACCACAAGAGATGTTGCGAGATTTCAGGTACTGAGAGTCAGGGTTGGTTTTTAGTGAATAGAATCTGTTAGTGTGTGTTGTGCTGTTTGGGTAATTTTGCTGCTCTTCACACATTAAAGGAACAAATCTGTTTCATCTGTATTTGTCGTCATGTGTGGGATCTGCACATTTTCAACATCCGTTAAGATTTTTAAATTCTTTTAGTGTGGGCCAGGTTTTAGGAGAACCAGGATTAGTTCTTCAGTCGAGCTGCGGTGTGCACCCTGCCCGCCCGACCAGAATACAGAGCCGTGCTGTGGACGTCTGGAGCTGCTGTTCGGGTGACTAATGAAGCTCCGCCGCAGCTCCTGCACTGAACCCTGCTGCAGGAATGAGATCAGATTAACACGAAAAAAAGTTAAATTATATAAATGCATGCAGCACACAGAGCAGAGTGGTAGTTTTTACTCTGCAGTATTTTCTGTTTTCTCCGGCCTGTAAGAGCGTTCCTGAGGTGGGATGAGCAAATGGAGATGTCTCATAGATGGGCAGGTGATGGAGTGGAGAAGCCTGGCGTGGCCCATCACTCACGATAATGCCTCCATTACCTCGGTGTGAGGGCCGTGTGTGTGTGTGTGTGTGTGTGTGTGTGTGTGTGTGTGTGTGAGTGTGTGTGTGTGTGAGAAGCCTTATTCTAAAATAGACATGCTCCACAGAGCCGGGAGGCAGCACTGCAGTCAAACATTTCAACCCCGTTTGCTGCTCTTAAATTTTAACTTTGTTGGTTTAAGTCTTTTAAAACTCTGCACTTTTGCACTCGGGGGGTTTTAGGGAAATGATGTGGAAATCTTTGAGGAATTAAAAGCCGTAAAAGATACACATTTCGACATATTCTTGTATGTTTTATGACCATAGGTCGTGAAGTTTTTAATCCTGTCGAGGTAAATGAAGATAATACAACTGATAGAGGGCCATGATAAAGCTGTGATGTGATGTTTTATTGTTGATGACATCTTCTTTCTCTTGTAAATTTAGACTTACTTTCCCTTTCATCACGCAGTCCCTTCAGGAAATTGCAATGACGTGATCAAAATTATCAACGCAAAGTCAACCAATCCTTGTTAATTGTGTACAATTTTTCAGATCTCCGCAACTTTTCTGCAAGTTGGACCAATCATCTTAGCCATTCCAGGAGTAACGTCTCCCCTGTTGTTTTATTGGACACCAGTTATTCATTGATTTGGAGGTGGAACAACTAGACGATAGGTTTTTCTGTAACATTACCTTAGTGATAGGTGATGTTACAGAACTCGCGAGTTTGCTCCCTTTGTAATTTAGCTCATTTTAAGAAAAACAACACCGCTGGGGTAACTTTACGCAATTTTGAGAAAACTTCTCAGCGCTTTACATTTCTTTTAGTAATCAACTCTGCTTTGGCCCTACTTCTGCATACCTCAATGTGTTCCTCTGCCTGTAGGGCACCGATCAGCTGTTTGGGTCGCAAGCTTCGAATGACACAACAAATACAACCTAACAAAAATAATCCTCATGTTAATGCTGACCACCATCTCCTGTTGTTAATATACTTACTATTGACATGTCACTCATACAACCCCACTTCAAACATACCAAACTATCCTTTAATAAACAAGGCAGGCTTTATTAATTCAAGAAAACCTAAAGAATTCAGTCCTTGTCCTGGAGTTAAACCTTCCATCCATTATCTTTACCGCTTTTCCAGTTCAGGGTCGCTTGGGGGCCGATCCCAGCTGTCGAGAGGTGGGGAACACCCTGCACTGTTCACCAGTCAATCACAGGGCTGACATATAGAGACAGACAACCAGTCACACTCACATTCACACCGACGGGCAATGCAGAGTCACCAATTAACCTAACGAGCATGTCTTTGGACTGTGGGAGGAAGCTGGAGTACCCGGAGAGAACCCACACATGTACGGGGGGAACATGCAAACTCCACACAGAAAGACTCCTGTTGGAAGGGGATTTGAACCATGAACCTGCTCGCTGTGAGGCAACAGCGCTAACATCTGCACCACCATGAATCCCCGAGAGTTAAACCACCTTTCTTTAATGTCTAAAAAACCCATCCTGGTGTTCATACCAACTCACATCTGTGCAGGTCATCTCTCAGTGGAGTTATCTCTGCAAATCAATCAGCCTATCAGCTCACATGTCCTCTGTGTGTGTTTGATCTGAAGAGCTCTCCTCTCCACAGCAGAGTCTGATCCACATCACTTATATATGCTGTGTTTTGTTATTTTCAGACAGAGAACATATTTCAGTATGAAGTTTTTAGTCCTTTTGGCACTTCTGTGACCTCCTTTTAGGGTTGTGAATAAATATTTCTTCTCTCTCTGTAGGTTTTACTTTCTTTTCCACAGAGTAAAAAAATATTCAGCTATTTTTTTCCCCCCATAAATTGCAGAGACGGAGGTGTTTTTACTCACAGGTGTCACCTTGTCTTCTGAGGCTTCATAAAAATCCTCTTTGCTGATGCTGCAACCTGAATTATTTATTCAGCCTGAAACTAATCTACATTTCTCCTCCTCCTCCTCCTCCTCTCACGTCGTTATGTACCTGTGTGTCCTTCTCCTGTGACTGACATTGAAGAGGAGGAAGACGGTTTGCTTTCAGTTTTCTCACCAAGCAGCTCCAACATGAACTACTTTACCTTGTAGATCTGATGCTCAAATCAATAAACGTTCAGTGCTTGACGTAGCATTTTAAACTATCATGACATGTGTACAAGTTTTGAGAGGCCTGCATGCTTACACTGAAAACAGAAATTCATAATGAAAACATTTTCTCTTACCTTGATAATTCTAAGGTCAATGCAGAAGGCGCGTTGGAGGACAAGAAAGGCTTTTAACTGGGGTTCATGTTGTGAAATATTAGTTGTTCGGATACCTTAGGCATTCAAACTACTCGTTAAGGTTCAAGACAAAGATTGTGTTTGAAAAAGGCATGTACTGTATTTTGAAACTGTAAGTGCCTAGTAAACATGACTTTTTTAACGACTTGGTTACATTAAGGATCATGTAGGTTGGAGTTTTGCGGTAAAAATAAGTATTTTGGAAAAAGTATAGGAAGAACCCCAAACCTGGAGCTTCATGGTGGGCAATCCATGTGAGACTGTCCCCCCTTCAGCTGATGGATTATGTATCAGATAAATTATTGAACATGACCTCCTCTGTGAATGAAAAAGAAGCCAAAGCCAGTGCAAACCAAACGGGAAGGATGAACAACTCAGAAAGGTGTGGAGTGAATTATGAGTTGTTCCCCAAATTATTATTTTTTTATCGAGGGGTTGAGGAGGCAAGAAAAACAGCTGGATGAATGTGCAGTATGTGGCATCAGGATATTTTACAATTGTCATGACTGAGCTTTCATTTAGGTTGACAACACAAGTAAGTCGGTTTTGAAATATCAGAAAATGTTCGTCTTACAAGAGCGATAAAAAAGAAGTTTGAACAAAATGGTCATTGTTCAGAGGTTTCTGCTACTCAGGATCGAAGGTGATGTGAAACGAGCTGAACTTCTTACGTGCTGATATCCATTCTTGACATTTCTTAAAGCTTGTCTATCATTAGATGACTGCTCACGGGTTCAGGAATCGCAGATGTGTTCCGACATTTTTGCTCTTCACACGGACTGTTTTCTTACTACTTCACTACAAACCTACAGACTCTTTATAGGCAGAACCTGTGAATACATTTTGTTCAATGAAATGTATTTGACTTAAGGCCATAAAATAGAATTTTAGTGTAGAAAAAAATATTCAAAAGGTGCAGTTTCTTCTGCTTCACAACTGTACGACTTCTTCAAATCATCCCAAATTAATATTTTTGTCGTTAAAGGAAGAATGTGCGACATTGTACACATAGATATAGCTGAAATCAAGTACATCCCTTTATAAATACCTCTTTGAGTCATGCCTGTTTACAACGAGTGAGAACTACGAGTCCTGCTGGCTGTTGTTGTTGTCGGAGCTGTGTTTACGTCATGTTTACATGGTTGTGACGGCCCGATCCTCCTGCGTAAAAAAGCTTTTAAGTCAAGGAATAGTGAAAAGAAGAATAAGATACTCGCTGCTTATTTGAATTACGGTCAATCAATTTATGTGGAATATGAAGCTACGAGTTAACCAAAGTGTGCTAACATTAGCCTGCTAGCACAACAATGCAGGACACAGACAATTTTCCCGCCCCACTCGACTCCTTCATGCGAACATGAGGGGAGGGGATTAGAGGTGTGTCGCTGAGACTTCAGTATTGTGGAGGTGTTGCCAAACAGCCATAAATTTGGTATTGGTATTTGGTATTAACATCTTGATGAAACAGATAACAATACTGGATTTTATTTAAGCATATAAGTTGGAGGCTACAGTTGATGTCTCTCTGTCCCTGTCTGAGTAGCTGTTCTGCAGCACTGACACACAGCTGGATCTTGTTTTGTCTCCTCAGTTTTGTCGTATTCGTCTCACTGCTGCCCTGCAGGGTCAGACGTCCTGCTGGGAAAACTCCTGCTCCCTCAGACTGCTTGTCCCTCTTTGTTTGTTAAACCGGCCTTCCTTTCTCTCAGTCGGACAGGAAACAGAGGCCGATGACCTGCACCTGCTCTGCCTTCCATCTGCCAATCAGCTGCGGCGAGCCAGTGCTGAGCACAAACAAGCTTATTGAATTAATGTTAAAACGCAGAGTGGGGCCCAGCTCGGTAATTATAAATCAAGAGTTATCAGCGGAACATAATTGATTTGGTAATTGTGTTTGCTTTCTTGAGTCAAAACCAAAAGTTTGCAGGCATGAATTAGAGACGATGTCAGTGCAGCTGAAGCACCGGGATGTTGAGTGAATGTCAAATATCTGCTGCTGCAGCCTTTGAAGCCGAGCAGAGAAACACTCTGTCACACAAAAACAACAATACACAAAGGTAAAATAAGTACAAAACCTCTACAGGATTCATCACATAGTTTAATTCTCTTCTTTTTTTTAGCCTCTTAACTTTATCAGTTATATGGGGTGATAAAATCAGCAGGGAATGGCAGGAGGATCAAATTAATGTTGATAAAGATGGTAGATTTTTAGTTTTACTTATTATGGATTGATCTAACAGTCTAGACATCAGAGAAAACATGACTGCAGCCAGTCATCGTGCAAAACTTTACTTTCTGTAAAAGTCATGTCCCAGGGGATGTTGGTAGCCTAGTGGTTAGTGCGCCTGCCCCGTGTACGGAGGCCATGATCCTCCAGGCGGGTGGCCCAGGTTTGAATCCAACCTGTCGCTCCTTTAATGCATGTCATTCCCCACTCTCTCTCTCCCTGATTTCTGACTCTATCCACTGTCCTGTCTCTGAAATAAAGAAAAAAAAACAACACTTTTTTCCCATTCCCCCTTTAAATTACAGATCTTTCTTGCTGTAGCTTTTCATCCATCAGGGGAGAATTTTGTTTTTCAACTTTATTCTTAATAAATGCACAAATAAAATTTTGTTTTAGGATTGAAACTGAAAGCTTGACTTTTTTTTCTGAACGCGAAAAAGCCCCCCCATCTTCCCCAATAATCTCTTCTCATTTCTCCCGTGCCTGCAGCTCTTATACTCACAACTACTAAATCAAAAACTACAGATCTAACTTCACTAGCAGCTGCTCATAAAAGTGGTGTACATCTCTTTCAACTTGCAGACATTTTACAGCATGATGAAACAAAAACATTCAAACACATAGAAATACAACTTTCCAGCTTTAATTTCACACACCGTCTTAGGCTGCAGCTTCTCTGTGTCTGCTGATGTTGTCTTTTATTTCAACACTATATTTGTTGTAGTCATTTATGGTACAGCTGCTGCATTTTTTTCTGCATCCTTCTCTCATCTCATGCCGTTTTGTTTCAGCTGTATCTCCTTCTTCCCTGTCTGATTAAAGCAGCATCTAAAGCTACTGTAGAGAGAAATGTATCCTCGCAGGCTGCAGCAGAGTTATCTCCCCCCTGGTGTGGCTGCCTGTCGCTGTGAGATGAGGGACTCGAAGGGTGGAGAGATTGCCTGCCCATCTGCGATTGAATCAGCTGTCAGTTATCTCCTGTGTGTTGGGGAAATCGTCAGGTAGTTCTGCTCGGGTCTGATGCCCTGATAAGACAAAACAGAAAGCGGCACACTTGATCCTGACGGGTTCCTCCTCGACATAACGCAAATGAACCCTCCACATTTCCCCTTTCCTGCGTCTGATAATTCAAAAATCAATTTCCACAAGCCGCCAACTCTTAGCACCTCATTCAAATATTTAGATTGTTCTGGTCACTGCACTGATTTGCAGATTGTTTTAGTGGGGGAGTTTTTTTAATCATGCTGGGTGAGATACTTCCTCTTCTAAACAAACTACAATTGCTCTGCAGACAGAGCTGCTGGTTAAATTCACCCGGAAACATCGCACCGCTGTTTGTTTGTCTTTCTCTGAGATGAATCCCTGCGGTCGTCCTCCTCTCACACTTCACTGATTAAAGATTGCACTCGGGAAATCAAGGATCGCCTCCGTCCTGGCTGCTGAAACGAGACCCAAATGTTGTGAGACATCGGCGTATGGGCTTATTTTCCTGCTGAGTGCCCTTGTTGCCGCCAGTGTCCCTTCCTACCATAAGTTCAGAGGTCTTTACAGCAGCAGTGTTTCATCTCACAACCCCCCCCCCCCTCCCCCTCGCTCTCTGAGTCACTGCCTGTTTGTTGACAGTCCCTTCCGTTCCACTCCACCAGCTTCAGTCAAATTTCACACTTGTCAGGCTGCCTGATTCCTCCAACAGCTACAAGCACATCTGAGGGCAGCCCCCCAACCCCCTTCATGCGCCTCAGCCTTCCCCTCCTTCCCCCTCCCCTTATGTTAAGATGGCTTCAGGTTAAAGCTCGCCACTGGGCCCTTTTCTCCTCATCTATTTTTAAATAACCAATCTTGTAATTTGCATAAAAAGGAAATATCTTCATTAATGCGACTGAATGAAATGATCGAGTCGCTAAATCTTTTGGATCTCTTCATCTAGATGGCAGGATTTCTTGGAAATAGTTAATTTCTGCATCCTCCAATAAAGCTTAAAGTTTGAATGAACAGGCAATGAAAAGGAGAGACGGAAGTGTAGCCTTGATATTCATTACTACTTATTAGAATAACACCTAGCTCCACTGGGAAGCCCACAAACATCGCTGTTGCTTCTGAAGACTGAATGATCATCAGACTGTAAATGATGGGTTAGCTGATTGCACTGCAATTAGATTTGTTTCTCAAATCTGATCTTGATGACTGACTTTCTGCAATGTTATTTGCAAACAATCTGAAGAAGTCCTCTGAAATACTCTCTGAAATCGAGGGCTGAAATCGAGGGCTCTGATTAGTGCAGCACCTGCATCAGCTCTGATTCACATCCTTCTCTCCCGGTTTCAATTGTGATTTAATGTGATGTTAGTGAAACAAAAGACACGTGTCCGGAGTCAGACAACAACTGCATTGACAAATCGGGCGACTGTAGCTCAGTTGGTAGAGTCGGCTGTCTCCTATCCGGAGGGTCAGGGTTCGATCCCCAGCTCCTGCAGTTATATGTCTGATGTGTCCTTGGGCAAGACACTTAACCCCAATTTGCTCCCAATGCTTCGTCGGCGGCGTGCGGATGTGTATGAATGGGATTAGTTACTTCTGATGGTCACTTTGCATAGAAACCTCTACCATCAGTGTGTGAATGTGTCGGTGTGACCTGCGGTGTAAAAGCGCTATAGAAGCTCAAGTCCATTTGTCATTTACAAACCCCCTAGAATGTGGCTTGGATCTGATTGGCAGAACCATTTTAAGTGGATTTTTTTTTCATGTAGAGAGTTTTAAAATGAATCAATCTGGATTTGTAAAAAAACAGATGTGGGCGGGGTCATAGATACACTTGCAGATACACACAGATAGCAAGTCAGGGAGGTAGAAGTGTCAGTTACTTATGACTTTTACTTATATACATAGTACTGATTAGTAATGTTAGAATGTGTGTGTGCACATGAGTTTAATATGTTTGTATAGGGGCCTAGATGGCCTAGTGGTTAGGTCCCGCCCTGTGTACGGAGGCTTATGTCCTATAAGCAGGCGGCCCAGGTTCAAGTCAGACCTGTGGCTCCTTTCCTGCATGTCATTTCACTCTCTCTCTATCTCCCTGATTTCCTGCTATATCCATTGTCCTGTCCAAATAAAAAAGGATAAAAGAAAAGAAAATATGTGTATGTATGGAAACATATGTTGTGTATACACCAAAAACCTTTATATCTATAATTACTTGTGCCTGCACAGTATGCAGGAGCGCTGCTTGTAAAAAGGCAAGCCAGGCAACAGCTTGGGGGCCCCCCCAGGACTGACAGGGTTTAAACTACAGCAGTGGCTGAAAATGTGCAAAGTTTCTAATGACAGTAGGAAACCCCCCTAAGGTGGCCCCATCTGACAGCACTCACTCTTGTTGCACTGTCAAGCGTTGCATTCATTATTGCTGTGAAAACCTACGTTTGTCAATGCAAATCAGCAGGGGGAATGTGGGAAATGAAGTGTTTAATTGTTCTTTAATTCTATGCTTTGAAAATAATTCTAATCAACAAAATATGTAAAAACAGACCGCATTTCCACTGACAGTATATTCCATCAGCATTGAATGGTATACAATATGTGTTAAACATTTAAATCTACGTTCTTAATGCAGCACATACTGATGTAGGGCTGGAAATCTTTGAGTGTCTCGCCATTCGTTTTGATTTCGATTCTTGGGATCACGATTCACTTGAGAATCTATTTTCAATTCAAAACGATTCTGGATTCATGGATTCAAAGTCTATTTTTGAATGAGTACATACTTCAGGATCTACTCCAGTCATCTGTGAGACTGGCTGAATTTCTTGCTGCTTCATCCGAGTTAAAGAGCTAGCATTAGCACTTAGCAGGGAGTGACTGATAAGCCCAAAAAAAAAAAATCGATTTTTCTGAAGTTATTAATCTATCAGAAGATAAGAATTTGAGTTTTACATACATTGATTTTTTTTCCCACCTTTAATTGATAATACTACAAAAATAGTTGGAATTCAAAAATCTTTAATTTTCAATGTTTGCTTTTTGTATAACACTATTCCATCCCATTATATTTCTATTTGTTTAGCTTAATAACTGTATTTATGCAGTAAAAGCTCTTCTAAAGAAGATGAGAAATGAATGCTGTATGAACTGTTCATTGTATATTGTGGGTGAATATTCATCATTGAACCGTCGGTCACAAGCATGCTCTAGGTTTCATACTGCAGCCTAATATATTGTACTTTAATCTAAAATACAGGAAACCCATGCTGCTTGTATGACTAAAGTTTGCAGTATTATTTGATTGGGAGCACTACACAGCAGATAATGTCGAGCTTACAGCACAGAGCGTGCTCCTACATGATAACTGTGTCTCTCTCCAAAGCTCTCACACCCTGTTGAACTGGTTGAGATGTTGCCAGTTGCTTTCTAAATCTCCCTATCTGAGCCCCCCCCCCCCCTCCTCCTCCTCATCCTCTCCTCTCCATCACCCCGGCCCCCCTCATCTCCTTCATCCAGCCCTCTGCCTCTCTCAGATGGCTCTCCCCTCGACCTGTTGGAGTGGAGAGGCCCATCTGTGGGCTTATCTTGCTCCGCCGGAGAGCAGTAAACACTCATTTTTGTGGCTGTCAGTTTGGTGAAGGTGGGCAGCCGTGTGGAACATCAGCAGCGTTCTCAGCGGTGGAAATAGAGCCGGCTTCAAGGCTGCTAGAGCCACTCTTTTCCCTCGTTTCTCTTCCTCCCCGGGAACAATGGCAGCACTTTTAAACCTGCCTCGTATTGATTTAGAGGTTATGTTTGCTATTTCTCGCCGTCTTTCAGGACTACATATCTATATGTTGTGCTCATGTACAGAAACATGCTGCCACACGGTTTTCTTATTACATGTGCTGTGTTAAATCACAGTACACATGTAGCAAAGAAAAAGAAATAGCTATATAAAAACCTTCACGGCATAACAACCAAACCTAAATCAACATATTTTTAAATCAGTAATGTTTGTAGGGAATATTTTTGTAAAGTTACAGAGCTACTATTCTGTATATTTTAAAACTGAATCTGCTGAAGTATCTGTAGCTCTGAGGTTTTTTTCTCAATATATATTTCTTTCCCAGACTTGTTATTAAATCCACCAGAGGATCATTTTTACTGTAAACTAAGCCGAAGTGCTCTTTTGACTCTCAATGTCAAGGAAACAAGAAACAATTTGCTCGTATAAAAAATAAGCTGGGAAAAGTAAAAGTATGATCACAAACAGTTATTTAGGACATTACACACGCACGCACGCACGCGCGCGCACACACACACACACACACACACACACACACACACACACACACACACACACACACACACACACACACACACACACACACACACACACACACATACACACTTCTGCATCGTGACTAGTTGATTTGTATTTTACTCTTGCCATCACCTGCCCAGGGACAACAGATGGAAATTAGCGAGTTAGCTAAATCTGGTACAAAGCATCTCTTCTCTTCTGAGACTGTTTTTTTTTTTGTACAATGTCCCTGATTCAAATAAACTAATAAACTAAACACACACATTTGTTGACATGTAACGGGTCAAAACTAGTAATGTTTTCATAATTAACTTTATTGTAACAGTGTAAAAATGATTAGCTCTGCACGTTTGTCAGACATTTAAGAGCGTCAGGATGACCCATTTTAAGGCTTGCTGAATTTTAATTACGTTTTTACTAAGTATTAAATATGAAGCGTATAATTTGTCTTTTTCAGAAGAACTTTTTGAGTTAGATGCAGATTCAGAAAAAAAACAACAACAAAAAAACAAACAGGTTTTACATGACACCTGACTCCAAAGACAAACTCATGATTTATACCTCACCAAACAGGTGAGTTTCTGATCAGCTGCTTCTTCTGCTGGTTAATTTATTTTTTGCTCTTGTTTGACTTCGGTGTATAAGATGTTTAGCTCACAACCAACTCAGAATGTGTGACTCAAAACAACAATTAGATTTAGGTAGAAGTAGACAACCAACTGAGCAGTAAAATAACAGATTTTCTAGATGGAGTCTGGATAAATTCAAAGAGCGATCTAACATTTTAACACTCTGAGCCTGTCGGTGACAAATACAAGAATTCATAACAGACTTTCCTTGCTCATTTGTAATTTCCATCAAGGATTTCATTGCAGTCTTCTTCTGTGGCTGCCTGTTGAGGCACAAAACGGTTTGAACTCATCAGTCATTTATACACAAGAAGAACATGTAAAAAAAGAGTCAAGCCACTTAAATAATAGAATTTCCCTTCAATCACTTGGTAAAGTCTCTGAAACACAACTGGTGTGTGATTACACCAAACACTCCCAACAAAGAAGTATGATTATACTTACAAGCGTTTTCTATAAAAACTAACATTAGAAACAACTTTGATCTAAATTAGCCGTATTGTCTCCTCGTGTTTACTAGAAGACATTCGCCATTTGTTTAATTAGTGGTTGATGTTAAAAGTAATCAGGTAAAGACTCTATAGGTCTGCCATAGCATTTGAAAATATTCAAAACTGTAGAGGAAGATGTATTCTTTACACCCCTTATGTTGCAGGAGGAATAGTAACTAAGTCGTGCAATCGATTCAAAATCTTTGGCTCGCTGTATTCCGAAAATGCAGGGAAGAAAATTTTAGTTTCTTTCCGTCTCCGAACGATCGTGTCCACTTTCCACTCTGTGGTTTCTCGCTGCATTGTGAGCAGAAAACACTCATGCAGGGGAATCACTCAGTAACATACATGAGCTTTGATGATTCGGGGTCCTCTGAAGGACCCCATTTCAGCTCCTAATGGCTCAGAGAAATGGGTTTCAGGCATACAGATCGTATCTTTGTGTTTTTGTCTGGGGGAGATGAAAGGAGGCCAGACTCCATATATGTGGCTGTGAAGATTGTGACTCGCTGCCTTTCTCATCTTCACCCCATTCTACAGAATTAATGACAGCAGCTCCATCATGCTATGGACCGGAGGGTGGAGGACGGTGGGGGTTGTGAATGGCGGGGGGAGGATTACTGTGCTGGAGCCTAAAATGGAATTCTCTTCTCTTTCTCTTTGGAATAACTTGGCAGGGTTTCTCTTTCTGCACACACTCTCGTCCTTCCTTTTTTTCAAACTCATGTCCTCCAAAATCCTTTCATTTCTTTCTCTGAAGATTGCCTCTTTTTTTTTGCTTTTTTGAATTATTTTTTAATAGACCCTCGAAAACGGCATGGAAGACAGGAGGAGAAGGAGGAGAGAGAGGAAGAAGAGGGAAAGCAACAAAGTCTCAGTTCAGACAGAGAGCGACACTCAAACAGACGGAAGAGTTTGTTGTTTGAGTGTTTTATGCTTAAAGTACACTGAACGAGTGGATTGAAACTATCTACTTGAGTCATTAGACAGTTTGAAGAACTGCTGCATAAAATTGTGTTTGAAAGTTATTCCTGTTTAAAATCATTTAAAGCATACTTTAACAACCTTGGGTAGTGTTTAACATAACTTCACTCGTGTCCTTGAGGATCCCTGAGTGATCTTGACCAAGCTGTCAAATTCTAGTTTTGGTTTCTTTTTGCTGGACCTCTCCATGAAGGATGGAGGTCCTTTTTTTTTGAAAGAGCTCTCAGCCAACTTCTCTCTTCCACTTTTGGCAGCCATCTTGTATGTGTATATATATGCGTGTTTACTGCTGTTGATAAACTCTGAACTTTGAGATTTTGATTCACAATGTTGTCCGGGTAGAAGATTGACAATTGGTTCAAAGTGAAGCGAATTTTCTGCGTCACTACTTCACATGCAAAGTCAATGTCAAGCTTCAAACCCTGGGCAGGTGAAAAGAATGAAACAAAATGTGAATTTGCATCACTCTTATATTTGCTGGAGTTGAACATTTTCAAACTGAGAGAGATAATTGCATCATCCTGCATTGCTGGAGCCTATCATTGTTTCGAATCGTCTGATGTCTTGATGCAATATCAGATAGATTTACTTGAAAATATCAAATCCGGCCCACGGATACGTTTCAGTGACTGCATTAGCTAAGGTGACACCTAGCAGTTGGCTAGCAGCTCCCACCTGTCCCTCAAATAGGCCACACCCCAAAATTGTTGTTCAAGGCTGTAACCACGTTTAATTCTGCTGGAGAGTTGAAAATGTATTATTTTTTGGAGTCTGCCTCTAGTGGACACTTGAGGAACTGTGGTTGTTGGCACTTGTGCGTATTCTTCATTTCTCAAGCAAGTGCCTATATCAGTTTTCAGGAGGGGAAACCTCCAGAGTTGAAAGATAAAGCCGATGTGTAAAGGCAAAATCCTGAAGTTCTTCAAGTGTCCACTTGGGGCTGGTTCTGTAAGCCCTGGAAGTCACATGACATATCAATGTTAAAATGCACATTTTGACAGCAGAAATGAACATGTTTACAGCCTGGTGCAAATATCAATTTTGATCTGAAAAGTTCACGTCTGTATTGGCATTGGAAAATATTTTTTAAACTCATCAGTTTTGATTATTTGAAAGATAACAGTAATGCATAAGTAGGGTTGTGCAAGAGGATGCCTTTTAGCTGTTTGTCATGAGACTTAAGTCCCTAACTCCCCCTCTCTGCCTGAAAGTTTGGTTCAACATGGTGACCGCTATCTTTGAGCTTCAAAACTCACCTTCAGTAACCAATGGGTGACGTCGCTGAGACCATGTCCATGTTTTAGACAGCCTATGCCTTTAAGTTGAGGAATATTTAGCGACTTGTCCTCCTTTTTCGCAGCACAAAGATTTTCATAACTGCAACTTGATTTTTTTCTTTTTTAATAAATCTCCGCCCACTCAGCCAGTCCTGAAGATGACGGCTGCTTTAACCAGTTTTTTCCTGACCACATAAAAACATGTCTTGTAGGACTGTGATGAGTGTTCTCTGTGTGTGTGTGTTTGTGTGTGTGTCTACAGTGTGTCAGGTGATCCATCATGTTAGTCGGCAGTAAGCAGCCGAAGTGGTGAAGTGCTTGATCTTCCCCAAAGCTGCGAGCTGCTGATAGGTCCCTCGTCTCAGAGCAGCAGCCTCATATTTCTTCATCTAATTGGATTGCAGCTTGTCAGCGTCTCATTTGTATACGACCGCCTTCTCCTCCTCCACGTTTACGTCGCTCCGCCGCTGATTACTTAGCTCCGGGCTTCCCGACACAGCCTAAGTAATGACTTTGCTTTCTAATTTTACCATCCGTTCATATTTGTCTCCTGTCCTTCATCCCAATCTGACTGAACCTATCTACCTTTCCTCCTCATCCTCCACCTCCTCACTTCCCTTTCGGCCTCGATGAAGTCACACAGTTTCCCTGTATCCTCCCACGAGGCTGCACGCTGTGTTTTGTTGCAGTTTGTCAGCGGGGCACATCTTGTTCAGTTGTGCTGCTTGTTTTAGGATTGACAGGGACAGCAGGTGGACAGATCGGAGGTGACAGATGGACGGTAGCTGCTGGACACGGTGGAGGTTCAGTCATTGGAGCTGCAGAACACCAGACAGTCTGAGTGAGGGCGAGTTTATTTCGCACAAGTTTGATCGAGAGACGTCAAATTCATTCAGAGTAAAAAAGTGTCAGTGTTGATTTTTACATGCACAGGTGCACAGTAACCTCAAGCTGCTGTTTACAAGAGAAGCAGAGAAAACACACCTGCTGTCCCACTAACTTACATGGAAATAACAGCAGAGAGGAATCACACTGAATTAAAACCATACTGTAAAACATCAAATGGCTAATGCATCAAAGTTCTATTTCTTTTTTGATACCCAGCATTGCAGATGGGTTCAGTTTCACTCGACAATGTTTTGATATAACACTCTCTGAAATATCCCCTTCCTACAGAAAAGTTTCAGAGCAAGTTTCAAGAAAATAAATAAAGAGTAGGGTTTTTTATTGTTGAGGAATTTTTCCCCAGTGAGGTGTCTGGGTAATATGGTGGTGATTAAACTTTTAAGCTGTTCTGATCATGCAGGACTGGATTCTTCTCCCTGGAAATCAAGCTCTTTCGGGAAACATCAGATTTTGGTCGGTTCCGCCTGTTCGTCTTGACTACGGTCAACTCAGAGTTCGTTTTCATGGCGGGTGGAGTAGAAGAGAGAATCACTCCCATGATTCCCCTCCAGCCTCGACGCCCCCTGGCGGCGGAATTTACAAACTGTGCGTTTAAGAGGAATTAAAGTGTTGACATAAAAACACAACATGAACTTCTGTTGAAAAAAAAGAGAATAGATGAAACTATATTTCTTAATAACCCTGATAACCTCAGGAGGAAGATTCTGAAGGATGCTGCCCTTCATGTGTCTCATCCGGTCAGACAAAATCAGTTTTAGCAACCTCACCACACAAACAAAAATCAAGGACTTAAAAATCTTTACACCAAACACAGAAGTGATCTTTCACCTCCATTTGAAGCTGCCAAAGTGCCAATTTAATTTTTAGTGAGGCTGTGTTTACTGGCCCTGATGGTAATTGCTTGTCTTGAAAAGCCTTTAGAAAAATAACTCTGTTGGGGGTTTTGTAGCTTGTTGCCCAGTTAGAAAAAATAACAACTTTCAGTTACATAGATCTAAAGCCTGTCAGAAACTTTCTCCTGATGTCCAATCTGAGCCAATATGCAGTTACGTCTGAAGGTCACACAGATGGGTCAAACTTAGAAAGAGATCAGTGCAGGTCACAGTGATGCAGTTGATATTATTCTTTTTTTAATCTACATAAGAACCTTATATTCGCTTCACCCTTATATAAAATCCAGGAGAGCTCAGCCTGGTGGTAAATATGCACAGAGATGATTTTGAATGTCTGATGGTCGATTTCTCAGATTTTTACCGCTAGTCTTCTTGCCGATCTTCTTGTTTTTTATTTTATTTTAAAGATATTTTTGAGCACTTGCAATATAGAGGGAAAGGAAATGTGGGTGATAGAGTGTGGGGGATGACATGCACCAAATGGGTGCTGATTGGGTGTCGATTCAGCGACCTGTTTAATGAGGACTGCGGCATCTGTACATCGGCTGCCTGCACTACAGACTGAAGAAAAACTAACATCCCAGACTCATCGCAGATGTTCAAATTATTTTTACCTGACTGTAAATTCTTAAACTGATCATCTCATCTTGAATGTTTATGACATCATCTCGTTACATTACATGTGGTCCAAACAGTGTGTGCAGCTCCTTCATTCTTTTTATACCAGATTCATGTTGACACATCAAGTCGACGCTCTTTTCCATCATCAAGTTAATTTCCCTGATGATGACATAACATTACGTACACTGTCAAATGTGACGTAATTGTGCAGGCAGCTGGGGGTGATCACAGCCCGGCTGCAGAATCGTTTTGTAGAAAATGTAAATAAAAATTCAAACAATGACAGCCGCTGTATCACAAAGACAACTTGCATAACTTTTAGTTGTACAGATTAAATGAGTAAGAAGCCTTTGAGGATACTAAAAGTAACAACAGGAAAAACCCTGTCGACTGTATTTCGATTACGGATAAAACTGTCAAAAACATCTGTGCACTCTGCTCATGAGACAGGCTTAAAGCTAAAAAACTGTGCAGCTACACTATTGGAATCATGATTCCCTTTTAGTTGTGTGACACAAACCTGCAGCCTGAGTTGAATCATGTTGTTTTGCTGAAGTCTGTAAGGAAAGAATTCCTCCTGCACACACACTCACACACTCTTTGGCCACTTGGATTTTACTTCACTGTTAACAGCATGCACCTGTGTGCTCGCCTCTACATCCAGTTATCAATCTGTTCCTGGTTAGCATTCAATCATTTCCACAGCTCTGAATGAATGTATGCTGGGTCAGACACATCCAGCATAGAGAGCACTGCTTCGTGTTGTCTCAGCAAGTACTCTCCCTGTAAATCACAATTCCTGGCATCGCCGCGCCGTCGGGCTGCCAAACAATTTCCATTTGCTGTTGTTTGATAGGTGGATCCAGGCTTCTCTCTGGGGCTCTTTTGTTTTTTTTACAATAATTTGTTTGCCATCCGTGGCGGGGAAAGTGACAGCTGCCAGAACCTGAGCAAGTCTGAATCCTCTCTGATTATTGCTACACTTAGAGCAGGAGCCGGGTCCCTGTCTCTCAGCGGTTTTGGCACAAGCAGCGAGCAAAATCAAATGCAATAAAAGCATGTCTGGATTAGAGCTTGTTAAGCGAGAGAAGAGCCTTTAATTGCTCAGGCTTTGTACAGCTTCACAAAGAGACGGCGTTGCTAATCTGTAGCTCAGGGGTGAATGTTTGTGAAGAAACAAGCAGAGATGTAAAGGGAGGTGCAGGGAAGAAAGGCTTTTCAGGAAGGATGATTTGAACACACACACAGTCGATTAGCTTCTGGCGGATTGTTTTCATTTTTTTTTTAATCATAACATGAGTCTGCAAGTTTCATTCCGAAAGCTTAAATTAAACATCACTGCGGTCTGGGCTTTTTAAAGTCCTGCAGAGAAAACACAGACGTCTTTGATTCAATTAAAGGACTATTCTTATTTCCATACCAATTATGATAACCTTACGCAAACTTAAGATACAGCTGAGGAAAAGGAACACCAAAACACCAAATTATTCCCCACACTGTCCATTATGAACATCCACCACAGACTACAGACCAGCAGGTAGTTGTACAGCTGTGCAGTAGGTAGCAGGTAGTAGTACAGATGTTCCTATTTCCTAGTTGGTTAAACACAAATTTAAGACTGAGTCTAAAGGTAAGAAAACACATTGAAAAAGTCACAATTAAGAACAAATTGTATGAAGCGTCTGCGTGTAAATGATGTAATTTGGTTTGCAGAGTGTAGCTAATGTTAGCGGTGCTAGCACTGCCAGCCTCCAGTCCTCCCTGCAGGTAACATCCACGTGTCTGTGCTGAATGTGGTTACACATTGCTCCGGTCGATATGCTTTTTTATCTTTATTTTCTAGATCAAAATACTCCCAAACTGTGCTGCTCCTATGAGATGCTATCTGTTCACTGTACTTGTTTAAATCTGAGTAATAGATCTGGGAGAGCAGGACCATTAACAGCTTCGAGCAGTCTATGGTTACAGCCCCAGCTAGTGATGGCTGGCTGTGTTGTAGTTTGAGCACAACATCTGACTGGCTTGCAACAAGTAGCTACAGACAGTTCAACCCCAAACTAGCCTCCTACAGAAAACCAACCAGTGAGGTTGTTTTCTTTGATGTTTTTAATTTTAGTTGTTTATTTGTTATTCCTCTGAACATTTTTAACTATGCAAGGTTCATCAATCATCCTAAAACTGCAGATTATTCAACCTTGGAATATGAGTTTCACTGCAAGATACTCCAACTTCCTGTCATCCCTGTCATTTATGTGTATAAAGTCTCCGTAAAGGCTTTCAGTGTTCAGGCTCACTGTAGGCTCAAAGAGAGTGTTACAGATGTTCAAATGTTCCATGATTCCTTTCATCTGCTTCTAGAAAAACAGTCAGGGCCGTGTGTTGGCACCGAGCATCGCTTGTCTTCTCTCTGAGCAGCAGATCAATGCGTCCGCACTGATACGGGCCTGAGCCGCCTATTGATCCACTCTGCCTCGTCTTTGTCCTCGGTCATTATGGAGATGAGAAAGCGACCTTTTCCAGAGGTGTCAGAGTGGAAAGGAGACTGTTTAACAGCTTTCACAAGAATGCAGCCCATTGGCACAGAGACTGTGCCTCTCTGAGATGGTTAAAAGGATTTCTGCGCCACACTGACCACAAAGTCTGATGTTTACTGTCCTGCATTTCCGCTATATACAGTACATGTAAGATACTGTAACGTTAGAGCACTATGATGGCTTGTTTTTGTTTTTTTTACATCCTTGAAAGACTTTAAGGGAAATGTCATTATATTCAGAACCTGAGCTTGACATATTTTCAGGTCTTGACGACAATACGACCAAAGTTTTGGACTTGCTCCAGTAGATGCCTCAGCCTACAGCAGTGACACAGGTTGTAATGGCTCTATCGTAATCACACACACATCCGCTAAAGTTCTACTTTTATTGTGATTGGCTGGCTCAGATTGTTATTTCAATTGTCTTACAAGAATACATAACTATTTATTTAAGAGGAAGATCACCAGAAACAGCTGTTACATCACTTTCTCTAAAGACACCAAGGGTGTAAATACAATTTAAAATTTAAAAAAGTATAAAAATAGGTGCTGTAGATTCATGTAAACATAACTGCATTTTATAGTTGAATTATCAAGTAGCATGAAATGGTGTAATGGTGTATCGGAGAGGTCGAAGGTGCAGGGCTTGAGTAAATACACTTAGATACAACCACTGGCCATATTGTTCAGTAATGATAATAGTTATTGCATTCGTGGCAGAAGCAGCCGCAGCAGAGACAATAAAAGTTCTCATTTTGTCACATTTTATGCAAAAAAAAAGGACTTGAGTGCATATTCCATTCAGTCTCATTTGCGATTTAAATGTTTATTGGGCTTTTACCTTTCGACCAAGAACAAAACCACCTGCTGTGTAACTTCTGCAGCACATTTTTCACGTCAGTTATTGGTGCATGTTTGCATAAAAAGAGATTTATCTGTTTCCAGAGAAGAGTGTGTTGGTTCTGAACACAATACTGTCGGTGGTGTTCAGTGTTTCCTGAGCCGAAGGGAGGCGTAGCAGCGTGTGTGTGTGTGTGTTTGAGTATAATGGTGGCTTTCTGTATACCTGCTATTATTAAGCTTGCATGAATGAGCATCCCTGGCTGTGGAGCTGTGCGAGGAGCACGATCAATACGGTGAGGGAAATTTTGAAGTGGGTAACATTTTGCTACAGGCAACACTGGATTAAGAGTCTGGTTTGTATTCAGGGAGAGCGAGACGGTGTCCTCGCAATCAATTCTGCCTCATATAAAAATCCAAAACATGCTGCAAATATGCTGTGTTTATACATGCACTGGGCAATGGAAATGATTCTCCCACTACTCTCCATTCAATTTCATCTTAGTTGCTTTTGCTGCAGAGAGACCCAAGCATTTATTTCTCACAGGTTTATATTGCAGGCAGGCCTTTTCCATGTTTTATCAGCATATTTGATAGATTGTTATTGATTGTGCTTTCAATTGGCCTTGAAAACAGCACATCATATCTACAGGTCCATCTTTATCCATAGAGTTCATCACCGCCTGATTGTTCCTCCTTCCCCCACCTCACCAGCTCAGACATGTGCATGGTTAAAACTCCTGAAATAGGAAGTTAAGCTCTTTAGTCATTATAATCTTCTCCATAACTTATGGTTATTCATTCCTTGATTTCTATATTCATCTCATTGTTATTTCTCAGTTTTGTCTGAGTGTCAGTCTAGATTAAAAAAAAGAGTTCTCCATCAGGCATCCATTTTATGTAGCTAATGACGTTGAGACGCTTTAAGCGAGTTCAAGCAACAATGATGTCATCATATCACATCACACAAAGTAATTAGTGAACAGTTGTTTGTTTTAATCTTTCGCACATACTAGATTGGTTGTTAGTTGGTAGTTTAGCAAACTCGGGTATCATAATCTAAAAGCGTCTGATCCAACCTTCACAACAAGGCACTAACGGCCAAATTCCACCAGATGCGTGTTCGGTCCGTCTCCGCCCCGTTCCGGCAGCGGAGCTGATACATTTCACTTTATTCAATGTGTGTGCTTCCACTGGGTCCGCTGCGCTGCGTCTCAGCTCCGTCTCAGCTCCGGCAGTCCGGAGCCCTCCGGAGCAGATACGCAAGACTTCTGTTTTTGCCGGATGCCGGAGCACGACGCATCAATTCAGCACAGAAAAGAACAAGCGGGACATGAAGTCAGACACCGATACAACACAACTAGCTAGACTCTTCTCCTCTGTCGCCCCCTGGTGGTGGAACGATCTACTACACACCATTCAATCTGCAGAGTCCCTTTGCACCTTTGAGAAAAAGCTCAAGACCCAGCTCTTTATGAACACCTACACATTTAATGATATTTATGATGACGATTTTTAGGATGGTTTTGATGCTGATTAGAACTCTCAAGAACAGCTGTTGATGTTGTGCTCTGCCTCTGTGCACTTCCTGTCAGCACCTGTGTGTCCAATCAGACTTCAAGCTGTTCGTTTGCACTTACTGACGTTGTTTCCTCCTCTCTAGATCCTTGTGTGTGTCGTTCTTACTCTCTGATGTACGTCGCTTTGGATAAAAGCTAAATGAATAGTAGAATAATCTGTATAAGAAAGGTTAAAAGGGTATGAAAACGTCAAGGTGAAAAGGGTCATTTTATATATACTGTACTGTTGAGCTGAACGATCCATAGAGAGACTTTGAAATAATCCAGCGATCAGGCTTTGGCAGCAGCTGAAGGATCATTTCTCCCTTTCGTTTTGTCTCTGACTGTAACTCCTCTGAACTTTAATGATTGGGATTTGTATTGGACTCATGCTTTATTCAAAGGGAGGCTTAAATTCTGTTGTGGCTCTGTGACAGCCCCCGGGGGAAAGACATCAAAGTGTCCCTTAAGGTGCTTTGCCCTTTTTCACACACTTCCTCCTGCTGCATCACAAAGACGAGAGAAAAAATGCAGCTGAAGAGGAGAAAAAGCAAAAATCTGTTTCCTTTGTGGGGATGAACTTTAAAGACAGACTGACACTGTGTTTATGTTCAGCTTTGATTTAAATTATTCAGCTGTCCAATATTTCTGTCCGGCAGGCAGGTCAGCAGCTCAGGGACGTTAAGTTTAGTTGTAATGATTTGAATGCAGAGGTCTATGACCCCAGCGTTTGATTCTGTTATGACTGATTGTAATGAAAATATCTGTTTCACTTCATTACTTCTTTATGCAGAGACATTTCCTCTCTGTAATACAGCCTCTCCCTTACAGATAATAGGTTTATACAAAATTGTTTTTTTCAGCATCACCATGGAAAATATATGATTTAATTTGTGCCTGGATTATGTTCAGAAGAGACAATTATTTAGGGTGAATAATACTCTTTATTTTTCCGACATACCAGTGGAGAGTTGGAGGGGCTGGATTGAATTGCAGAGCTACATATTCTAGGATCTACATCCAGAATCCAGGAAACTGGTAACTTTCCCACTCTGTCTATCTGAGTTAAATATGCAGAGTGAAAACGGCTTGCAGTCTCTTGTGAGGTTGCTGCAAAATGTTACCTCGCAATAAAACTACTCAGCAACGTGGTCTGTTCACTCAGAATGGATTACAGCTGCTAATAGCTCAAAATTAATAATAATTCTATCAAGATCTAATTTGCAAAGCATGCAGCGCAAATGATATTCAGGCACAAACACGCCCCAAAGGTCGTCCTGCTCCGTGCAGTTTGCTTTAGTTTTTCATCTGATTGTGGGAAAAAAGCTACTGTATCTGCACTCTCATGCTGATGGAGCAAATGTCTGTACACATAAAGATGATGAGCTAGGAGGGGAGTGGGCACTTTTTCATATTTATAGAGAGACCACACTTGAAAAATGGGATATGAGTTACGAGGTTTAAATACAGGCTTCCTCCCTGAATGGAGTAAGAGAGAACAACTCAAACAACGGCGTAACAGAACCAGACCTCGACAGACAGTGAACATGAAGTGTTTCAGCCTTTGATTATTTGAATAATGGTAATTTCAAAGCAAAATGTACAGATTTAATTCAAAGATAATTTGAAAGACAAACAAAAGGAGAATTGTTTTCTTGGTGTTTTCCCGTTACATCTCGTTACCACGTAGTCTTTGCAGACAGTCTTTTTTTTCTCCACTGTGGATGGCTAACGTTGCCGGTGTTTGTGAATTAGAGGCTTTTTGCAGTGAGGCTTAAAAGCTGCACATTTTTTCCCAAAAATGAATACATAATAGTTCATTTTGATATGCGCAAATGGCACCAGCGCCCAGTTGGCATCTGCTTTATGAATGAGTGTCTTTATGACTTATTGCACAGGTTTAGAGGGAAGTTTGTAAATGGAGAGAAACCATTTTTTGTTTCTTTCTTGTTTAAAAGACAAAATTTAAAAGAGTCCATTTGCATGTTTATAAGGTATATATATATACACACATCATTAACAGTATTATCAATAATACAGTAAACTATATGATTATAATGTAGCTACTGTAAGCTGTATCCAGGGCACACCTACTAACAGAAGTGTTTTTCTTTATTTTCACTATTTTCCACATTTAAGAATAATTGTATATTAAAACAATCAAAATAAAACATTTAATTTCATTTTTGTTTTGGACAGAACTGCACACATTCGTAGGCATCAACTTCACTATTTCTATGTATATTAGAAACGCATGGCAAACCTTGAAGCATAGGCCTTTAGATCAAAATGTCTTTAAGGTAGTAACATGCATTTCAATCAGGCGTGTCCAAACATTTGACTGGTAGTGTATATGTATCACAGATAAAACATTTTAGTCGAGTCCTGATTTTGGTTCATCCCACATCTCGCAGGTACATTTTCACACTGTTCTTAGCACATGTGGGAGAGTGATTTTATCCTCCGCTGGCTGATAAGAAGAGTTGTTGGTGCAGAGCTTCTTGTCTTTGCTGATAAATATCAGGATTGCTATTTTTGATTTTATTGCTCAAGGTAGTCTTGTTTTACATCCACAGCAACACAAGCGACACATTACAAAGGAAAATGTGAGCAAAATATCTGTATGCATTATGTGAAATAATACGATTTTGACCATCGCCATAACATTTTATTTAAAATGACCTTGAGTCTGTCAACTCATGGAGTCATGTCCTGAAATGTTCTCAGTATTTCAACATTGTTGTTCCAACTTGAGGTGGCCTTCATTTGAGTCATCCCACCTGAAAACGTTACAGACAGGGTCTGCATTCATCTGTGCTGGTTCATTGATACATCTTTGGTTTGTCTGGGGCTAAAAGCTGCAAAGAACGGCACTTATATGACAAGAATCGCTTCTCTTTGGCTCTGCAGATTTCCATAATCTTCTGCAGTCAGTTTTATAAATACAAATATTTGCACTTTAGCTGATTCTTGATTTAATGACTTTTTACGTCTTAATATGTGCACCATTACTTCTCAGATCCTGATGCAAGGTATATTTATTTTTTATAGACTTGTATAAATAAATAAATGGACAGAGCCATCATCAGGTCAGTTGGTATGGCCACTACATTTAGGAGGTCTAGATTTCTGTATTTTAGGCCATCATCATGTTGGTCTTCTGGAGCCTGAAGTAGAAATATTTAGAGAGGAGTGAGTAAACTCAACTCAACATTATTTATATATAATAGCACCTTTCCTACATAGAAACCTGCAGCCCAAAGTGCTTATAAAAGGAATGACAGACTGGAAACAAAAACAGAAACTGACAACAATAGACAGAATAATAAAAGACTAGAACAAGAATGAAGAGGGTACATTTTTTTCAAAACTATTCTCTCTCTCTCTCTCTCTCTCTCTCTCTCTCTCTCTCTCTCTCTCTCTCTCTGAACAAGGCTAAGTCATTAGTTGACCACAGGTAAAAAAAAAAGATAAGGGTTATATAAAAATTCCTAAAACGACAAATACTGAGAACGCACTGAATGTTTGGTCAATTTCTTGCTTAATAATTACTTTAAAAAAATGGGCTCACCTTAATGGAGTTCATTTTTTCTTCTTTTAAGATCTGATGTAAAATCAGATGTTTTTGTTTGCTCCAAAAAAGCTTTGACTCTATTGCATCTGCTCTCCCTCATACGTGGATATGCATTTACAAAGCTGTCTCCTCCTACAGAGCCTGCCATGTTTCATACACACACCTGATTTAGTGGATCTGACAGAACACACAGCTCACCCAGAGTGTGTACATTACCTTTCACACCTCGTAGCTGCAGGGTAATGACACACCTCCAGTCAGTCATTTTCAAATCTGTCTCATTCATTATTTTTCTTGTAGATTTACCTGCTTATGTGTCGGATTGTGTGTGAGGAGGAGCTCTGTGTGTGTGTGTGTGTGTGTGTGTGTGTGTGTGTGTGTGTGTGTGTGTGTGTGTGTGTGTGTGTGTGTGTGTGTGTGTGTGTGTGTGTGTGTGTGTGTGTGTGTGTGTGTGTGTGTGTGTGAGAGAGAGAGAGCGAGAGAGCGAGAGAGCACGTTGCTGCTGGGTGTGAAGTGGCACAGCTACAATAAAGCCTGATTGTTTGAAGCAGATAGCTATTAGCCGGCAGAGAGTGGGAGCCATTATGGTGGAAATGAAGCATTGTTAAAGAAACATAAGACTTCCCTCAGCGGATGATAGCCTCCTGAAGGGGCTCAGATTAGATCTCACAGGTGCACTTGGAAGGGGAGCACTGATCATTACACTGGGAGAATTATAGCGGCTCATCAAATCTCCTCAGGAATGAATATTAAGTCTTATTACGAGGAGGGAAGGAGCCACTGATGTGAGCAATTTGCGGGAATTGTTTGGGTTGTACTGCTCGGCGTTTTGCACAAAGTTTTCACAGCGGTGTAAGAGAAGAAGTGTCGATAGGAAATATGGAAAAACTCTGCTTTGAAAGATGGAGTTTGCTTAAGGGAGCAGAGTGAGTGAGCGTTTCTGTCTCCATGCAGAAGCAGCAGACAGCTTCTCTGTGCCTTCATGTCAGAGTGAAGTACAGCGGAGCGGAGCAGCGAGCAGGGGGAGATAAAGAGGGTGACTGAATTTCAGATTTATTCCCCGGCTATGAAGTTATACTTTCTGCTGTCAAAATCACTGCAGCTCTGAGATCTAACACATTTATAGATGGATAAATCAGTGACAAAATCGGAAAACTGCTGTACTGAATAGTGGAAAAATTAATGGTCTCTACACTCATAATGTTCACAGCTTAAAGTGGCATGTAATTGAAATAAACACTACACTGCAATAAAGTCTAATTGAATCAGAAATATGCATTATTTTTAACAGAATTGGTTGGTGCACTTCAGTAAATGTTGTAGAGAAAGAAAAATACACAGGAAGGACAGTTAATCTGCTCTCCACTGCTGTCAAGTTGCCCTAAGGCGTCTTCGATGGACCTCCTGACTATTTAGACCCGATTCAATATGTGGGAGTTTGAAGTGATTTGATTGGTTTAGAATTGCTGGTAAAATGAACAACCCATGGTGCCATGTAAACCAGTTCTTAAAGTAGCTTCTGTATGACAACACAATAAAAAACTTGAAATAGGGATACGATTTCAAGATTTATTTGTGTTATTCAAAGATACGTTCAATTTCTGAAGGATTACAAACTATGTCTTTGAAGGGTTTTATTTTGAAAATCAAAAATCTGAATACCCGCCAGTGCATTAATCATAGTAGTCATAAAAATTAAAATCATTTTAAGATCTTTTTTTGCATATGACAATGGTTGGTGGAAGTTTTACTTTACTTTACCTAAATTTGCGTTTTGAATTCTAATAGATAAAGTTAAAAACTAACAAGCAACTCTGACAAATGAGTAAATAAACAGTATGTTCCCTTCATGCAAATATTCGTGTCATGCAAGTGGCAACCTACAGTGCCTTAAAATGAAGCCAAGAATCCGAAGCTGCTCAATCGTCCACTTGAGGCTGGATCCAAAAGCCAAGGAATCCTCATTAGGTCCATTTTAAAAACATGTTTACAGGCGCTTGGTTCTAAAACAAATTTGGTGTCAATAGCTAATTTCTTGGTAAAAACTGTAGAGGAGTTGATTTTTTACAAGTCATCAGTTTGTAATACATACAGGCTGAGAGTTATGCATATTGCATAGTTTGGGGCATAGCTGAGTTGAATGGCAGGTGGGTGTGCGTTGTACAGTAGCTGTTTGCCAGGAGGCTGAAGGCCCGCCTCATCTACTTTACCTGTTTCTTATTGATTTGCATTTCCAACTCTGCCATTGATTTGCTTCAAAAACATCTCAATGCATAACAGCACTGAGACTACATCCATGTTTATACTGTCTGTGGTGTCATGATGTAGAGCTTTCCAAAGAAAGGTCTGCAGAGTCAGTGATACAGATCCTGAAGAAAAATAAACAACGTATCAGATTTCCTTGTATACCCTCCTTAAACATCATACATGTGTGACAGAATTATAAACAGATATACCACTGGTTCATTCTGGATTCAGGTTCTGACTTCGCTTTAATTTTGAGGTCTGGTGTTGAAAGTAGGCTGACGTGGTGCAAATATTCCTTCCTATTCAAGTAATTTACACACTGAGAACCTGAGGACAAATAGTTTGCTATAGTAACAGAAGCTATTGAAGCTGCCGTGTGCATCTTTTCATGTGGTTCGTTGTGGTCTGTAGTTCACACCAGCAGAAGTAGTTACTTTAACTGAAATAACAGCAACGAATATATATGCACTTATTGCATATTGCATATATTTTTATTCAACTGCCTCCATGTGAGATCACACGAAATAATATGAGATCACATGAGGTTGTACGTTGCTCCTTCTGGCGCACATGATAATCTTAATCCCAGTTTGTAGTCCCTGCATGTTGGAGATAAGAGAGAAGAATGACTGTGTAGTTTTTTTTATATGAATGATGCAACATGGTTTTAAACTGATTAGAAGTCTGTAGTCTGAGCCCAGCCTGAGGTGTACCTACGCCATGGATTCAGTGCAGATATATCAAGGTTTTCTAGAAGAGAACGTGGCCCATAGAACATAGATCTGATCTTGACAATTCTGTTCCAATGTTTAGCTTTTTTCCAAGTATAGAGAGATGATAAACATTATTTTACCTTTTTTTTCTTCAATAAAACTTTTCACTTTTACTCATACTCTGTTTTGGAAGAAAGAGGTGTAAATGTGTTAAAAAAATAATTGTTAGATTTTGGCAGAATAATGCAGCTTTTGCACTTATATTTTTTGGCTTGAAGGCATCTGGTGCAGAGATTTGCTTTTGCACCAGCTGGTTGCTTGCTGTAGCAGCATTCTACATCATTAACTATTGTAAATGGGATTGGCAGAGTGTTTAATGTCTGTGGATGGAGAGCTGTGGAGCCAGGAATCTCTGCACCTGCACGGCCAGCTGATTATTGAGTCTTTGCGATGAATCAATCCAACTAAATCTGTTATTCTCTTTCATTCTCTGCAGCCTCAGAGGATGCTCTCTCCATCACCCCAGGGGTCCCTCAGGAGAGCAGGTCTGGCCTGTACCCCACCACCCAGGACTCAGGCAGGAGACCCCCTGTGGTCACGACGGCACCACCTGTCGACATCCTCAACCACCATCCGGTCTACAGGAATCCTCACCAACACCACGACCTGCTCAATCCACGTGGTCAGCCGAACTACTTCGAGGACAGCGGAGGATCCACCCCCCCATCCAAAGCTTTACAGGCTTCAGATGTGACCACTGAAAGCTCAGATGTGCAAACAACCATCGTCATGCACACATCAGCTCCTACCGCTCACTCCAGCAGTCACGTCCCAGTCACAAGCGAGGTTTTAAAAGATTCAGATCTCACTGAAATGTCACCGTCCTCATCTCCAGCTGCAGGAGAGGAAGATGAGGCAAGGAAGAATCAGACTGGACCGCAGCAGAGTGTAAGGCCCAGCCGCGATGAAGAGGAGACCACCACCACCACCACCACCATCACCACCACCACCACCACCATCATCACCACCATGCAGAGTCCAGGTGAGAACACAGCTTAAGTAAATATCTTATTTTTAAGAAAGCAGGTGTTTTTGTCACTGAAAACTGTAATTTACTGACAATGAAACGAGAGAAACATTTTAAGATTGGTTTAAATAAGTCTTTGAGTTCCCCAAAACATGTTTTTGAAGCTTCTTGCCAAAAATCCACTCTGATCCTGTATTTGATCATACCTATAAACCCCTCTATTTCAGCCCCGCTCAGAACAGGCTGTTTCTGTGTCTGTAGCTTTAAATATTAATGAGCAGTGCCCCCTCTGAACGGGCTTGGGTGGCTCTGGCTTTCTCGATCCATGCCCTATTGTTTATATGAGAAGGCAGACTCAGAGGAGAACAAACACCTAGCTGTGGGAGTGTCACCCACCTGGGGGAGGGGTTACTGCCCTTTGTGATGTCATGAAGGGAAAATCTCCAAACGGAGAAAAGTGGAGCGGGCAAAAGACGGAGAGGATGGACTTTTCTCATAATTGAGAGGTTTGAGACAAGCTAGGGACACATATTAGTGTTAAAAAAAATGGTAAAGTGCATTTTGCATGATATGTGACCTTTAAGTCCTTAAAAGGGGCTCTAAATAAGAATACACACTAATCCCACCACAGGCCAACGTTATTATCAGACAGCCAAAATGGTTGCTCCTTCAGTTATCAAAAAACATTGGAAGATTTCATTTTACCTCGGCTTGGATATTTCTGTACATAGTAAGAAAAATAGGATTACATTTGCCATTTGTCTTTGCTAAAATGTTTAATACTTGGAATCAAATCAGAGCTATATGTAAACATGTTTCTGACTCAGTTAGAGCTCAGCGGTCCTCCCTCCTGTGTGCAGAGGTTGTTTTTCTAATCTGAGAGCCCCCCTGCTGTCTTCACACCCTTCACTAATATCTCCTCTATTTGCATTTCTCACGAAGCACACAGCCATGGGGCTGAACTAATTTTCCGTCTTCATCAGTGCATCACTAACCCTTAATCAAGAGGTCCAAACAGGGACGGCAGCATCTCTTATGAGGAGGAGAAGGAGGAGGAGGAGGAGGAGGAGGAGGAGGAGGAGGAGGGAAATAAATATCAGGGTGGTGATTCACAGTGGACTCTGCAGGTCAGGAAGAGCAGTATGCTTGATTAATCAGATCATCTGTGAGCAGGTGACAGCAGGATAACGTAACACACACTGTAACACACTGAGACTCAGGCTGAATGACAACACTGGAGCGCAGTAATAATGCTGGAGTGGCCTCTCCCTGAGGTGAAGAGGGGAATGGACACAGACAGGATGTTCTTCATGAAGAAGCACTTCAGAAAAAGTTAACTTTTTCGGCTCAAAGAGGGTGGGGGTGAGGCGGGGGGGGTTTTGGAGGGGGGGTTGAAGGTGATGGAGCAGAAACCCCCTGAAGGCCACTGTGAAATATTCTCTCCTCGGCTGTCCCATCCCAGGGCTGAGAGAGGCTTAGAAAGGCAACCAGAGAGGCAGAAAAACTTCACACTGAGTCACATAGAGTGTTAAAGCAGTACTGTAGTCAAGTCTGCACTGTACAGTATGTGCCATAGAGTGGCATTATATTGGTGTTCTGGATCACCTACTTCAGAGGTATCATTATAGCCTGTATATTCCTACATGCCATTTGACTTGAATCAGGCTGCACACTTCTTTTCAAAGTCATTTCTATCCTGATATGAGATTTAACATATTTGATGGAGGCCTGATTATGTCCATGCTTCCACTACAGTTTGATTCGGTCTGATCAAGCTCCAAGCTAGCTATCAGCTACTCTCAGAATCATTGGGGCCAATTTCGCAGAGAAAATGAAAAACAGCATTTTGGCTTCAGAAGGAACATTTTGCAAACAGGTATTTTAAAACACAGAGACCAGCAAACAGACATAATGACATAATTAAGTTACAGCTAATGTGCACTCTTTAGTATTTGTTTCAAAATCACACTTCATATCGTTATTGCAAATTAAACAGAATAAACCCCCATTGCATATTTTTCTCATACTGTGCAGGCCTATCTCTTAGCAACAAATCTGGAAATCTGTGCTTTCTTAAACTTAGAAATATTAAACTACAACTCACAAATCACCTAATTAAGGTTTAGGAAAGGTCATGGTCATTGTCAGAGTTTTGTTGTCCACTGATCAAGTTTGTTTGGAAAGGATGTCATTGGTTCCATTGTTAACCTTTTCTGCTTAGGCGTTCCGACCGTGGTCAGAGCACACAGGAGAGACTTATTGGTCTGCTCCAGGGCCGAAGTTGACTCAACTCAACTTCGGGGCTAAACCCCATCACTTTACTGGGCAGCAGCAGGTAGTAAGCAGAAACGGAGAGTCTGGCTTGTTATTTGAGGAGTCGGGCCGTTTATTACACACACAGAGCTCAAACTGTACACTTCAGATATACTGACTCGTTTCTCTGCTCTGACACTGCTCCCGTCCCCGGCATCAACAACATGACTCGCACACACACTGACCGAACACACCCACTCGCTTCCTTTCTCTTTCTCCTAGCTCGCTCCACCACCCACACACATGTGCACTGAGCCATTCACAGACAGACATACGCTCCTCGTATAACACCATGAATGATTTATAATTAAAAAACACCAAAACACCAACTCTATACGATGTTTTAATATGAACAGTTTGTGAATATTGTGAACACTGGTGTCCATGTGTGTCTGTAATGCTGCATCATTTCCACTTGTTTGTGTGTTCCTGCAGTTCCCTGCCAGCTGAACCTGACTGGACCAGAAGGCTTCATCGAGGCTCCTCCACAGTCAAGCTCTTCTTTCCACTCCACCATGGACTGCAGCTACATCATCACTGTGTATATGGGCTACGGAGTGGAGGTCCAGGTAAGAGACACTATAACATCCATCCAGCAGCATGTGATGTTCTATTTATACTCTCCAGCCATTCTGAGGTCCCCAAAATGATGATGTCTCTTACTTTGCCCAAGAACAATTGTGTGATATATGGCATTTTTTTCACATCAAATCAAATGAAACCCTTACTAATCCTCAAATTAAAAAAGCTCACTCCACACCTTCACCAACAAAAATTATTTGGTTTTTATTCAACTGTCTTTTAGGGGTTTAATAAGACCTGATAAAAAGGCATAGTCTTTGATAAGGAACTAGTTTTCAATTAAAGAATGCCCTTAGAGGGGCAAGGGATATTTATTTGTATAACACAACATATTCAGCAGTGTGTAACGAATTATGAAACTGTTTTTTTCAATGCCTGAACAATGGGTGTGACTTCTGATGCTTTGCAGCCAGCCAAGAGCCGACCCTCGACAAACTGAAGGATTTTGCACTTGTTCATCTGCTTCATTTTTCAACACTAGACGTTGCCACTTGGGGAAAAAATATTGGATTTTGCATGTCTGACAGACCACCACTTACATTTAAGTCCTGTCCTGTCTCATTAACAAATAACAAAACGTACATCAGCTTGTCAACTTCTCATCTTCGTCATGGAAAAACAGTCTTTGACAATTATTTATCTTCACATTTTCGTTGATGGAATGAACACTGGTGTATAGGTTTGGCTTCTTTTGCAAACAGTGGAAGTCTTAACCTGCTGGCCATTAGAAAGTATGCATGCTTCTACTTTGGCTTCACTTTTGATTACATTTAATCAGTCATTATTTGTTTAGCGCCAATTCATTATCTCGAGACTCTTTACAGAGGAGCATATGGGATAAGATGCAGGAAGGATTTCTTCTTTGTATACCTTGCGTTCCTGTTGTCCACACTTCTTTGCCGCTGAGGTGGAGGTCGGAGCAGGCCGTGCTTGAAGGAGGACGGCGGTATTTGTGGGGACGACACAAGATACTACATCCACTTTTTTTATACAGTCTATGGTTGGAAAAAAGAACAGACATGCAAGTTTTGGCTTCTTGTGCAACAGTTCAGATAAATAAGGTCTTTAATGTACATATATAACAGTATGTATGTATACTGTAATGGTATGTAAGCCTTGTAAGTGTGGGAATGTGATAGCCATGATGTAGCTACTATGATTATGTTGTTTAGGCTTTTAAATCGATTTCCTATATTGCATGCTCACATCCTAATCAACATTGTGACCTGTGCCAGGCTTAGTTTTATTTAAACAGACACCATGTTGTTGTCTCTGTGCATGTTATGGCTATGGACACACTCCCACAATGTCCGCTTGTGTCCAAGTCATTGTCCCCGTTACTACAGCGAGCATGGTGGTGTGGGCCGATTGTCAGATGGACGGCTTCAATAAGCATTTACATTTTTCACCGACAATAGTTGTGCAGCCATCGCTGTGCAGCAGAGCAGAGATATACAGCTTAGACAGCAGCTGCTCTGACAGCACAGCAATTCACTGTTCATTTCACAAATGCAGGTCCATTATGTCCGCTCTCCCTCCTGCCATATGTTTGGATTTTATAAGAGGATTTCACCAGAAGTACGTCACAGATATGCGGAAATTTTGCTTTTATAGGCCGACCGATTGTGAAACAGCAGCTTATGTTTCCTCACATGTATGACATGATGAAGAGCTTTGGATTATGAGGTCACTTAGAACATTTTTCTCATATATAGATTATTTTTAGTCCGTCTGAAGATTTTTGTTCCATCAAACTATAAGTCAATCCAGTCTTATCACCTTTCTTACACCCTTTGTAGGTCTAATCTTCCACACAGTTAGCCAAGACAAACAAAGAGCTAGTCTGCTGTATGTGATTAGAATGAAAATGAATTGCATTTTTGTTGTATGAGCTAAAAATGAAGCACTGTGCCCTCAAAGCAGCAGGTCATTGTTCACATGCTTCAAAACAGGGATTCTCGATGTTTGCAGGGGACCTCTGGGTCAGTCAGGGGGATCAAGGGGATTTCCCAGCTTTTTATTTCTCAACAAAAATCAATCTTTCAGCAGCAAAATAACAGAATGTCCGATTATTTTGGTCATGAATTTTATGCATTTTCTTAAATAAGAAGTCATATATGTGGTCTAATTGTTCACATGAACCAAAGTTTGACTGTGCACTAGATCTTTTATGAGATGCATTTTTATTTTTAAAATGTGCAATCCATAACTTTGTTTAAATTTAAGCCATGTAATGATAAGAAACTGACTTCTGCTAAATGTGACAACACTTTATTACAACACAACATAGTTCTGAGATTGTGTACCATGAATGACCATAGCACTGATAACAATCACATTTATTCCAGAACACCTATCACTTAAGTGTTTGCTCCTTCCCTTTCCAGGCAACATTGTTTTCCTTTTGTTTTTTTTATACAACTGCAAATCTCGCAGCTATTTTTAGCTTTGAGCTAAAAATAAGGAAGAAACTGACCCCAAATAATCCAATGTTTTAAGGTAAAGGAAGTAAGAAAGGAGTACCTTGTGTTTATTTCAAAGTATGAGATAATTTATTAATTCTGACTTGGATTTTACACATTACACACAAATAAAAGTCCAGTTTAACAAGAAGGAATACTGCATCTTATATTTATTCAGTGATAGAAAAACACCCACAGAGACACAGAGATCAGATTTATGTTAATATACATACTGTAGCTTTAAAGTGTGAGTGTGTGTGTGTGTGTGTGTGTGTGTGTGTGTGTGTGTGTGTGTGTGTGTGTGTGTGTGCATGCTTGTGTGCGTGTGTGTGTGTGTGTGTGTGTGTGTGTGTGTGTGTGTGTGTGTGTGTGTGTGTGTGTGTGTGTGTGTGTGTGTGTGTGTATGTATGTGTGTGCATGCATGTGTGTGTGTGTGTATTTCAGTCTAATTGAAAAGGAGGACTGCTGTCCTTCATGGAGGTTAAGTTGCCAATCACCATGCTGAATAATTTCCCATTGGACCTCAGGTTTGTCAGAGCAGAGGACTCTATTGGTAATAAAGCTAAGTGGGTCTACCTGTGCTGCCTGCTCTTCTTCCCCTGACAAACATCCTGTTCTTGTGAAATTGGTATTAACTTAAATTTAAACGCACTGCCCTCTGTCTCTGCTAGAACAAAAAAAAAAAGTATTCCCCATCATTGAGAGTCTGTGGACGGTTGTGTGATCGTCAGAGACACTCGATTGATTGATGTAGACAAAGTAGCCTCTGCTGTAAAGTGAATTAACAGTATTCAGGACACCTGAGGGCAGAGTGATGTAGTTTAATATGTGAACTGTATATCCTGTTTAACACTGCCTTTCAAGACAGGACTTATTGTAAATGTCACAGAGGACTTAATGGTGGGGCAACGTCGTTACGCTCTGAGCCGACATCGGGTGGAAAAACTGCGTCACGGTACAAGTTGGACCAAGCAGGATGGATCTGTGTCTGAGTGTGTGTATGTTAGGCTTGCGCTGTTTGTTTACACGTCGTGCCTCTTGTGCTTCTGCAGTGCCGTAACGCTGTGAACTCTGGACCGTCAATATTAGACTGTTGTGGGGTTCAAGGTAAAAATACAGAGGAGGAGCGAGGTGGAGATTTGTTACGGTGCTGCTGCAGAATCTCAGTGTTAAAACAGCAGATGTATCAGCACTTGTGGAATTCCTCTTGTCCAATGAGATCATGGGTTGTTACTAATTGTTACTTACTGTTGTAACTTTCATCTATTGTTTTAGCTGTTATTTTTATTTTTGTCAAATTTGAAGTAATTAATAACCAATAATCTCCGCAGAAGTTGAAGACATGCGGGAAGAAAACATGCCTTAACCTCTTTTCCTCTGAATAAGGTGTGCTCGTGTTGATAAACAGCACATATACCAGCATTGAGCAGGCTTTAAAAATCTCTGCAGATGTCCAAAGTCACCTCCACAAATGTGTTTGGCCTGCAGACGGTGGCAGGCGCTCCAAATGATTACAGCCATTCTATCCACTCCAGGGCATTCAGCCCTGGTTTGAAGCGTCTGACCTTTTTGCAGAGGCTTATGTGATGATTTAAGTAGCGCCCTTGTCTCTACCTGAAAACCACCTCATCCACATGATTAACTCCAAGAGCTTTGCTTCCTGCTGCTCATAAAATATACAATGGCCATTACACCGCTGACCTTCCAGATGCCTGGCCTAATATATTTAGGATAAAAAATGAATATGTGGTTGCAAATCATTGTCGATGATGTCTCCCAGCTGCTTCCTGTCTTGGCTTTTTACGGGAAGAAGATGAAGTAAAGGAAGGAAATGTCAAAGAAACAGAAAGCAAAAGGAAGAAGAAGGTAGAGGGAAGGTGTGTCAGGCAATATCTGAAAACTTGAAAGACAATATGAGAGAAAAGCTGAATGTTTCTATCAGAGAAGGGCGGACTCTTAAGGCTTGGTTTTATAACAAATCTGTGAAAACGATTTAATACACATGATTGTTTAATACGCATTTTATACCAATTCACATTGATGCTAAGATGAAATAACCCCTTTGCTTTTCGAAGACCGAGTGAAGGGAAGAGGCAAAGGGAGATGAAAAGAATGAAAGAAAGGAGGCTTGAGAGAGACAAGAAAAGCGATCAGAGAAACAGGAAAATATCAAAGATGAAGGAATGAGGGAAGGACAAGAAGGGCGGCAGATGAAAGAGACAGTGAGAGGATAAGAGGAGGATAGAAAATAAAAGAGAAAAGAAGAAGAGTAGAGGAGGGGGAAGTGATGAGCAGACTTTACACCTGAGATAAAGTAAATGCAGTCCTCTCTCATTCTCCGTTTACTTTCATTATTAAAAACGACTCCAGTGTCCGGATGTTGCCGAGCGGCGGCGGCGGTGGCTAATTAATTGCTCATGGATTATCTGTCCTCTGCTTTTGTTTGTTTACGGACCTCTTTAAAAGTGCCTCAGCTAAAAACGTCTTATCAGCTTCTCTTAAGTAAATTGGAGGGGGCCCCTCCCCGGATAGACGCACTGAAAATTCAAATAATGTTGGACAAGCATGAGAGATGTCAGGTGGACGTGGGGGTTCAATGAGAGCCTTTTATACACTTAGGGTTTGGCTTCTAATCACATAATCAGGCTCATTAATCTACCTCAGAGGTCTTTATTAGCCCCCTGCAGGATCACAGCAGCCTAATTTGATTCTCTATTCGTACAAGATAAGTACGATTTTACCCTGATGCTTGACTTTGATTAAAGGGATTATTAGTTGAGTTTGGAGCTTTACCAGGTAAGAACCCTAAATAACCTGCAGCAGGAGCAGCACAGCAGAGCTCTGATATCTCCAAATCAGCTGAATTGTACAATTGCCTTTAAGAGGCAGAAACCTTGAGCAGAACCAGACTCATGTTGAACAGCCATCTGTGTTGGGGTTGGAAAGTGGGATAGAGGGTGATGCAGAAAGAAGAAGAAGGATATGGACAAACAGAGCAGCATCACAACAATGAATAAGATCGATTTCAAGCTATAACGTCAGTGATAATGGTAAGAGTATGTGTACAGGCTGATATTAATAGTTCAGCTCTAAGATTCACTTTGATATTTATAATAATGATAATAAATGTAAGGCTGATATTAAAGCAGCAGGCTGTCCACACCAAGGACCCCGAGACAGACATGTGCCAGGTCCCCGGGCAGTCTAAGTCTTTATAGCAGCTTAACTATAGGAGCTGGTCCATACCTGAGTCAGCCTTAACTATCAGCTTTATCAAAAAAGAAAGTTTCAGGGCCTGCTCTTGACAATACAGAAGGTGTCCGTTTACCGCTTGCTAACTTGTTAGCGAGGTCAACCAGAAGAAGGCCCAGTTGTAACAAGCTGAAAGGGGGCATATCGCCACCTACAGTAGCAGAGTCGGACATTCTTCTGTCAATAACTCATCTCCCCTGGTGCTTGTATGCTGGGCCAAAGTTGTACATTTTAATATGGGGCTCTATGGGGATTGACTAACTCTTGAAGACAGCCTCTGGTGGACATTTGATGTAATATTAACAATTTATATAAAACTTCCTGCAGTTTTTTTGCCCTTCTGCACTTTCTTCATTTTACAGCCCCTGACGTGGCTGCTCAGAAAGTTTTATATAAATTGTTAATATGACATTATTAGAGCTTCTGAGACATACTGTTCTGTACAAATAAAGACTATGTAGTCTATTTAAATAGCTCAAATACAGTAAACCAATTTTCTCAGCAAATATGGTGGATAACTGGATGCTGTTGTGTTAGAATCTAGTCCATTAGAGCTTTACAATGTTTGAACTTCTCTAAAAAGCCGTGGGTAATCATGTTGACTCACAGTTTGGCAGTGTAGCAAAGAGGATGCAGATTTCAATCTGAGTCTTTACATGTTCTCGAGGGTTCCTCCTTCCTCACTGTCTGAAGAAATGACTGTTTCTGTCTGAGTCAGGTCTGTGATAGACTGCAGATCTGTTCAGGCTGTACGGGGAAATGCATCTCTGAGTAAGAAGGTAATTTCTTATTCTAGTACCTTCATATACCTCAGTCACTTCTCACCATGCAGGTCCTGAGGGTGTGAATGTTGAACTCTAGGAGTGTGAAGGTAGACCAGGACTGCACTCAGAATATGTGAAAAGTGCTTTGGGTAAAGGAGAAAAGAGAGTTCATCACCCTGCCCAGGCAGCCCCGAGGTGAGCTTTGTTCAATCTCCTCTTGCTCACCTGGCCACGCTCCCCAGAAACGCGCAGGAGCTCTGGGGTCGCATTTCTTATCTGAGGACATAATAAGACCTTGTGGCAACACAGAGACTGAATTACATCAGATAGACGCGAGCTGTGCAGGGAATGTAAGGAAACGGTGTCAGGTGTTTCTTTTTCACGATAAAAATGTCTGCATACACAGATACAGAAACATCTTTTATAAGGCTGAAGATATTCTGTCATTGAACGTTCACTCAGACTCTCACAAAGGTGTGGTTGTCATAGAAGCAGCCCATTAATAAAAAGCAACATGATCATGATTGTGTGATATTTATGGTGCTTATTTAATGGTCGAAGCCTTGACCAATGATCAAGCCTCAAAGAATGCTTGTGTTTTAAATACCTTGACATACCAACTTTTTTTTAATCCAAAGTTTGTAAAACACTTTTTACCTGCAAGAAATAAGATGATCTGAGTGGACGAGGGGTTAAATATGGAACGAGGAAAGTCAGATATTGTAGCTGGGGGCGAGGTCATGCAGTGCTTTAGATGTCAGTAACAGGATTTTTGTAGTTGATTTTGAATTTTACTGGAAGTTAATAAAGGGAGGCAGAAATGGGGTGGATGTGGGAACAACCTTTGTTTTGTCACTTCAACTTTTGAACAGATTCAAGACATGAGATATAAAGTGTTAAAAGGGCTTTAAAGCCACTGGTAGATGGTTAGTCCCCAGGTCAGCTGGATTAATACAAATGGCAATTTGATCCACTTATCATGCTTTTATTCCAGGATCAAGCCTTGTGGAATCAAACTGAGGGGCTTGAGTTGATGCCATGAGTGTGTTTAAGTGTCACCACAATCAAAGCTTTTAAATTGTTCCAAAAAAAATATGTACACTGGCTTTTTATTGTGGTTTTATGTCTCAATGAACTTCTCTCTGCATAGCATCTCAAAGAACTCCATTTGATTTTTTTGAAAACAGCACATATGGGACAGTGTACCTGAAAAAGCAGAAGACGTATTTTTTAGCTATTGGAGTTGTAATTATGGTGTATTTTCTGTTAAACACTTTTGCCAACGTTTAGGGTTTCTCAATGTGCGTTATAGTGGCTTCAATATTGATACTGCTGTGAGCTGTGACACTGTGCTGTGATTACTTTGACAGTCTTCTTGTTTAATGAGAGGCTTCCTGGTGTCTGCAGCCCGAGCACGAATCCCTGCTGACCGTATAAAGACGAGAGCCGAGGCCAAACAGCAATCTCCCTGAAGAGAGCCCGAAACAGATACAAACAACAGTCAGCAAAGGTTCGGCCCCGTATAGTGCAGGGTATCGACTGACCGATCAATACCCTGAACTGCTTTAGCTGAGCCAGACTCCACCTCAGTTCAATAAGGCACAGTTCTATCTTCAGTCCCTGTCTGACTGATGGCAGAGATTGATTAGGAAGCATTCGTCAATGCTAAGACAGTTTCTAAGCACAATGGGCAACATTCAGGTCCCGTGGGAGCAGCTGCCCCGTCACTCTCAGGTATTTTCTGTTCAATTGCAACATGAGCAGGTTCCTCACAGGTTAACTTCCTCCGCTTTAGTTGTTTGCTTGTAATAATGAGCAGTCACTGTGTGTTATGAGTGCTTCAGCTTGCATACTGTCGCTGCTGTCGAAGTGTTGCACCGTGTGTGCACACTGAGGCCTGTAGGTTTGTCGTGTTGTCACCCAGACTAATAATCCAACGCATGCTAAACGACAGAGGACTGAGAGAGAAACAACATACTTAGGAAGGATACCTGAAGCAGGGGATAATTAATTCGACCCGAGCTGCACGCCAATGCTACATTATGCATGAGCTTCATTAGCATAAACATGCGTTTCTTTACCCTTTGGCTCCGTCATTACTTTCTGCACTGTCAGAGAGGTAGAGGTCGACTTAGGCTTCCTTCAAACAGTTAATTGCTATGGTTACACTTTGAAAAAATGGTTGAGCTCAGAAAAACAAGACTGTTGCCGTGAGCTAAACTTTGTGTGCAGTACAGTAAAGGGCACACTTTATTTTCTCATTTGTTCAGCTGTGTGTGTGTACAGCTGAGCATCCAGTTGTGAAAAGGAAAGCTGTTAAGTCATTGAAAGCTATTACAGGCCTGCCAGTTCCTGTTTCTTTTTTTGCCAGCTGTACCTTTTGTCAATGTCAATGCAGTCTTCTATAAGCTACATTCATATGCAGATATTCTTCAGATTTACATCAAATGACACTGCTGGAGTGCAGTGTCATCACTGCGACCTTCATACAGCAGTGTAAAGTGAGGGGGTGGGCCTTTACCTTCATCAGCATCCTGCGACGAGTCACGTCTCAAAGTCAGCGTTGACACCAAATGTCTTTTCACTCTCAAATTTGCACATATAAGTTATGTAACATTATGAAAATAGGTTTGTTGAGGTCAGAATTACAGGCAGGGCTTTACTACATAACCTAACTTTCATTTAAGAGCCTACATTTATTTTATGAAAAATGCAGGTTTTAAATTTGTGTGCTGACTCTTTTAGAGCTTTAACAGTCTTTCCCAAACATAAACCTTATCATGCACAGAGAAGGTAAGGAGAATTTGAAAATCAAGTGTGTCTTAGGTGTAACTATCAAACTAGGAAATCTGTATGCCAATTGCCAGAAAAAGATAATTTTACAATGCACAACCATGGAAAGAGGCAAAGAGCTGGAGCTAAGGTGGGCCTTAAGCCTCCTGACAAACGGCTACAACCCGGCCATCTGTCAGTCAGATCAGCCACGCCCCTTTTTATGAATAACTCTTATCCTTCATGACATCAAAATGGATGAGTTATAAACAAATTCCCCCCTGTAACCTCCCTGTGTGTATGTGACTTCAGGGGCACGGCAGCAAGCCTCAAGTGGACACTCAGGGAACTGCAGGGGTCGCCGCTTGGTTTTACCTTTGTCAGTGTATGCACTGTTTTAAGTAGGACTACTACTGTTATTCTCGGACTTGATCAATTGTTTTACCTCTTTATAGATTAAGTGTGGGGTCATCAGTATTATGATTATTAGTGCTTTAATTGATGTTGATTTAGCAATATCACACATTTAAAGCAGTGCTTTGACACTGAATACTAGCACAGCTCTGATTTGACCAAATTACAGCAGTGCTAGTATTTAGCATAACAAACCTCCCTCTTGTGTGATAATGTTATGATGCACAGGTCGACAAGCAACATTTAGTAGTTGAAACAACTGATTATCTGTTGTTTATTTATTATTCATTTGACCGTCCACTGTGGACAGTTGTGCGATTGTGGAATGAGGCGGAGCGATACACAGTTTAATTTCCCAGTGCTGTTGAACTCTGTAGGCCCTTAAACATTTCCTTTCTAGACAGGACTGTTACACCGTCCTTCATTGTAATGGTGGGGCAATGTCATTGCACCACTGATCAGGTGATGAAACAGCAGGTTGGAACTGCATCTCGGTGTGTCTATGTTAAGCTTGTGCCGTTTGTTTACACGTCTCGCTGCATATTCAAGTTGAAAAGGGAGAGCCGTGAGCCACTACATCTGTGTGTGCTGCCATCTTTGATCTGAAATCCCTGAAGAGTGTTTTGTCGAGGGACTAAAGTTTGGCACCAAACAGATTAGTTTTAAAACAATAAGCTTTAAGTTTAATGCAAGACAGGAACCAATATGCTCATGGAGTCGTACGGTGTCCCGTCAGATGATACAAAAAAGAAACCATGGCTTCCTGATACAGAAAGTTAAAAATGCTCTAGCTAATTATTTGGTTAAACATCAATTTAAACAGAATAACTTATTTAAAAAAAATCTTCTGAAGTTGCTTGCAAGGTCCATGCAGAGGACAGGTACAGTGTGAAATCTCAGGAAATGTGTCCGTACTTGAGTTCTTTCACGCCTTGTCAGAAATGGTGATTACTAATCCTTAATGAGTGTATTATGGCCCAACAGCCAAATGAATCACAAATTAAATTGTTAGGGAATGTTTCCTATAAGAGTCTGTATGAGTGAGGTAGATATGTGCAGGTCTTGCAGTTATCTGCAGAGATACCATGTGAGCAAGGTCGACCCCCCTTCCTAGTTGTACCATCCAGAGTGCTTCACATCACTCAGAGATGACGATCTAATGAAAGATCCTCGTACGGAGCTCGTGGTGACTTCAAGTGCATTCTGCCAAATAGCTATTAACATGCCCTCCACTCTGTGATTGCCTTTCAGAGAGGAGGAAATTGGAGAAGGCGATAGATTGGGCCGGAGGATTAAAATGGTGGCAGGGTTGATTAGATAGCAGCAGCCTGTCAGGATCTCATTGACCGGAGGAGAGGATGTACAGCAGCACACAGGCCAGCTCTATGAATGACTACATTTCCCTATTTAATCAGGACGTTGTCTTTCTCTGTGTGTGGGATTGTTTTGTTTTTCTGATGGCTGCAGGGACGTGCAGGAGTTGCCTCGCGTTTTAACACAATGAAGTTATGATAAAAAAAACTATAGAGGTAGAACTGAATAATCTCCCTTTGTGCCGAGGAAAATGACTGCACTGCATGAGTTGTCCATCATTATAAATGCTATCCATTCTATAATATAAATTATCTTGTGAAAATACTGTTCCTTTTTACTTTGATTTCATTAGTTTGATTTGATTGGTAGACGGGAGGCGTTGAATTCAAAACAAATAACAGTTCACAAAATGTGATCACGTATTATTTAATAAATGATGCCTGTTGCATACAAAGACCTTTTTCTCTGTATCATGAAGCCAGCTTGCGTGAAGGCTAAGAAGGAGGAGGCTGGAGTTTCCAAAAAGCAAAGTGAAAAGTCAAGGGCAAGCGGAAGGAGAGTGTGTATACAAATGTGTGTGCCTGCCCTGATTTCTGTGTGTGTGTGTGTGTGTGTGTGTGTGTGTGTGTGTGTGTGTGTGTGTGTGTGTGTGTGTGTGTGTGTGTGTGTGTATGTGTGTGTGCGCCAGTAAGCAAAGGTGTGAGTGTTTGTGTGTGTGTGTCTTTGAGTGGTGAATCAAAGGCCTTATGTGCAGGGCTGCACAGAGCTGATAGCTGACCCATCAAGCGTGGTCCACCTGAAGCAGAATAAAAAACACCCACATCAGAAAAAGCCCCAGCAGAGAGAATTTCTAAAGTGCAGCGCTGCACTGTGCACATCTAAAAGACCTACCTCAGCCACAAACACTCGCCTCAAATCCTCCGCCAACAATGAGCGCTTACAAAAGGCAGAGCTGAGGGCAAAGAGACCACAAAGAGGTAGAGAGAGAGAGAAAGAGAGAGAGAGGAGGAACAGACTTGTGTCCTTCACTCTTCAATCTGCAGCCTGTCATGCTCAAGCTGTATACTTCAAGTCAGCAACACACTCGTACTCTGTGTCGTTTGTAGGAGAGGCCAAAGTCTACACTTTTCTGTCTGTGTAGATCAGTTCTCAGTGTACAGGTTCAGTTCGACAAGAGCCAAAGACCTGACACCAGGAGCTGACCTTAGCTACGATATCACAAAGATGTCTAAGTTTATTCATTGCACAAAGAAGTTTCTGTAAAATCTGTAGGCAAGGAATAATCCCTAAGTGGTTAAAATTGAAATTGAAATTTTAATTTTGCTGCCTCAAATATTTACCAAAAGACAGAAGTTTAAATAATGGATTGATTCTCAGTGACATCACTCATGGTTGCTGAAGCTGATTCTGAAGCAGTCACCATATTGGAAATGCTGTCTCAACCTAACTTTAGATCTATCTAGAAACAAGCAAAGAGGTGGAGCTGAGGAGGGCCGTATAAGCCTCCTGGAAAACAAGTATAACACGCCTACCTGTCAGTCAACTTAGCCACACCCCTAATTATGCAAAATAATTACTCACCTTTATTCAATCAAAACGGATGAGTAAATAACCTTGAACCAATAAAGATTTTCCTCCAGTTGGGATCTTTAGTACCCGAAAAATGAGAGTTGTTCCATGCAAATTGTGCAAAACACCTGCACTTTGATAAGGAAAGAATGGCACTTACAAATAATTGATTGAAGGAGAAGACCTTTTGATGGATAAACACAAAGAAATGTGAAATTGTGAAATCTTTCTGTCTTTGCATCAGCACTGAATCAAGCATCTGCTGTAAGAGCAAACTTTATTCGTAAACTGATATGCCTTCTACCAGAGTGATTTCAAAACCTTCCCTTCAGCACAGAATTGATGAGATTGCAGTGATCTTTTACAAACATCCAGCTCCATCCCATTTTCTCTTTGTAGAGAGTTTGCAATTCAGAGGAGAGAACAACCCCAATCAGTGTCACCGCTTGTTTTTCACACCGTCGCCCTGGTCGACGGCGACAAGAACAATCACAGCTAGATGATACAGTCACGACTCTCCTGCTGCAGAATTAAGTGCAACTCCATGTTTCTCTGCTCCCCTGGAGTGATGTTAAGTGAGGCTCCACGTGAAAATCCTATAATTGAACCTCTTTCAGGTCCTTGCTATTTTTTCTGAGGACTGTGCTGCAGCAAAACAGGAGAGGAAAACACTGCTGGGGTGGAAAACATTTAGCCCCGATCTGTCTCCACCTTGCACAGGTTAGGAGTTAATTTATTTTAAATTCTTCTGCAATTTCAATCAAAAGTCAACAAAAAAAGTGTCACCACCATTTGACAGCTGAAGAAAGGAAGAGAACTACAGAGTGAGGTTGTCAGATAATTTTCGGTTTATGCAATCATATCAAATATGTGACAGCAGCTATGTGTACGCTTTTTAGGTGATTTAATTTATGTTCATATGACTTTGATGTCACAAGTTTATATTGCTTTCTACCACAGACTGTATGTTAACAGTGGCGATTTTGGAGTCTATTGTTGCCCCAAGGCGAAAAATCACAAGGAGCCCCTCAAAACACTGTCCCTTAGATAGTCAAGCAACATTCAGTCATTTACTATTATATGAGTGAGTACTGTGAGATGGGGCCCCTTTAGGGAGGTTTCCTACTGTCATTGCAAACGTTCAGCATTTTGAGCCACTGCTGTTGTTGTAAGTTTATCAGCCCTGAGGGGCCAGCTACTGGCCTAGGGCCCAAAGCACTTCACCTGCCTTGCCTGTTGACAAGCAGCGCCTCTGTATGTAAAGTAATGGTAAATGGACTTGAGCTTGTAGAGCGCTTTTCTAGTCTTCTGACTACTCAAAGCGTTTTCACATCGCAGGTCACACCTACACATTCACACACTGATGGCAGAGGTTGCTATGTAGTGAGACCATCAGATGTAACTAATTACATTCATACGTATTCATACGCTGCCGACGAAGCAGCGGGAGCAATTCGGGGTTAAGTGTCTTGCCCAAGGACAGATCTGACATGTTGCTGCAGGAGCTGTGGATCTAACCCTTGACCTTCCGGTTGAGAGACTCTACCACTGAGCCACAGCTGGGTGGAAGGTGGACGGATCAACAGCCGCCTGGTAGTGAAACGATGAAATCAAAATGCCAGACAGACTCGTTTTTATCAAACCCGATTTTGTCATGATAGGTATCACGCCATTTTGTGTTCTAGTCACATTTTTTCTCTAAAGTTTCTTTGAATGACTTTTTGATAGTATAAAATTGTTCTTTTTTAGCTTGTAGTTATGTGAAATGAATTCAAATATAAAAAGAAAATGTGTAATTTTTTCGTCAGATGTGTGGCTCAAACTATTTCTTTTATCTGTTTTAATAAAAAAAAAACAATATAAAAAATCACAGTTGTCTGCATTCAATAGTTGTTTCTATAAATATTTGTTCACACAACAAGACAGAAGTAAAGTCTCAAGAGGTTTTAAACTCAGACAAAAATAACTTTCAAAGAAAGCAAAGAGACACAGAAACCCCTGAGAGGTTAAATGAGTAAATGTTTGTTTGTCAGAGACGAGGTGAGTGAGATATACGACTCTTTCCTGGGGAGTGTCAGAGGTTGTTTTATTGAATGCTGCTGTCTATAGAGCTGTTTGACTGCTGTTCATTGAGCTGCTCTCTGTCTGAGTGTAAACACGGAGTCATGAGGGAGAGGAGGAAGAGGCAGCCTTTCCACACATGAAAAGTTGGATCAGCCTGGTTCAGCATGGGCTGTGCATTCTGGGAGTGTGAACAGATACGGCGTTCTGATGCAGCACCTCGTAAACCGCAAGCGAGGTAACCACAAAGCGTCTCTGTAGCAACTGGTGATGTAATAAACTCAGGGTAAATTAGGTCACAGTTACGAACGCATGGAGTGATTTTCTCTTCATAAAATCATCCATCTCATCGCTTTCTCAAAAATGTATAGATTACCTTTTTCCACTCATTTTAGCTGATTCGTCAGATGTCGATTGATCTGCTTTGAGTTTGTACCAATCATGCCATTTCAGTCAACCCCAGTAAGGTGTCCTACTGGGAGAAGTCAAACACCCAGTTCTGCTCAGGAGTGGGAGCTGTTTTGAAAAATGTCTTTCTGGACTTGTCAGTTGGATGTGGCTTTTAAAACGAGTGTCATTGGACAACATTTACTATATTGGACAACTACACTTTTAAAGATTTGAGCTTTTGCAGTGTGCATATTTTAAATTCAGGTATAGTTTCATATCATCCAATTCTGACTCTCTTAAACTCTAGGTTGTGTTAATCCTAACCCTGGGTAGCTGGGTCAGTGCTTGCCCAACACTTCAAAATATGACTCTGAAGGTTCTTGTCCGGTGCTATTTTGAGACGTTGTCATCTCGTCTGGAGAAAATTAAAAACAGAAACATGATCTGCCTTTGTCTAACAGATAAAGATGAATCTACCAGAATCACACAGCAGAACGCCTTTCGAAAATATGACGATCAGTGGTCATTTTGCTTTATTTCTTCTAAAAGTACCGTCTCAGGATTCCCAGTATTGAAATAGGCAACACAGCACATCTGTGTTTTTCTATTCTGCTCTTTATTTGCTTCCTAGAGTCTGATTTCTGGGTGCAGGTCTTTCAAAACACGCGTTTTATTTCCTCCTATATTCTCCTCATTGACAAACTGGCCTGAGATGTAAATTTCATTCTGTTTCTGTACGTTCATTCAGGACACTACACTGCGCCTAAATCTATGTTTTTCTTTTACACTTTCACCTTGCTTATCTCTTTTTCTGTGCATTATTTTTATTTTTTTTGCAGCCTTTGCAGTGATTTTTTCCGCCTCTCATTCAGGCGTGTTGCATAAAACCAATTTTGTGACGTGCGTGTAGGGATTCTGCTGATAATGAAACAGCAATAGGCGAGGTGAATGTTAAAACAAGATAAGTGCAGAGCTGCAAAGTGAGTGGATGTGCTCCTGCTATAGGAAAATAAGGATTTTTTTATCCAGCAGGGGAGGAGAGTATGTTGAATTGGACACAGCATGATACATGAATGATCATGTCAGATTTTGCAGCCCCGCATACGTCCATACAGTGCCTCACATTTACATTGAAACAGGTACGTAAAAATAATAATACAGAGAAGAGACGGTCTGCATCTTTAATTATCCATCATAGTCCAAACTTAGAGACAAAAGAAACTAACGCACTTCATCCCAGTTGCACACCATCGTTGGAATAAATAGAACAAGTATCAGTACAAAGTCGTGCAATGCTAAAGGAATACAGTGGAGTACAAATAATGTCATGATGTAAAGAAAGCAGGGGCGCCTATAGCGTAGCAGTCATGACGCGCTCTGTGTAAGGAGGCTATAGTCCTCATAGCAGGGGGTTCGTATTCGACCTCGGCCCTTTGCTGCATGCGTCACCCACTCTCTACTCCCAACACCTCCTGTCTCTCTTCAGCTGTCCTATCTAATAAAGGCACAAATCGCTCCAAAATATATAACTTTATAATATAAAGAAAGCAATAAATGTCATATACAATATATATCTTCATAGCGCATGTATTAAAGATCCCATATTAAGCCCTTTTTGGGGTTCATATATCTAATTTATGTGCCTGCTAAAGTACGTTCACAATCGCTAATGTTCGAAAAAAGTGTCTGTTTTCATGAACTGACGATGATCGATGCAGCCCGTCTCATCTGCCTGTGTTTGTTACGCTCTGAATCCCCCCGAGCAGGGTCCCCACGTGTGCCAAGTCTGACCTGATTGGTTGGCCGATCTGCTCTGTTGTAATTGGTCAGTCGTTCGGACAATTCTCTGAAATGTTACGCCCCTTTTACCATATTGGGAATGCAGCTAATGTGCAGCATGAGCTTGTGCTTGCTACAACGAGCCAATGGGCTTGGATCAGTGACATCATCGCAGTGTGATATCACACTGCCAATTTTCAACGAGGGGGGCTAGAACCGAGCGTTACATGCTGCTACTGCTACTGCTAACAGGAGGAGGTAGGAGAAGCCGCGTTTCCGCGGACTTTGAATTTTTGCACATAGATGTGCCTAAACATGCACAAGACACCTGGAAAACTAAAGAGCATATAAAACCAGAAAAAGCATAATATGGGACCTTTAATATGGATACATATACAGAGCTTTGCTGGTTTTCTGATTAATTACTGCAAATTCCTTACTTTCAGTCTTCACATCCAGTCCATATGTCCTTGTGTTTTTTATGCTTTTGTAGATAAGCAAATATATTTGAGATGTTGCCAGCCCACATAGGTGTGTTATCTGAAATGTTTTTTAATCATTGCTGTCGTTCATTATTCATTTTGGTGCCCTAATTTATTCCAGAAATAGTTTGTGGTTGTTGTTCTTTTTCCCTTTTAAGATGTCCTCCAGTCTTTGTGAAACTCAGCTGGGTTTCTCTTCTCTTTCTGTGAAGCAGACTTTAAAAGCTCTTCAGTCTTGACCTTGAGCGCTTCAGACGACCTTCTGCACATCTGCATTCACACTGTCCATGAAGCAATGATTACCTGGCTATCCCCGGGGAGAAAAGGAAAAAACACTAAGAGAAAGAACTCTTCTCGTCTGGTCGCTGTGACACAATGTTCAATTTCCTTTGAAACAGCCAGACTAATCTGGAGCCTCTCTCTTTTGTGTTTGTCGCCGAGGCTCAGCTTTCACAGCCGCAGGACGGCTCAAGGACAGAGCTGTGAAAGCACGCTAGAGTTTTTATTTATTTATTCTTTTACAATTTTTCTATCATGCACAAAGAGAAGACCGAGCTCATTTTATGTTGCCTCTATTGCGAGTCCATTAGCATGTACACTAGTGCAAAAAAACTATTTGTTCAGGTGCTGAAACCCACACAGACTAAAATTTCACAACCATGAACAAACCTGTTAGTGGAGGAAACGGCATTATTTCATTGTTTGCTAAACTAAATGACTTCCCAAAGCACATTTCTTCCTCGATGTTCATGCTGTTTTACATGTTCATTAATAAAATACCGTACAATGAATAACATTGACCAACAACAGTGTGGTGTTTATGCTGGCGAAGAGTGCACTAACTTGATGGTAGTCAGATGGGAGTCCTTCCGTGTCTCCCGTAGCGTTTGTTTCTTGGGGTATTCATGGTGCATAATTGTTTGAAAGCTCTCGTCGTTGTGGTCCTCTAGCGAATAAGTGTATTTGCAGTCCAAAAAAAAGTTGAAAAAGCACGTTTTAAACATGTTGTTTGCTTGTGTGGTGTGACGGGTTCAGGTAGCCAGCATCCTGCGCTAAACTGCCGTCCGTAAGAAGTGCAACTCAACTTAAGTACAGTAACAAAGTATTGTTATCCTCCCGAGTTTCTGTCGATACCTTTATTAACCTTTGTTGTGCAACATCAATCTGCTTCTGGGATTTTACCAACAAGAGCACACTTATAGAGCACAGAAATAGAAAAATAATTAGTATTTAAAAGCAGGTTTGGTAATTTTCTAAAACTAGCATGATGTTGAAAGTAGCATTCCCTCAGTGCTCCGTCTACACCCAACCCCCTCTAAAGCCACGCCCCTCACTTACAAACACGAGCACCGTTGCTCCAGAAGCGGACCTCAACTCATCGCTTGCATTGTGTAGAAACTACGTCGTCTCATGTCTCATTCAGCGGTAAGTAAACTCACAGTTTAAACACCAACATCTGTGACGTGCTTTGAGTGTGGGCTAGAGCACGCAAGACGTAGAGAACGAGCAGGGAGGCGTGATTGGTTTATCAGATTGGTACCTCGTGGCAGACTTTGGTCGAAGTTTTTACAGGCTTACAACTGCTACAGATGACGGATTTTCTTCGTTCCTTTTTCAGAGCACATGAATTATTAATGTCTGTCAGGACCTAAAGACAATTTCAACCGACATCTTAAAAAGTGGCTCTGGAGGAAATGACCAACCCTGCCTTTAAAGCACGACTGTGTGGATCAGTCTGTATATATCCATCCATAAATATGTGTCTGATAATGTATCTGTTTTATACGGCATAAAACGTTTACCCAGGCTCTGATTTAATAAGTGCTACTGGCAGCAGAGCTCAGTGTTTTTACACACAACTGTTTCATGTGTTAACCTTGATGAAATTACATGCAAATGACACCAGTGTGCTATAAAAAAAGGCACACGCGCCGTTATACACATCCATAGGTCCGTTATGAGTCAGTATATTACTGTTTATGTGGGAGATGTTGGATTACTCGGGCTCATTAAACCTGTGCCTAACTGCCTCCTCCCCAACTGTCTCTTAAGCAGAAGTGTTGTTTCATGTTTTATTCTTCACATGCATCACAGGGCCAACGCTGCTGTCCTGTCAGTTACGACATAATGTCATCATTTACAGCCTGAGATTCTGCAGAAGTGAGGCTCAATGGTGTAGGATAAATTTATTTTAGAAATACTTCAGCTGTTTATTTTAAAAGGTTTTCTTTCAGTTGACATTGTGCAACAGCTCGCTTCATTGTGATTGGCCCAGCTGAATCAGGGCTGTTAGACGAGAGATTTTTAGTTTTAGTTATTTTTCCAAACTTTATTAATACCTGAGGGAAATTCTGGTTTACACTAAGTTATTGGGAGACCTGCTTCTCGTACATATAGGCCATAAACACACACACATGCACAAACAGGACCTGTGGACATTAATGGAGAGATGTCAGAGTAGGTCTGCTGCACAATCCAGCTGAGTTGGCCTTGCTCAAGGCCACCTTGGCAGAACTCGGGAAGTGACCTCACACCTCTCCAGCTACCAGACCAACTTCCAAATATTGGTCCACACCGGGACTTGAACCAGTGACCCTCAGGTTCCCAACACAAAGCTCTACAGACTGAACTACTGCTGCCCAAATACATGTATAGATATGACAGGATGAAGTTTTTTTTTAAGCTATATTAATATTTCTCTTTTGGACATTGCACTACTTAGTTTGAGAACTAGATCTAGGCTCTAAATAAGAAGTGGACAGAGCATTTAAATCAAACCTGATTCCAGCTTTTATGAGAATATTAATTTAAATATATAATGAACACAGCAACTATGATGAAGCTCAATCTGGTAAACGATGGATTAAACAGTAAAAACGTGTGAGAATAGAATAATTAAAGTGACCAAATAAAAGGTCTACAATTAGATATAAATGTGCTGCAGTGTGTTTTAAAGTGGATTAGAGGCTGTTAACTGAATGCTGCATTAAATAGTCTTATCTGTTGTTACTCATTAAGGCTGCAGAGATACTCGGCTCACACTCAGGCTCTCCACGCTTTCAAAAAGAAAAAGAAAACGGGAACATTTGTGCAATCTATTGCATCAATCACTCTCGGGAGAATGATGAAAGAATTTTCAGCGCATTTAATATGCAAGCGTGGAGTTTATTTATAATTAATAAGTGCTGTACAGTTCACTAATGTAAGCTGCTCGCTGCTTGATAGAAGCATTTTTTTTATTGCCAGAGGCAGAAAGTGACCTGGAAAGGGTCCATTTATAACTGATATGATGAGTCTAATGTTTCTGTATGAATGGTCGTGTAAGACAAATGGTTCAGCTGATTTCTACAACACACAATAGTTCATTCAGAATATTTGTCTCGTTTATTTGAATACAACATTTCAGGTTTTGGAAGAAAAAACCCTGACATTTTTTGTTTTTGTTTAACAGGTAAACTGAATAAAATAAATTGTAGTAATGCATGTCCTCTTAGGGCTTATGACCATGTGTTCATTTCTCTCAGAAGTTTATCTTTAATTAGTTGTTGGATGCTATGAAAAGTCATGATTGACAGCTGTTGTTAAATGAGGCTCCTGCAGCGCACTGTGCACTGATGAGCAGAGTAGAGAACAAACAGGGAACCTCGGTAATACTACGGAGGACCTTACCACAAGGGTCATTGAACTTTTCTATAACCGTGAGTGTCTACTTCCAATCCAACGAGAATCTGTTCTGCTGCGGCCTGAACCCAGCTGAGGGATCTTTGCTATTTTATTGGTATTATGAGTCAGCAGAAGGGGCGGGGCGTCACTACTGCAGCTCCACCAGCCAATAATTATTGTGCACACGCTGGCTCCCAATGACATAACCAACACCCAATATGTCAACGTCCATCGTAGGAGGTATGTTGGCTTTATTTTTCTACAATAGGAAGAGGTGGACATGCGTCGCCCTCAGTCAATGAATGTCCGTTGACTTCCATCCTTTTCTGCTCTTTTTATTGTCATTTTTGGAACTTTGTTTGAAACATTCAAGGAAGAATGTGCAACATTTTACACATAAATACGGCAGAAATCAACTTTATCCTGTGTAAATGTCTCTCTGAGTCATGACTGTCAACAATTAGTGAGAAGTGTGAGTCCCGCCAGCTGTACTGTTGTCGGAGCCGTGTTTACATCATGTTTACATGGACGGGATTGCCTTGCGTATAAAGCTGCTTTAGTCAAGGACTAGAGAAAAGAAGAATAACATACTCACTGATTATTTGGATGTCACGTAAGTGTCTTTAGATCACGGTCTTTCCATGTCAATTTATGTGCAATATGAAGCTACGAGCTAACTAAGTGTGCTAACATTAGCCTGCTAACACAACAATGCAGGCCACAAGCAATTGCAGCTCGAGCAAAGGACAATTTAGACTGCTGCTTGCGCTAAATGTTGGTTAATTGTGGTGGTTCTAATTGATAGCTGCTTCGTGCAAAGCGAGTGGAGAGGGGTTGGAGGTGTGTCTCTGGAGGAGAATGGAGGCTTCAGTATATCGCGGAGGTGTCGCCAAACAGCAGCTTGTTTTGGTTTAGTGCTGGTGCTCAAGTTTGACATCTACTGGATCAAAAAGTTCCACATTCTTCCTTTAAAGCAATGTGCTTCAGAAATGCCCAATGATACGTCAGTGGTACCTAAAGCGTCTTATTTGAAGCGTAGAGCTAAACAGAAAGACGTAAGAAATACAAGTGAAACAACTTGGAAACCCCAAATGTGAAAGAGAATCAGATACATTTCGTAAAAAGTTTGTCTAAGTCTATCAATTTAAAATAGGTCTCTAAAAGTGATTGAAATGGACCAAAAACAATGATCTATTTAAACGACACGCTCTTTTCACACTTGTCATGAGCCATCTTCGAAAACCAAGCGGGCTCATTAAAAGGCAGAGTGAATACTAAAGTTAAAACTCTACCTGTTCACGTGTGTCTGGCTGTGGTCCTGACAGTTTAGACAGTTAGTGAGCAGGAGAAGAAAAAAAAAACAGGATTTTCTTCATCAGTGGCCTCTTCTGACAGGCTCCGTCTATCTCGGTTCTCCCTCCGCTGTGACCTACTTCTCCTGCTCAAACAGATGTTCCCTCGACTCCATCATTTACTCACCTCCCTCTTAATTACTGCCGCTAATTAGCAGATACACACACACACACACACACACACACACACACGTCTCCTTATAGGAACACATGCAGACTATACGGTATTTGGATCCCTTGACAGGGAATGGGAAATTACTGGAATATATTAAACACAGCGTGATGCATTTAAGAGGCAGGTTCAGCAATTTATAGAGCTGTAATTATGGAGGAGGTTTGGAAATGTGGGAATGAAGAAGACGGGCAATTAGAGGTAAATATTTCCTTTTATTCTCTGCAGCATCTGGACTTCTTTCTGCAGGATAAGATCAACAAAGAAAAATATCACTTTCAACATGATTTTGCATAACACTGGATCTCCGTTATATCTCCCGTCTTCCTCTATTAAGACGTGTCGCCACACACACCCGCGCATGCACACACACATAGTTTCACTTTGATCCATTAGTCAACACCATATCCCAGGGTTCCATCTGTCCCTGTTTTGCTCTCATCCTCCTCGCCGTCCCTCAAAGTTGCCGGCTTATATTTAATGAGGGAGTGTCAGTTGAATTATTCAGCTGTCATTTGTTGCTTTTATAAAGTAAATGGATGTCAGAGAGGCTTTTCTCTTTTACACCACGGCACTCACGCTTCTCTATTCTCTGCAGCGTCGCTGCGTGAGCCGAGAGGTTTTCATGAGGATTTAGATATTCACTGTGTAAATATGTTACATGATGGAACAAAGAGGAGTGTGTTTGAGGGCTTTTAAGATGGTATAAGATAAGATGGTGTAGCCTTATTAGAGTGCCTTTCTTCATAGTCCTGAATTCTCTTTTGATTTAAATTATTTCTCATCATGAACTGTCCATTGCTCTGCCTATTGCACCGAGGGCATTTTTTTATCAGGTGTTTTTATAATTCAGAAATGTACCGGAGTGTATACTTTATGCTCTCTGTCCCAAACGCTCGAAGAGAAACTGGGAAAAGGCCTTTTGGGTTTTCTGCAACCTCAGCCTGGAATCTGTTGCAGAATGACTTAAAACTCAAGGAGCTGGTGTCCTTAAACGTTTTTAAATTTAAAAAAAGTAAGCCATGGAAGCAGATTCTAGTGAATGTCGGTGCTTTTGCTTGACTGCATGAACTATGGACTCACAGATGGTTCTATTTTAATGCAAAATGTAGTGTTAATTTAATTTAAACTCCATGATAAACTTCACTAACGTATATCTTATACCTAATGTATGCATTTACATGATCTTGCCAGAAACAAAACAAAGGCTTTATTCACCTTCAAGACCCGACGCCCCCTAGTTCCTGGTGCTTGTTGTGACCTATTCATGTCTTGAAAGTTTAGGCTAACTGGAAATAATAGTAAAAAATTAAAGTATCAGAAAAAATCCTGAGTGCTGGACCTGGCTGCCAGGCTTTTATTCTGAAATCCAGAGTCTGAAAACATCGGTTCAAAAGACTGTTTGTGTCTTTCACTGCTTTTGTCCTTTTGCTGCTTTTGTACAAACTAAAAAGAATGAACAGGAGTGGGATTGAGAGCGTCAGAAGACGACTTTAGGGCTGTCAGTGTGGCCACTCTTTCTACAATTGGTTGTATAATCGTGCTGCAAACAACATCAACAAAAAAAGCTTTTGCACCCACTAGCTTTCAATAGCTTCACAGGTAACGTGTCGACTTGTCTTTATTTCCTCAGATAGCTGAAGTTGCTTTTTCCACAGCCAGTTATTCAGATATAAAAGTGCACTGTGATGCATTATGTTGTTAGTAATAACTCTTTCTGCAGTCGTGGGTTCAGTCCTCATGATTATGTTTGTGAGGTACAGCTATACAGAAGCTGGACCGGTGCCAGACCAAATTGGATTATGTCTCCAATGTTCCCTCAAGTGTTTTATTATCCCTGAGCTGAAGGCATAATGTGATTACTCTGTGATGCCCTTTGTTCAGCGCACTATTATCCTGATGCTGTGTCCATGAGTTCATTAACGGCACATTATGACTTGTTATACACAGCAGCGCTGCAGAGGCCGAGCTCCGGCACTGTGACTCACTCATGATGCGTTCAGGCTCCTACTGAACGTGGGCTGGAAGTAATGTTTCAATATAAACGAGTGCAATTGAATAATGGACTGTGGGAACAATATTATATAAGCAATATTAAGTGGGTTTAAGTGAAACAGTCATCGATCCCTCCCTCATTTTTTACATTTTTAGCCAAGAGGAAAACGTTGAACCGCTGTTCTGGACTGCCTACATGTGACGAGAGTCACCAAATATTCGAGTGAAAACATCTAAATTACGTAACAAAAAGTTTGATCAAATAATCACATGATCCATCAGCTTTCATTATCAATCAGGTTTTGAGTGCATCTTCATCAGTTTCAGCAGTTTGCTCACTTTTCATGAAGATGGCTTAGTTATCATCTTCTCTTTCTGCAAAAACGTTGAGACCTTACATTTCTGCCAGTCCTCCAGGGTCGTCAGCAGTGTTGTCACTAACACGCTACAAATTAACGCGTTATTGTAATCTGATTACTTTCTTTCAGTAACGAGTAATCTAACGCATTCATTTTTCCAAACCAGTAATCTGATTAAAGTTAGTTTCCTAAGTGGCTGTGCGTTACGATTTAGTTATTGCCTCATAATGTATGTAGAATGCAGAATTTTGTTGTCATTTTCGAAGAGAATGAGCGGAGCTGATACGTTTCACTTTATTCAATGTGTGTGCTTCCACTGGGTCCGCTGCGCTGCGTCTCAGCTCCGTCTCAGCTCCGGCAGTCCGGAGCCCTCGGGAGCTGATACGTTTCACTTTATTTAATGTGTGTGCTTCCACTGGCTCCGCTGCGCTGCGTCTCAGCTGCGTCTCAGCTCCGGCAGTCCAGAGCCCTCCGGAGCTGATACGCAAGGCTTCTATTTTTGCCGGATACCGGAGCACGACGCATCAATTCAGCACAGAAAATAACAAGCGGGACGGGAAGTCAGACACCGATACAACATTAAAACATCCGGTTTATTTTCAGAATAAAAGACTCCTTTTTAACGGTTCAGAAAAACGACTGTATGTGTGTTTGTTTATGTGTTTATAAGGTTAATATAGAGTTTAATACCATGTACATCGTATTATCTCGTGCTGTCACGAGTTAATCTTTAAAATACCGCGGGAATTCCTTTGTCTCTGCACCCCAGCTGACCGGCTGAGCTCTGCGTGCTGCGGAGCACGCAGCCGGTGGGTATTGAAGGACGGGGGTGCACGGAGCCGTCACGCACCGGAGCGGACACGCAATGCACACGGATCTGGTGGAAATTCGGCGTTATGTTGAGGCAGCGAAGGGAGGAAATCGGTAAAAAAGTAACTAATAAGTTACTTTTAAAGTAACTTAGTTACTTTGATGATAAAGTAATCAGTAAAGTAACTGGATTACTTTTTTGAGGAGTAATCAGTAATCAGTAATCGGATTACTTTTTCAAGTAATCTGTGACAACACTGGTCGTCAGAGTAAATATAAAGCTGAGTCAACTCTTTTACTAAAGTGAAAAAGTAAAGGCTCCAAAATATACTCACAACATAAAGAAAAAATGTGGCTCTCAGCTGCTGTGGCACAAACAGCAGAATGTCTTCATCAGAGCCTTCTTCTAATATTTCTTGGTCAATCATTCAAAAACCTCCCCAGCTCTATAGGAATGGGCAGAGTGGGGCAATTGCTCTCCCAAATGCTCCGACTGCCCCACCAAATCATCTCGCTTGATCTCATTCATCTCAACAAGATTTTTAGTGTTGCATTAAACAATAAAGATGCATTGAAATTGCTGTGATTCATGCATCAAAGAAAACAGAAAAACACCACCTCATAATCTTCCAGAAACTGTGGAAGACATATTTCACTTCTGGATGCAGCCTGCTCTTCCTCGATGGCAAAATCCTGAACCAGGGATATGTCTCAGTGTCTTCCTGTTTGGGCTCCTCCAGCTCACCCTCCATTGCAATTTCTGCCACAGTAGAGCCTCTTTGAGGCCATTTTATATCATTCAATCTGACACCTACTTAAAACAGAATGAAATAGGAAAGAAAATACAAACATTATTAATGTTTTAAAAAATGTCTTCTTCCAGGATCCACAGAAAAAGGCTTTCACTCTCTTCTTTATCGACTTCTTCTTCTTCTCCTGCACAGCACAGTCCTCAAACAGGTAATCCTGTGTTTCAGCTGTGTCCTCTTGCTGTACTCTTACTTCCAGCTCATCATCATTGTACGCAACAACATTACTTGTTAGTCCAACCAGAGATGTTTCCTTAGACAGATCAGTGTTTATATTTGCGTTGTCCTCATCAACAGACACGATTTGAGGAGCCTCCCTCTCCTCAGGATGGTTCTTATCCAGCTCCTTTGTGGCAGTGACTTATGGAGAAGCCTCCCTCTCCTCCAGTAGTCGATTTTCTGCTGCCTCTGAGGTGCTGAGTTCAAAAGGACCAAGGGTTGCTAAAGAAGGCTGCACTTTATGGTCCATTTCCTGGACGACAGAGTCTTGACCCAGGAATTCATCTTTCTCAAGGTCATTAATTGTCTCCTGCTGCATTTCCACCACCTCATCGTGAAATGTCACAGCCTCAATGGTATTTTCAGTCACATTGTTCGGCATAATGACCTTCTCCTCATGCTCGTCCACGTCCTCAGAGAAAGCAACCTCTAGAGAAGCCCCCCACCTCTCCTCTTCACAACACTCTTTAGTTAATCAACGGGAAGATTAGAAGCCAATAGAGGACTTGTTTTACATTAAACGATCCATTAGAGACATCATTTTAATGTAGGTATTAGATTTCATGTACCAGTTCGGCCATGAACACGTGATTTATCCCTGTCTTTACAATCACTTCCTGAAACCTGTAAAAATACATCACAAGAGCTTTGAAATACTTGTAGAAACCCTTCAATGAGTCAGTTCTTCATCAGTGTGAGAGAAATAGATTATAATTTTTACTCACTCGTCCAGGAAGTGTCTTTGTTTCAGCAGCCAGGTCTTCATGTGTCTGACAGGCACTTGATCCTGTTGCTTCAGAAGCAACATATCGTGCAACAAAGATTAAGCACAGTATAGTTTGAACTAGCTCACACAAACACAGCATTAAGCAATATAGCATGAAAATAGGCATTACACCTTGATTTTTCTTTTTACAGTAACTTACTTCTGCTTGGCAGCATTGTCACTCTTCCTCAGAGAACGAGGATGGTTTCATTTTTCAAACTTGTTCCCCTTCATCTCAAAGTATTTCATATTGTCCTTGTCGATTTCACCAATCTTAAACATACCACATTCAAAGACTCCAAGTATGATTGGTTGTCCAGTTATATAAACACTAGATACAGCTGGGAGGTAAGTTACTTCACTACACACAACACACTACTCAGTTGCTTAATGCCCCGCTAATCAAAGTAGTACCCTAGTAGGCCTACTTCTAAAAAGGTGTCGTCTTACAGATACTTGGTATTAGAATCAGTGATAAATGATTGAGCATTTATTTTTCTGGAAAGACCACTATTAATTTGTGTACAAAAAGACAAAAAGCAAAGCAGCTGAGTCACTGCTCACATTGGTTGTACGAGGCTGGCCTAATTCACTTGGATGGGGAACGTCTCTCTGCTCTGAATCTTCTGCTTGTTGTCGGCCATGTTGGCTCACAGACTTCACATTCACTGGACGCCTGCTCTGCACGCTCCAGTTTCCCCCCGGCGTCTGATTGTTTTCATACGTCTTTTACCCATGATTTCTTTGTGGTACTTTTGTCCTTTGTGATTGAGACTTCATCAGAAACTGCCCTCACATACGTAAAGGCTAAAGTAGTACGCCTAGTACAGATACCTATAAAACCTCCTTTTTAGAACAGATGCAAGGTTTCTGGTCTTCGTTTCTTCCCAACTAAGGGATTGTGCAGGTTAGATTTTACTCTGGTGTTACCTGATACACTTGAGTTAGTTTATCCCTATGTATTTATTGATTATTACCACCATCATGTTACTGTAATTTTATGACGATTATCAAAAGCCCGATTGTTTAGCGGTCATGTAAACTATAGATTTCATCTTTCATAAGAATATCACTTCAAGTCCTCTTTTTTAATCTACACGGGAAGACACTCTGTGTTTATAGTCCTGACAAAAGTCTGATTCTGATCTTGCATGTTGTTACATGACACTCTTGTCCTGTCAGTGGATCCACATCCTCACAGACTTCCTCTGCAGCTCCTCTCAGGAGATCTGTGGATTCATCTCCCGGTAAGAAGCAACAGGAGGCGGCCGATATGATCTGTGGAGGGCCATGTGGAGCCCAGACGCCTCCTTCATTTTATTGCTTGACTAAAGATATACCTGCCACGATGAAAGCTGATAAAAGCCACATTTTTCACAAGATGAGCTGTCAGCAAAGGAGACAAGCTGACAATTATCTTTCCTATCTGCGGTGTAATCACTGAACTATAAACTGCCCACTTGGCTTTCTCCATAGTTCTCTTTTCTGATTTGTGTCTGAGCATCAGCAAAGCTTTCAATGCAGATATTTTGTTTGGTAAAAAAATGTTAATCACTACAGAAAGCATGTGAAGGTTACAGCATCTCACTGCAGGCCAACATTCTTCGCAGATTTTTATCTTTGCGTAAATGAAAGTGCAAACATGCCCTTGAACTGTGCAGGTAATAACCTTTTCATCACAAACCGTAAGTGCAAATCATTTCAGATAAAATTAATCTTCAACGAGGGCGCCCTGCAGCAGTTTAATAAAAAGGAGCATTTGATTATCTGATCTGAATTTGGAGAAGTCTCTCTGCTGAATGCTGCACGCTGCGGCGACAATAATGGCTGCCACTCTGAAAGGATAAACTCTGCGCGAAGCCTTTATGCCAATTTTGAAATTATCCTGAATAATGTGGGGGGGCTGCTGCTGTAAAGTGTGAGAGAGTTGGGTGCAATTTTGATGTGAATGGCTGTGACTGCAAATACATATTATGTAAATAGATGAATTTACATCTGATTTCCATATGCATGGAGTGGCAGGCAGAGAGAGGCTGTTTGTGACCAGCTTTCTACTCAGATTGTAAGATTTGTAAACAGCACGACTTCCTGAAGTGGTCATTCACTACTTTTCCCTGCTCAGTGTCTTGGTGAATCTGAATCATATTCATAAAGTCAATGATTGCATTTGTTTTTCAAATTTATGAAGACAACTTTAAAGTTCCTTCTCTTGGACACAGCTATTCCACTTGGCTTTAAAGGAGGGTCCAGCTGCAGCCTTCAGACTGCATTCTTTTTCCTCTTCGTTTTTTAGTAATGAAGGAAGTCAAGCAGCTGCAGAATACAAACCATGTTCATCCAAAACATGCACACTTGTACAAAACGCCTCTGTAGCTGATGAAGACAATAAACCATGTCAGAAGTTTGGGGCCAGGCCAACCAAACCATTACACCCATTAGGTCATTATATAAACACGCTCTGAAAGTAATGGATCAGAAATCTGTACCCTCATCTCAAAGAAACACACTATACTTAGTTTTGACCATTTTGTTACCGTTTCTTTGATAAAACTGTTTTTGAAGCGTGTAAACAACCTCGCTCCAGAAACAATCTGTCAACTGGTAAACAAACCAAACGGTGGCATCATTTTTCCTCTGGCATCCTCAATCTGTATCGTTCTCTGTTTTGTTTTCCGATGACACATTAATGGTCCTTTTCCTTTCTCTGTTTCCTGTCAGGTCATGAACGTGAATCTGTCCGAGGGAGACAAAGTGGTGTTTGAAGACGTGGGCCACAGGGAGAACACCATGCTGGCCAACGAGTCCATCCTCATGAGAGGGTTGGTAGTACGAAGCCACAGCAATCAGATCTCCATCCGCTTCCACAGCCCCAGGTCTCAGGCTGCATCGGTGCTGCTCAGATACCAAGGTAATCTCAGTCCACCTACATACTGGTAAAATAGAACAGAAGCCCTAAAACAGTGGTACACTTTACCTTGCCCAACTTTGGAGCCAGTGATGAAAACATATTTTTGCAGGTGCCCAATCCAAAAACATCCCTCCTAAAAAAATCCCCAAAAATCCCCAAAACAGTTTCCTGCTGTACCTTGCAGTCTGCAGAAAACTATACAATGTGACTGGATGCAGCAGGACATGTTATTCTTGGGATTAATGCATTTGACAAACATGCAATGCAACACAAACACATGAAGCTTTGATTAGTGAGTAGGGGTATTGAAAGGTGCTCATTAACTCAGGTGTAACTTTCTGTTTGCAAAAACAGAGTTTGGAGTTTTACCAGTATAATGTATGAATTGAACTTGCATCATATTTACAGTCTGGATTCACATAATTAAAACTATTCATCATTTTTAATTGGATTTTTTAATGAATAGCCTTATTGCAATATTAAAGATATTTAATATTAATGTGTTTAAGAACTTTGCAGCTTAATCTTAAGCAGAGCATCACTCACAGAGCAGCACAGTGAGTCTTAATAACTATATGTTTTTAAAACAACCAAAGTGTGGGAACAATAAGGAGGAAGAGCAGAGTAAAGAACACGAATAAAATGTACATCTATGGATCTTGTCATGAATAGAGAAATGAGCTAGAGAGACCAAAACTGTTCTATTGTATCAGGCTGCAAACATGTTTATTTCTGATGTAAAGTTGGACATTTTAACATTGAGCTCTATGGGGATTGACTCACTTTGCCTCAAGTGGACACTCAAGGAACTGCAGTTTTTGGCACTTGGGATGGTTGGCTTTATTTTCAAACATGGAGGTTTGCATGTATTTCAAAGTAAGAGCACAAAGCCTTTAGGAAAACTTTATTCTGGATTAACAAATAACTATGATTAAAATCCAGTTTAGTGTCCTGGGATTTAACAGGCCTGGAAAAGTTTGAGTCCTGAGTGTAACATCATAATCCTTTGACAAATCAGGAATTAGTAAAATGGTCACTAAGGTCATATGAAAGATGAACAAGACAAGCCGGAAATGTTCCCTAATGTATTAAATATATTTCAGCACTAAATGATTTCAGAATCTTTACACATAAGCGAAGTGATGCAGTTTGTTCACAAGGCATCTTTTCTTCTAAAATTATCTTCAGTCCACATTTGTGTTTTCTTATGTCCTGGATTTCTTAAAGGTCCAATATGTCAGATATATAGTGAATTAAATCATAAAATGACCTTCCTGTATCATCAGACTTTAAAGAAAAATGCTATGTTGAAGTGCTGGCTTCTCTGACAACAATGCAGCAGCCAGTATGTCCTCCTTCTAACTTTAGATTCTCGTCCTGAATGGTCTGGATTTGTTTGGACCAGAGAAGGTAGGAGGTTTAAGGGCACCCATACAGCTATTTTGGACGCCCCTCGGTTTGCCAGGCAAACAGCAAAGCAACAGGTGTTGCAGCGATGGAAGCGGGCAAGAGAACTGGTTCAGATAGAAGTGATTGTACCCGACCTAAAAAGCCTCTGCATGTTTCTAATAAGCTCCACGAGCAGAAACGTGCTCAAACTAGGATCAATATTGGAGATGCTTTTGAAAAATGGAGAGAGGTTAGAACGCAGAAAGGTTTACAGACCGATGCAGAGCTGACTAAACACACAGCATTGACTCTAGAGAGGAGGGGGCGGGGGAGACAGCTGTCTTCAATGTTTTTTTTAATTGGACTTCAGTACCCATTTTAAGCACTACTTGTCAGGGTTACATATTGCTTCCTTAATGGTTCTGTGAAAAGAAGCCTGTCTGTATTCCTGGCGTGTGCAGGTGACGAGGAGTCGAGTGTGTGTTATCACTCGTTAACAAAATGTGTTGTTGCTGTCAGACAGAAAATGTCTTGTGCTTTCAATCAGTCAGTTGATGAACTAATAAATTGTCTTTGTAACTGCTTTGCTCACCAATTACTTTACGCGACAGACACAGACTTTTGAGAGACTTTATCCTGCAGCGTGATAATGACAGAGGAGTGGAAGTGAAAGCCATTTTCTGCAGCTGTTTGTATTCCTTTGGAGAGAAAACCCATGAAGGGTTTTTGGTGTGTGTGGAAGCGTGGTGAGGAGACGGGGTCAGCTGTGGCCCCTGTTGGTCAGATTGCCTCTTCTAAAAACTGTGCAGAGATTCTTCCTTAATGATCCCTGATTTCTCTCCATTTATCCTGGTTTCCATTGATAGCTCTCCAAAGCCCAGATGGCTCCTGCAAACTTCTCCTCAGATAAAAAAGTAGCATCAACATCATTACCTGCTGCTTAAAAGCAATCTGTGCTGTGTTTGCTCGCTTCTGACCACCGCTGGCTAGAAGAGCAAAGGATTGGATAAAGCCTTGATAGCTGAGTCTTGAGTGTGTGTGTTTGTAAGATATATAAAGTAAGGTTTTTACTCAACCTCAGACAAACCCCCTGTAGCAATTAAAAAATAATAATCTATGTTAAACAGAATATTCCCACTGACCAGTTTCTCCAGGAAGTATTTCATCCCAACATACGCACATGCATAGGATTATCAGTGAAGCTGTGGTAGGAGAGATGTCGGAGGGTTCATGTCCTGAAGAAGAGGAAACACAACTGAGTGTCTTCTGATTATTTCAAATTAAAGATAAGAAATTAGACCCTGAAGTAGCTTCTCCAAAATGTCGATGAATAAGATTATTTACATTTCTCTTCACACTAATTGCTGGTGTTTCTGTTTAATTAGCACATCATTATTGTTGGATTTTATGCGATCTGTTCAAACAGACATGCGTAAAATAGCATCCAAATATAGAGTCTTTTAAAGATATTTTGGGGGTTATTGTTGCCTTTATTGGATAGGACGGTTGAAGAGAAAAAGGAAATGTTGGGAGGAGAGAGAGGGGGATGACATGCAGCAAAGGGACAAGAATGGATTTGAACCCACAGCCGCTGTGAATAGGACTGCAGCCTCCGTACATGGGGCACACAACATAACCACTACAATATCTGGCGCCCCAAAAATAGAGATTTTTATGAAGAAATATCGTGTGGAGAATCCCCCAGACTTCTCTGAGCTATGCCCTGAAAGCCCCATGATGTCCTTATTCCTTAGCTCATTGTAGTAATCAAATGATGGTTTTGCTCCCTAAACTACAAAGAACTTTTTAATGTGACACACATAAGAAAAAGAAAAGAAAATGTGCTCAAATGTACAGGACTATATTGAATCATTACAAAGAAGACTGCAATAACAAACTCTCAGGTTTAAGACTGGCTCTCTGTGCAGTCGAGTTAAATAAATCCTCAACACTTGGGACTGAATCAGGTCACATCTTTAATAGAAAGAAAACACAGATAAATGTGTTGATGTGTTGTTCAAACAATCACAGGTAGATACAGAGAGTGCTTCTGCTCTTTGTCAGTGTTTTTGTCTCTGTGTTTGTAGGAGCAGATTGATTTTAAAAGAGAGAAAAAGCACTAAACAAGTCAATCCTCCCAACCAGGACACAAATACTCCCCATTCCTCCCTCTCTCTCTCTCTCTCACACACACACACACACACACACACACACACACACACACACACACACACACACACACACACACACACACACATTGCTTTATTAAATCCTCCTCTCTCCTCTGAGACAATCTACTCTCTGCTCGTCGCTGCTAGCAGCTGGATCAGCAGGAAAACCTCATCCTATAGAAAACACATACACACACACACACACACACACACACACACACACACCTGTTGTTTTGATAGAGACATAAAGAAGTGCAGCCTATAGATGCAGGCCCCTGAAAAAAAGCAGTAATAATTGACTGCTGTCGATGTTTTCAAGTCAGTATTTTGGAAACAAAAACCACCTTGCGTAGCTACTCAGGGTAATTTATAGCTGAAAGATTACCTTTGTTTTATATATTTCCTATTTTCCCCGATGCTGAACAGGTTTCGAAACTCGTTTTCACCGACTTAAATCAATTTTCAAAATAATATTACTTGTTTTTTATGTGGATCTTAAGCAATATGTTGAGATCTGTTGGTGTCTTTCCGTTTGTACGTGCTTCTCTGTTTACTGAACTTACTGGATTGTTGATTTCTTTTTCTTTTTTTCTATTTCTAATACTACTGTGGAGGGGACAATAACGAATCATATCATATTTTGTCATTGCATCTCATCGCATCGCATGTTAATTTGTATTTATCCTTATTTTAGCAGGGAGAACCCACTGCAATCGAAGTTTCTTTTTCAGAGGTGCCCTGCAGCAAATAACACATACAACATAATGTATACACTCATAAACACACACTGATTGTTGCAAACCCATGCCCTTGTTAAAAGTCACATTTTAAAACAGTTGCAATTACTTTCCATTATTAGTTCAAACACTGTCTCTTTAAAAACACGCTCTGACACCAGAGAAGGCAGATTAGCCGTCATTTGAAAGTTATTCTACATAAAAGGTGCAGCAACATTAAAAGCACTCTTTCCACATTCAGCCCCCTAACCCTTGGTATTTTAAAGGGACCCAGTTTTGAGATCTGGTTGTATGGATTGAGATGTTTGTAGACAGTAGAGAAGTCAGTCAGGGATGGAGTTGGCCAATGAGTGCCCTGTTAATAAACAGAATACTGTGCTGCTTTCTATGTTGACCCGACGAGGGCCGGCCTACAGATCGATAGAAATCACAATTGTGAGAAAACTGTCACCAGTGATGTAAAAAAGAGCACTTTGATAAATGGCAACCAATGGCTTCAAGACAGTTGCAGTTGCACGTGCACGTGTATAAAGCGTCTCCATAGTCCAATACTGGCACACTGTGACTTGCATGCACAATTTGTCTGTGCATTGCAACTCAAAACAAATATCAAAGCTCCTTTTATATGTGGTGATGAAACAGAATGATTGTTTTTTTATGAGCTACAAAAGAAAACTAGACCATCGGAATGAGGATTGACCTGATCCATGCGTTTATTTTATGATGCATTTTATGAGCTTACTGATGAGGAGACAGTAAAGCAGACGTGCCTTTGTTCACATTTTTACCCCAAAAAAATGTGAGTGATTTGTTTAACAATTCAAATGAAGCAGCTGGATGAAGTTTTTCATCAGAAAACATTACTAACACATGTACAGGACAAGATCATGTGAGGCCCCGTGTCCAGCGTCCTTTTCGATTGTTTTCAATGAGTAGAGAGCGTTCGCAGCAGAAAGCAGCCGCAAGGAGAAAAAGCACAGCGCCCAGCGTCTTTCTTGTGCAGCCGCTCCGAGCGCTCAACTTGAAAATTGTTCAACTTTTCAAAAAGGCGCTGTTGACGTCACCGATGCTCTTTTCCTAATGTATGATATTCCCTGTAGTTTTGCCGCTTACAGATCGTGTCTTGTACCTACATCCTCTTTGCTCCGTGTCTGATCGGGTAAAAAACGATCTCAAATATAAAACATGCAGTAAAAAGTTACGGAGCAGTGTTGTTCATACAGCGGCCGTTGTCTACAGACTGTTGTCATAGAGACCGGACGGATGTGCAGCAATGGTCACAGCGCCTACAATAGGATCTGATTTGTCTTCAGGGGGCGCCATAACCGACGCAAAAGTTCCTCACAGGAGCTTCAACACATTTAAGAATTATAATAATAATTTTTTACACAAACAGACGAGCATATAAACAAGTTTAAGATTGAACTAACGGGTGTTCCCGCATGTTTAAGCTCCTTGAGCTGACACTTTCCTCACAAACGCCGTAGAAATCCTCCATTTTGTCCTCCAGCGTTCACATCCCTGCAGCAGCTCTCCTTCTCTCTCCGGCCTTTTGTCTGAAACAGTGAAAGAAAACACTGTTGATCAATACAGTCAGTGTTTCTGGATTGCAGGGAAGGAGTGCGTGTGCTGGCTGAGATAGGATTCATCACATCGAGTTGCTGTTGCCACTTATTGTTCTCCTGCAGAGAAAGGAGAGTGCCGGGCCGGCTGAATGACAGACAGGCGGACCGTGAGTGTGTGATTGCATTCATGCCTGAACATGCTCGAACATGCCCACATTGGTGTGCCTGGAGTCACTACTGACATGCATTCAACATTCTGTTGGAAAAGCTAACCACATCCCAAAGTCAATATTCGTACTGATCAGGCTGCTCGCACAAAGAATATGGCTCGCACAAAGGCAGGCTGCGTATTAAATGTCATTGTGTTGTTAGGGGTGCGGGGTGGGGGCACAATACGTGACCCACAGAGGCAATCACGTGGCATTTCAATACAAAACACATTTTAAACAGGAAATAGCTCTTAAAGGTAGGGTTGGTAATTTTCTTCCAGATACACTTTTTAAGATTTTGGTTGAAATTGTTTTTAGGTCCTGACAGAAATTAATAATTCATGTGCTCATGAGAAACAAAGAAAATCTGTCATCTGTAGCAGTTGTAAACTCATAAAAACTTCAACCAATGTCTGCACTCGGTTCCATTTTTATAAACCAATCATGCCTCCCTGTCTCCCTGCTCGTTCTCTACCCCATGCATGCACAAGCCCACACTCAAAGCATGAGCTGAAATCCGCTTCTGGACCAATGGCGCTAGTGCATGTAAGTGAGGGACGTGGCTTTTGAGGGAGCACAGAGGGGAGGGGGTGGGTGAAGACAGAGCACTGAGAGAATGCTACTTTCAAAATCATGCTAGTTTTCGAAAATTACCTACCCTAGCTTTAACACTGTTTATACTGCTACGGATCCAAAGATTTATCTGAAGGATTAAATTACACATTTCTTTATTACTCAAAATTATTTTCTACATCCTAGCTTACTATTTTTTCTATTTGTAATGTTTGCATTGCTTATAATTACGTTGTATGTTCCTCATTTTTTTATTTTTAAAATCATTTTGTACTTCCATGCCTTTGCAAAGTTGTTCCCAAAACTGTCACAAATCAAGTCAAATAAATGCACACATACATACAGCCTCCAGTCATCATACAGCATAAAATCGACAATAAATAAATACAGTAGAAACACAGTTAGTTATTTAGAAAGGTAATGGTGGTTCAGTTGGTAGAGTCGTCGTCTCTCAACCAGAAGGATGGGGGTTAGATCCCCAGCTCCTGCAGCAACATGTTCGATGTGTCCTTGGCCAAGACACTTAACCCCGAATTGCTCCCGCTACTTCGTCGGCGGTGTATGAATGTGTAGGAATGGGATTAGTTACTTCAGATGGACACTTTACATAGCAGCCTCTGCCATCAGGGTGTGAATGTGTAGGTGTGACATGCGGTGTAAAAGCGCTTTAAGTAGTCAGAAGACTAGAGAAGCATTACACAAGCTCAAGTCCATTTACCAAATGGGAGGTGGCTGACTTTAACTGATTTAGCCGCATAATAGAAATTTGTTTGGTGATAATTCTGCAGTCAGTTATAACCGTTGAATGATCGGCAAGTTGCAATAAAGTTAGACTTTGTTACTTGCAAATTATAAGTAAACATTGCCTCTTATGAACTAACAAAACAACACCTCATTCAAATCATGACATAGTTTGCTTCAGCTCAGTCTGGCAGGTTCAGGTGGTTAATGTGAGGTAGAGCTACCCTCGGGGACAACATGGAGTCAGTTTGCAGAACTGTTACGCCACAATTCAACATGTCAGAGTTACATTTTTAAATGTATTAATAAATCAAAAATAAGATAAAGAAAACACACAATCCATCCACCTTTAAAGAGGTCACTTTAAGATGATGTCATAAATAAATTGAACAGAGAATCCTGAACAAATTAAGACATATTATTCTATACATTATATTTCAAATAAAGTTATATACTAGTGAGAAAAATAAAATAAAATTAAACTCTTGACAATATTAAGAATGTTTTCAGGGCTGACTCGTAGAGGTGCTGCTTGTCAACAGGCAAGGCAGGCAACTGCTTGGTGCCCCAAACCAGTAGGGGGCCCCAGAGGGCTGACAAAATGTGAACTAAAGCAGCTACCCTTAATGTGCAAATTTTGCAATGAAAGTAGCAAACCTCCCTAAGGGGGCCCCATCTGACAGCATTCACTCTCATTGGGCCCCAATAACTCTAGAATCGTCACTGCGTATTCAATCTTTTAACTGGCCTGTTTGATTTTGAGTTTTTTCTTCGTCGACACAGACAAATCACCACAGCAGACCTAATTAAATCATATTTGGCACCAAGCGCTGTGATTGGCTGCTTCAGTTTAAAAAGACTGGTGTTAATATCTCTTAATGTAATCTATGCAGAATGCAGTCCGATTGATTTTAAAGAAAAGTGGATTTTCTTCCTCCAGTCACTTGATAGAAAATGCTGTGTAATCTTCGGTCTGACTCTTGCATCAGAAGGCTGCTGGGACACAGAGCTGAGTGTGGAGCAGCAGATGGTTCAGCTCATTCGGCTCCTCCGATAATTATAAACCATTGACATGCTGACAAATTAATTTAAAACGGGCATGTATCTACAATTCTTTTGCTTATGATGGAGATGTAATTGCATCAGGATCGTTTCCCTTAATTAATTAAGTGGGAGTTTTTTTTCCCCTGCATAAATTACTGCAATATTAGAAATTAGCGTGAATAGCAGCATGCAGAAATAGGTTTTACTTTTAGATGAGTCTGTGAAGCGTGAAGAAGACATGAGATCATCTCCTCACAGCTTAGTTGAGCTGCAGAGGGAAGAAAACATTACAAAATCATGACTTAGTGATCTAAATTCACTGAGATTGCTCCTGACTTATTCAGTAATACGGTTAATGATTTTGTGGAGGAATGCTTTGATGTGCAGCCTCCTGCATGTGTTGTTTTATTAACTTTCACCTTCAAAACAGTAACTTCATCTGGCAGAGCACAGGAGTTGTTGGTCAACCACTGCTTCAGTCGTGATTCCTCACAGGATCCCTAGAGACAGACCGTAGTGCATCTTTTAAAACCAGACAAAGCCTTTCCATCAATCTTTCCAAATCCACCAGACTTCATCGACAAAAACAGTAATGCAATCCTGCAGAACTCAGGAGTTGCTGCTCTTCTGCAGCCTCCATTGGTTAGTTTGTAGGATTTAGACCCCATTGTTTAAAAAAATGGATTCCTCCCTTAAGCGTAAATATACAGGCAGACATAATAAAAAAGGAAATGCCAGAACTTTCTATGCATGCCAGCAGCCATCGTCAAAAGGCAGCAGTGTCATCAAGTCTGGCTTTGAAATGGAAATCTTTTTAATCTTTTATTAATTAGTTGAGAACAGTGAGACGAGAGGTGACAGCGGTTATGAAGCTCCTGTTATTTATAGTCTCTCTGTTTAAGCACCTGAAGGAGTAATGTATTATTTCCATAGAAACTGGAATGCATTGGGGCGCCGGATGGCTTAGCAGTTACAGTATGTTGCGCACCCCGTGTCTGGAGGCTGTGGTCCTGGTTGCAGTGGCAATGGGTTTGAATCTGACCTTGTCCCTTTGCTGCATGTCGCCCCCCACTTTCTCCTCACAACATTTCCTGTCTCCTCAGCTGTCCTATCTAATAAAGGCAAGAAAGCCACCAATTTTTCCTCGTGACACTCAGGTTTGTAGATGATTTTCACAAACAAAAACTGGATCACAGGCCAAGCTCTGCATGCTTTTGCATCTCTTTTTGTTTTCTTACTGTCCTCCGTTTCGACTCAGACATGTCAACATGGCAACGTAATGATGACAAATCTCTCAAAAGGAAAATGCATTTCCTTTCTCTTTTGAAATATTTATCCTTATACACTCAGGCCATCACACACAAGTTGCATATAGGCATCCTGCTCTGAGATCTGATTTTATACCTTGCATCCATGTGCTCAAAAAAAAACTGCAACAACTCCATGCAGCTTATTGCAGTCCAAAGTTGAGTGCACAGTAAAACCCTCCCACATGAGGGAGGTTGTGACATTGTGTGAAATTGAATTTCTTCACTGAAGGATATTTCCCACCCACAGCGTCCTGTCCTGCACCCGCCTGTCACGCCCGATTATTCTCAACGAGCTCTGATGAGCGAGGCGTAAATGAATCCTCTCTGTCAGCTTCTTTATTGATGTCCAGGCGCGCAGGAAGATGTATCTATTTTTCATCAGTCCATGTAAAATGCAAGACTGCTAATAGACCATTTGTCTCTGTTAGCAAAAGGAAATTTCACTGTGCTATAAATAAAGAACATCTGCGGAGACTGTCAGGACGCCAGACAGTAAACTGAAGGTGGAAAACTTATTTAAAAAGGCTGGAGCTGAAAACTGGAGTGATGTCTGCAATCAAAACTTTCTCTCTATGTATTATATAAATTAAAGGTCTTTAGCATATTGAAAATATACATCGGGCGGCTGTGGCTCAGTTGGTAGTGTCAGTCGTATCTCAACCGGAAGGTCGGGGGTTCGATCCCCAGCTCCTGCAGCCACATGTCTGATGTGTCCTTGGGCAAGACACTTAACCCCAAGATGCTCCCGCTGCTTCGTCTGCTGCGTATGAATGTGTATGAACGGGATTGGTTACTTCTGATGGACAATTTACATAGCAACCACTGCAATCAGGGTGTGAATGGGTAGGTGTGACATGCGGTGTATACTGGTATTGTCTAAACACATATTGTAATACTTTGCTGTATCACTTGTTTTTGCACAGCCCTAATGTAAAAGGTGTCGCTTGAGTGAAGATCCTGCAGAGAACAGCTGAATCTGATGCTCCACACGACTTTAAACAAGTTCATATATTGACTTCATCTCAGCATTTATCAGTACGGCAATGTGTAGCTTCTCTCACAACGCTCAAATGTGTCTTTTCCAGACAGCTCTACCAGTACCTGCTGTTCACTACCTGCTCAGCATCACACGTTTAAGCAGCAGGAGGGTCAGAAAACATGATGAGAAATAAAGAAATTGCAAAACTTGTCTTTTGTCTTTTGGTGCTTCTGAACATCATGTAAAGTGACTTTTTCAGCAGCTTTTAATTTGCTGCAGTGTTCCCTCTCCTGCTGCGTCGAAGTGGCTCTCGTTGTAATATAGTTATTAATGAAATGTTTCTAATAAGAGGGGCCAAAATGGTCTAATCTCTCTCTGTCTCTCCACATCCTTTCTCCCTCACAGACACAATTTCCTCGCTATCATTCGCTATGAATTAGTTTCAGCAGCCATTTGTGCAAATTTCATTTCTAGTTCTGCATGCCACATTTTCCAGACATAGGGACAAGACAGAATGTGACTGCAGTAACCCGGAGTTATTTCATTTTCAGGCATACTTCTTCATTTGTCGAAGCACAAAAACATCACAGATATAGACATGTTTTTGATCATTTTATGACTCAAGTTTCTAAAGTTTAATTTTGAAGCTGAACGGTGGCCATATTGGAAATACTGTGTCAACCAAACAAAGCGGCTGAGCTAAGGCGGGCCTTAAGCCATATCAAACCACTACAATGCGCCCACTTGCAGTCAGATAAGTCACGCCCCTAATTATGAATTAATCTTATCTTATCCATATCCAGACAGCTCAAACATATGAAGCTGCACTACACGTATTGTCATATCCACAGTTGCTGTAACCGGAGCATGCAGATGTCATATCAAATCACGAAGGCCACGCCCACACACTCTTTTGATATGTTGTTGACAGCTAAATGTAGATTTTCTAAAGGTTTGTTTTAATCGGGTTTTTTTGTGGATGTTATGTAATGTGACTCTTAACTTTGATATTGTACATGCCACATTTGCACAGGCTCTATAAAAAGCCTATGTACGCCCTGCAGTTTTCCAAGGGACACCTATGGATACCAGCATCCTTGATTGGGAAACCCTGCATCAGAGTGTGTAGCTGCTGCTGGTTCACCTCACAAGTTCCTTCATGGTCCCTGTCATTACAGCCCCCATATGTACTCTCACTGCCCCCTAGGAGCAGCTGGCCATCAGAGAATGAGGGCTCTGGTTGCTCCTGGGTGATTTACCTCTGCGTGGGGGGTCCATTACTCCGTCCCATGTTAGCCTAATTGAAAGAGAAACCGCAGGGTGATCTTGCTGTAACAACATGTCCACCTCCCGCGGCCATGGGCCCCCACCGCGCTGAGACGCTGCTGCAATAAAGCAGAAATAAAAATGGATTGCAGGGGTGGAGGGTGGATGTGGGGGGTGTACAGTATGTTAGAAGCCCCCCTCTTTGGCTCATTGACTCTCTGGGAGTGGGGGGAATAAAGAAGAGAGCTGTGTTTTCGCTGCAACAAAGATTAGAGACCTCAGTCTGCCAGCAATTTGTTTCTTCCCTCGTTCTTTGCTTTTCAGCTGTCCTGATTCCTGCATCATCTGTGCTCCTCTGTGTTATGTATGATCTCCATGCGGGTGTTTCTGCCTTCATCCTCTCTTTCCTGCTGGCTATTTATCATAGTTGATGGCCTCTTGAGGATGACGAGGAGAGGGATGCAGCCTCGATGGATTCGACTGTAGTTCTTCTGCATCTCTCTCTCTTTGTTTTTCTCAGTGTTCTCTCTGTCAAGACTCAGACTTTGCTCCCTCTGGATCCCAGGGAAATTAGGACAATGCAGAAAGTGTCTGGAACACAGTTAAAACAGCATACGAGGAGAACAGTTTTTTTTAGTTGAAACCACCTCTGATACAACGGCAGATCCTCTTTGAAAACATCTCAAAGCTCTGTCATTATTGATGGGATTATTTCATATAACATGTCAAACACAGATTTGTGATTGTAGAACAAAATGTCATACTCTTCCTTCTTATTCACTTGCATTCCCAATTTGTTATGTTACCTTTATCGTCAAGAAAGTTGCATTTTATAATCTGGGCGAACCTGAGGAAGCTACAGGCGAAACGCTTTGTTCGCTCACTATCAAATACAGTAAAGTTTTTTTTGGAGTTTTGATTTATTTTTTAAGGTATGTTCCTGCAACCGTGCGCAGCTGTGCAGGCTGTGCACGGGGTACCCTGTTGGCCATTTAGATTACGATTTAATAATCCTCTGCAAATTATTCCAATCCAAAGAGAAGAAAGTAGGAGAAGGATCTTTCTTTTCTTAATCCCAATCCTTGTAACCTGGTGAGGAAACCACATAGGGGATTAAAGCTAAAAACTGCCACTTAGCATGGCTTTGTTCACATAAATGTAAAGACAAAGTTGATTTATCGACTTGGTAAAGGCCAGTCTTTAAAGTCATAGAGCATACAAGGAGTAGTCACAGAGGCAGTACTGAAGTAGAGTTTGCAAGAGGCAGCATGCATTTAGTGAACATTACCATCACCTAAAACACAGACCGAGGTAGTCTCCTCATTATTTTCTCCTCGCTGACATGTTCATACATGCCTTATTACAAAAAAAACGATCCCTGGTTTGGTTTCTCTGCAACATTTTCAGTTTCAAAGGAGTACCCTTTAAAAGCGAAGACATTTGTCTACCCTGTGGAGCGGGCACGAGTCCAGAGGAGTGGCCAGGGGTGTCATGGGCCCTCTTGAAATCTAATTGGCCTCCACTGATGCCACCCCAAAATCCTATGATTGGCTATTTACCTTGGTTGAAGCAGGACCTGTGTTAAAATCAGCTATTTGGACTGAGTTGCAAAAAGCTGCTAGTAGCTTTCTTTTCATTTCAATGTAGCACATTTCCTTTTTTTAAGTACTTTAAATTTTGACTTTGGCTAAGTATATCTTCTTTTTTGTGTCCTTAAGCTCTATAAAAGTGCAATTTAGCAGTTTAAAGTCAGTGAAAAGTCTTTGTTACACCACAGTGTTGGTGGTTTGGATTATGTTTTCAGTTTTACATCATGAAGCTATTTAAATGTTTTGATCCCAGAGTTCAGTAATGTTTTGACATGCAGCAAATTTCAGTGCAGCCTGGTCAGTGGGTTCTGACATCAATCGCTTATGTATTCTTTTTCAAGTTTGAAATAATTGTTTTGATAGTTTTGATGAGGATGTTTGGAGATTCTTTCTCATAGTCTGACATTTGCCTCTGGGATTTAAGGACCTTTACAGACAGTGTTATTTATGATGAATGTAGCTCGATGCACTTAGAAACTTTGCCGTTTCTTTTGCTCACCGACTCTGTGGCACGGAGATCTCAAAGCTATGGAAACAGAGCAGCTCGATGTGTTAATCTGTGCAGAGTTTGTCAGCTCCTCACAGTAATGCGAGGCCGATGGTCAGCAGAAATAAATTCTCGGAGGGAGCAAATGAGATTAGAGATGAAGTTTGATCCGAGCCGAGCCATTCCACATCAAAGCCGTTTCACAATGCGACCGTGAAGTAAATAAATTCAATTTACATCCCCGAGCTACAGGGGACCATTAAACATCTCAAATTATTGCTCTTCCCCTGTGATCTACACTGTGGCCATGAGGCCTGATTAGATACAGTCGAGGCCAACGTTTCCTCTCGGCGGTTGTACAGAAAGCTGGCTCATGGCCAGTTTGTGGCCCGTAGAGGAAGCAGTAGCACATCCTGCTGAAGAACAAGTACTGGTTACTACCCTGAGTCTACAATTCTAGCAGCAATAGAATTGATTAAATATAAACCTGCATAAGAATACAAAGATTTGTTAGTAAGTAGTTCAGTGTATCACATAGGGTGTAACATGTTCTTATAATTAACACAGAGTATGTACATTTTACCACCAGGGGGCTCTCAATCAAAACAACAACAAAAGATGACATTCAGGGTGGAGGGAAATCCTGGGAGTGATTCTCTCTGTTACCCGACCCCCCCCCCACCCCGGACGAAAACGAATTATGAGTTCACCATAGTCAAAATTAACGGGCGAAACCGACCTGAGGAAGAGAATATGTTTCATACTGTATATATTGTTCAAGTATAATTGACATGAAGTTTTTATCACAGCAGCACATACAACAACAGAACGGCAGCTTTCAGTGGCAGTTCTTGCTTTCTTATGTAGCTGTATGTGACGCAACATCCGTTGTTTTCATGGCAACGATGAACATGTCGGGTCCGTCATGGCGGCTCTGTCGACTTTCTCCGGCTTTGATAACTGTTGGAAATATTAGAGGTAATGTAATGAAAAAAATACAACATAGGTTTAGTCAGTTATTAGTTCATTTAGATATTTTAGGGTAAAAATTCCACATATTTAAACAATTATTTAAATAGTGTAATATCTTGCAATCAAATGTTTAATGATATCAACTTCTTGTAAATTATACTTATTTCCAAGATAACTTTTCAGGTGCTGCAAGTGCAATAACGTATTCAGACTAACACACTTATGGTCTAGATGTTTTCATGGGTTTCTTTTTTGACATTTACACATTTGGGTGATTTCACACATGCACAAAACCACTGAAAACATCCTGTAATTTTATGAATGATAATAACATGAGTGAAGGCAATCATCTGAAATGTTCACTTTGACTTTACTCGGGCTTTTTCTCCCAGCCGAATTGTAAAATGTCCGTGTGAAGTCGATGTAAGCCGATGTGTGAATGCAAGGGAAAATATGAAAGAAAAATGTAATTGTTATTATCAAGAGACGGGTGCGATCTTCATGCATTAAATGAAGCTGCTTCAAACTATTTTCTGCTTGTTCTACAGTACAATACTGTAAGGACGTCCAATTACATGAAGATAACAAAGGAGGAGAAACAGTGAAACACACACAAACAGTGTGTGTCAAACAGAGTTATAATAAAATGAGTTTGATCCCGTGTTTGTGTCAACTTAGAACAAATACTAGGGGAAGTCAGGGTTTAATATGAGGCCCGTTATGCTGAATGAAACATGTTGACTGTTTTGTTTACAGTATGGAGTGTTACTAATACATCAGTTCTGCACACATGTTCCCCTCAGTCCACAGACTGATCAGAAAACACAAGTTATCATCAATACTTTGACAATAAGCTCGGGCAGAACCGAGACACAAAGAGCTTAATAACAAGAGAATATGCTCGACACACAGCAGTCTCTCTCTGTCCACTGTTTGCAGTGACTTAAACCTTTATTGACAGTAAATAAGGTGTGTTTTGAACGTATTTCTTCATCTGAATGAACTATGAAAAAGTTCAGCATGGTTACCGTGTGTCCTTATGCAGCTCAGAATCATTTCACCTAATTGTCCTTTAAAGTTAGAGAAGTTTAGTTAGTTAGAAGTTTTACACTTCGTAACATAAGTTAGGAACCAAAGTTGCTGAATTCACTTAGTTGAATGTTTGCTCCTCTCTGCAACCTTTATCTGCCTGGAGGCTTCCAACAAATCAGATGTTCAGTTACGATTACATCTTAAGAATATCAGCAGTGCAGCCTAAAGTTTGGCCTGGCAGCATTTTACCTCAGAGGTGGTTCATCTAAAACAATCTGTTCCAGGGATGACTGTCCAAGGTGTTAATCCCATAGTAGTCATGATGAGTGACGGATGTCCCCAAAAGCAGATCAGTCAAACCAATCTCACCGCAGTTTGTCTGATTGTGAGGAAAAGTTATCTCTAAGCTGTGGCAACGGTAGCCGTAATGCTGTACTCACTGCGCCTATTTTTTTGTTTATTTCTCAAAAATCAGACTCTGACAACAGCAGAGCCCGTCTTTGAACTCTTTCATCAAATCATTTTATCAAATAATTTGCATTCTTTGGCAGCGTCCACCCACCAACCCAGTGACACAGATTTAATCAGTGGCTGGTGATTGGTGGTCACGTGACTGGCTTAAGGCCCAAGGGAAAACACATGAAAATGTTTCAGGCGCATTTTTTTCATGATTTTAATGTTAGACTGAACGTATGAAAGCAGTTAAGTAGCCTAGAAATCAGTAAATAAAAAACATTTTTAAAAATGAAGTGAACTGTCTTTAGCCATGATACTTCTGCTGAGAGCTGAAGTTCAAAGCCTTCAACATGTTTCATGACCCACACGATCCAAAACTTCTTTGAGGAATCTAGCATCGCAGCTAACTCGACATCAACGCCGTCAGGAAGTTTTTCTTAGGGCCTGTGTCCGCTGACACACTGCAGTGAGCTGACTCCATCGATTAAAGACGTATCTCAGGAATACACGGGCTGCTAAAATAATGATTTGAATTACTCTGATGAACATCCATTAAAATGTGATTGATGTGGACACTGTTTGAAATCAGTGGCCTGCTTAATACCATCATTTTATTCACATGTTCTGGACAATCTTCAGTGTAGTCTGTAATAATAAATGATGTTGCTGCCCATATAGAACTGGTCGAAGCTTTTCAGGAGTGCTGGCTGGCCCTTTAAAAACACATGAGGGTAATCAGACTCTCTCCTTGATGATGGGAATGAAACGTTGAATTGAATCTCTCTCTTTCAACTGACAAAACTATTTCTTTATTTTCCAGAGCACCAGAAATAGTTTGCCCTCTTTTTTTACTGACATATCTACCCACTTTTACTTTTGTCATTTCACATTTTCTGTCCTTTACTTGTTAGACTTCTGATTTCGCTTTCTTCTCATTTGTCTTTAAATTTTAACTACCAACTATTACCCTGCTGAGTTTCTGGCACGATGCAAAACTTTCCAGGACTACTGAGAGGAGGTGCCCTTCTCTTCTCAGTCACAACATCACTTTTAAAAAGGAGCACTTTTACATCACAAGCGCCTGATTGTCAATAATAGTTTATAAGCATTATTTTCATGTAACCTTTATTATTTGAAGACTAGACTTTAGCTGAACGACTCCCTGTGTGTCAAGATGTACCTTCCAGTATGAGAGAGAAAAATAAAAGCAGTGCTTATCAATAACCTTTCATTAAAACCCAAACATGATGAATGGCTATATGGTGTGAGAAGACAAGACAAAGTGATGTAGCATACAGCCGGCATTTTAGCGCTTGCAGGCAATTTGTCTCAGTGAAAGCTCCCTGTTAGCAGCAGTGTTATGATGCCACAATGCTGCCATGATGGCTCTTTTATCTCTCCTCTAGTCTCCAGTGAGCCTGCAAGTTCCAGACTTTTTGGTTGGCCTGGATATTAATAGCTACGGCTGACCATGGTAATGACTAGCTGAGGGAGTGATAGCACACAGCTCCAGCTCCAGCAGCTAGTCCGGGATGTTGCTCTAATGAGAAATACTTTAAAGACCAACACTGCTCCTCTTATCTTTATTTCTGTGAGACACTCTGGAGCTGGCAAACATCCCTCAGCACCAACAGAGTGTTGGAAGCGGCCGAGGTCGTAGGTTGTCATTTATTGGCCTGTTTAATCTCCGTACATATTTCCTCGCCTGAGGCTGCAACGCTGTCCCCAACAGACAGAATCAATAGCAGCTCCACTGCCAAGCCATCCGAGGGGCTAACAATAAAACCAGGACAATTACAACGAGATGGATCAGAGTCTTTAGCAGAAATATATTATTAATATGTTTGGAGCAAAGCCAGCGGGCCCAAGGAAGACAAATCAGAGGCAATAAAACAGACGGTTAGTTAACTGGTCACCTGAGAGCCAGCCTGAACATGATCCTCATACTGGCATCAGCGTGTGTGTGTGTGTGTGTGTGTGTGTTGGAAATACTGTCTTACCGATCCAGCAGGTGGTAGCCACAGGGGGATGTTGGTACACTAAATGTCACTGTGTTTGTTGCTTTTATTTACCTCTGTTTAAGCAGACTGCAGGTTAATTAAAATTCATTTGGCAGTGACAGTTTGGAAAGTCAGGGCTTTCTGTCACATTTACAAAAATAAAATCCTTTTAATACAGGTTGAGATTTTAATCAACAGAGTGGTTAAAGAATAGAATTGAATGTTGAAACCTATCTAATGCATAAACCTAAATAAACAGACTGCAAAGTCAATCCGCTGTAAATACTGTAAATGCTCTACCTCTTGTTTGTAGCAATCTGACCCACAACAGTATCTATCTCAGTACCTTTGCATGCTCCATTGCACTACTGTCTCTTTTCCACAAGTGTTTTATATAACGAAATCAAGCGGCAACCTCCGGTGTTGAAAAATGACGCCATTGCGAAAGTGCAAAATCATGCAGTTTGTCGGGTGTCCACTGGAGGCTGGCTGCAGAAGAACTAGAAGTCACATACACACCCCATTCAAAAAAGCAGAAATTAACATGTTTACAGCCTGGTTCAAAAACTGGTTATAACTCATACGTTTTGCTTTTGTGTCTCTGACTCTTTGATCTTCTTCTCCACGTTTCTCTGCAGCCTTCGTGCTGAGCTGTGTTTTCCCCCAGCGTCCTCTCTACGGTGACGTATCAGTGAGCAGTCTGCACTCCGGAGGGGAGGCCTTCTTCTCCTGTCTGACCGGCTACCAACTGCAAGGCCCCAGTGTGCTGACCTGCCGCAATGCTAGCACCCCCTACTGGAGTGGAAAGGAACCACACTGCCTGGGTAATTGTTTTGATTATATTCTGTTGTCATAAAGAGGAAGAGGAAAAGGAAAAAGAGGAGGAAGAGAAGAAGGAGGAAGAAAAGAAGGAGAAGTAGGAATAAGAGAAAGAGAAGAAAGTGGAGGAAGAGGAGGAGGAAACAAAGGGAAAGGAGAAGGAGGAAGAGGAAGAGGAAGAAGAGAAAAAGAGTAGGGAGAGGAGCATGCAAACACAAAGATGTCATCTTCAGTTCAGTATTGAGAATAAAGATCATTTGTTTCCCAGTTACATTGTGTTCATAGTTACAGCATGCTACAAATAAAAATGCCAATGCCATGCAGTGATGGTGTTTTTATATTGAGCATATGCCATAAAGGAAAATAGAAATGTTTTTAGATTTAACACAGCCGTGCAGTTGACAACGTAAAGATCTATTTTCTTGGTGTTTGTAAAGTTTTGAATCTAAAGTATCGTTTTTAGAAGAGTTTAAGTATTTTGATGTAGAGCTTGCTTCTGCAAGTGATGTAAGATGTGTTGCATTTTGTGTGTATGTTTTTTTAGTTGTGTGTGGAGTTTTGACAAATGGCTTCCAGGTTCAGGAACTGTATTTATGCAACAGTTAAAAAACTATTACCTTCCTTGACAGTTGGAGAAATGCTGTTTAATATCTGTTACTTTTGTTTTTGCACCAAAACAACAAGACAAATCCCTTGTGTTTGTAAACCTACTTGGCATTTATCAAATTCTGATTCTGAAAAGTAAGTCAATCTTAGTAGGGGTTGACTGGTGAATATCAGAGAGAGTGTTTTCTGTGCCTCACACATCTTCTTCCAGCGTTTCAAACACTTCCTCTCAAAAATCATAGATTTTCAGCTCTCTTATTCCGAGGACTTTCTGCCGAGAGTTATCTATTGGACCTTCTGCTCCTTGTGCATGACAGGCACGGGGAGCAGAAAGACCTGCTCTCCCACAGGAGTGTGTCGATGATGAATGTTTATTTTTTTCTCTTTCTTTGCTACGATGAGGTTGGCTGATGAATAATAAGTGACCCTTTTACTCCTGACCTCTCCAAATCGACTCGGATTCACAGAACACGGAACGTTTCTCTGAAAGCTATTTCAAAGGGAGTGTTTATGTGGCTGCGCTTCTGTATCTCTGCCATCTTGATTGTGTGTGAGTGTGTGTGTGTGTGTGTGTGTGTGTGTGTGTGTAAGTGTGTGTAAGTGTGGGTGTGTTAGGATATGTGCGTGTGTGTGTTGGAGTATGTGTGTGTGTGTGTGTGTGTGTGTGTGTGTGTGTGTGTGTGTGTGTGTGTGTGTGTGTGTGTGTGTGTGTGTTGGTATATGTGCGTGTGTGTGTGTGTGTTGGAGTGTGTGTGTGTTTGTGTCGGAGCATAAAGCAGGTGTATGGAGGTGTGATTACTGAAGGCTGGGCAGGATGCCACTGGGTTTACTCTTCCTGCTCTGCTTTAATTAAGCTTTGTCTGCATGAGTAACCTTGACCTGATCAGCTGGGAAAACACGCACAAACACACACGCACGCACACACACACACACACACACACACACACACACACACACACACACACACACACACACACACACACACACACACACGCATGCACATCTTCCTTGATGGATTTTCTGTTTGTGTTGGCAAATCTGATGTTATCTTGAACAATAATTTCTTTCTTACCTTATTTCTCAGTCCCCTCCGTTCTCTTGAATTTAAACTCAAAGTTGATGGAAAACAGATAAAACTGGTCAATTGTGTCAGCTGAGACAAAACACAAACATGTATTCTCACCTTCAACATCGAGTGTCCGACGATTGCCCCGGTCACCTGCTTATAGCACTATGTAAGTTTGGAAGCGGGCCGCGGTTCTCTTGCCAGAAGTGCATACAGCTTTACGGCACTAAATATATAACATAGGTTTAGTCAATTTTTTATTAATTTAGATATGTGAATGCAAACATTGTCATGAAATTCAACATATTGTACGTTTAAGCAGCTTTACTGGGTGCGGAAAGTCATCTAATCAAAGTTATGTCTCAGGCTTGCATACAAATAGATAAATGAAAAAATCCTTCTCAAGCCAAAAGTTTTCTCGACAACTGGCTGCAGATGCTAACATGGGTATATTATACGGTAATTTACCTTATCAGTCGACATGGGTCTTTGGTTTTTCACTACACCGCCCCTCTGGTTGTCAACAACATTTGCACGTTGTCTGTGATGGTGAGGCGTAACAGCACTGTTTGTCTTACAACAGTGCAGTTGCACTTAGAGAACTTCAGTGGACGCCAAAGTGCACCAAACCAAACTCCTACATAAAGCTGCTTCAAGTTTTGTTTATTTTTGCACAAAAAAAAACAGCTTACTTTCATCAACATTAGACTGCATCACAAGCTGTTAAAATAACCATTCACCTTCTTTTAAAGGAGATGACTCACTACAAGAAGAAAATCATTGTTGACTGTTTGTGTTTAATTCTAAGGTTTGTAGTTCGCAAATGAATGCAGATCTACATTTCTCAATTTCATCTTCCCTCTCCTTTCTCCTCCTCTCTCTCTCTCTCAGCCGCCTGTGGAGGTTTGATGAGGAACGTCACAGTCGGTCGGATCGTCTCTCCGGGGTTTCCCAGCAACTACAGCAACAACCTGACCTGCCATTGGCTGCTGGAGGCCCCCGAGGGCCACAAACTGCACGTCCACTTTGAGAAGGTGGCTCTGGCTGAGGATGACGATCGGTGAGCAGGATGTTCAGCTTTAATTTGAAGATTGTCTGACATTCTAGGAACATAAATCCATTGACTGTGTTTGCAGTGAAATTGTGTTTTTTTTATGATGATTTCCACTGTTAGTGTTCAAGTATCATACAGCAAAGACGTGGATTCCCAAATCAAGATAATTTAAGAACAAGTCCCGGATACTTTTGGGGAGATTACAGCATAAAATATTTAATAGCCCCACCTCCCCACCTTCTTTCTCAATCGCAGTCTCTCTTGTTAAACATGGAGATGGTCCAAATTGATGATGTTAGATAATGCTAGAACATGTGAGCTAGTTATAGATCAGTGTAAGTGCAGTCTCCTGGTTCATTCTCTGTTAACAGTGATATATCACCTTCCTCTCCTCTCGTGCACGTTCCTTCACTTATGTGCAATCATCGTGCCTCTCGTTCTTCGTACCCTCTGCTTTGTCCCTGTGAGAACATTATTTCTGAGGGCTCTGCAGGGTAACAACTGGCTGTCAACGCACTGACAGTACAGTGTCATTTTAGCAGCATGGGGCTCTCATTACAGAGGGCTGAAAGAAGGAGCCACAGGGGGGAAATTAGCTGAATAATCCATTTTGTATAGCAGCCAATAGCTGCTCTGGGCTGCGCTTATTCTCTGGCTACAAATAAAGAGCTCACAGATATAAAGAGACATCTGGACGACTGTGAGGAAACTGAGAGATCACAAACAAGAGGAGACTTGGCTCGAGTGTAAAAGGAAGTGGAAGAACAAGAATGTCTTGCAAGCAGCCATCTGCTTTTTGTGGTCACTTGTACGTTCGACTTTGAGGACTTTTAATGTTGTTCCAATGCTTGATGAAATAAACATCACCCAAAAAAAAACTTTGATGGATTTCTGGCTCCATCCATAGATGCAAAGTTTTCAATTTACAAGATGTGTTATTTTATTTTAGTCATATTCAGATCTTTATCTTAGTTATACATATTTGCTTACTGAACAGTTTTGCTAACTCTGGAGACCCGTGTTTGGCAACTATCAAGAGAAACAGGATGTAGCTAATGTCTGCACAAGTTGTTCAATTTGTCACATATCAGCAACACAGAAAATTCTGTAGCATATGTACCAAAATAATCGACATTTAATAATCCATTTTAAAGCGATGTCTATAGGTTTTCAGGTAGATACTGAATGTTTATTAACAAATATGTACAGAGGCCCTAAGCAGATGGGCGTCCATACATTTTATTTACATGAGAAAACAACCAGAGATAAGTCGTTGCCATGGGAACACAAATCATTCCAGGTTGTTTCCTTGAGCTCTTACTTTTTTAATCTGGATATCTTGATTTAACACTTTTTCCTGTGATACAATTACATTTATTTTTTTAGATCTCAACTTATTTATGTCGTTCTCTCAAGTTAACAACACTGCGTGGTTTTTCTGTGATTATGAGTAGCTTTTTTTTTTTTTTTTTTTTAGATCTTAACTTATTTATCAAGTTATGTTGGACTCACAGCACTGATTTTCCCCTGATAATTAGTCAAATTAGTTTCCCTGTGATAACGAGTTTTTCAAGCTCTCAACTTAACCGAGAGAACGAGATAATCGTTCTCTCGGTTTAACAACACTGCATGGTTTTTCTGTGATTATGAGTATAGCTTTTGGTTTGTCTTTTCAAGATCTCGTCTTATTTATCTCATTATCTCGGGATTACGAATCTTGTTCAAAGAAAACAAAACATTAGATTGATCAATGTGAGAGGTCAGACATGCTACCATTTCCCACAGGTAATAAGGTAGGTTAAGTCTAATTTGATTTAGTTTTTTTGCAACTCTGTGTATACGAGATAAAGAAGAAGAGATCTTGAGAAAAACAACCCAAATTAAATTAAATGATTTGCAAAAGGATCACATAACTAGAATGCAGTAGAATATGTTTTAATTTAACATTATTTCATTCTTCATGAAAATTATTTTTAAGGAAAGAAACTCTTCACCATTAAAGAGAAATAAACCCACAAGAAAAACATTCTTACCTCCATCTGAGTTCAGTAAGTGTGAACAGAAGCATAAAAAATAAATGTAAATATAGATTTTACGTTGACATCAAGGCTCCACTGCGCTCTGTTACTCTCTCTCCGGCTACCTGAGCAGAATAATTTAAGTGATCAAAGGCAGAGCGAGAAGGGATCAGTGCACAGCACCATGGGAGAGAGCACGAGGCAGCAGAGCCACAGGTGGAGGAGGCTGCTGTGACATCAACACAGAGACTGTTTAAAAAGACCTCCATCCCGGGACATGAAGCATCAGATGGGTCACGTTTGTCTTACAGGCTTTTTTCCACACAACAGCCAAGCTTCACCCCAGGAGACGATATTCCTGCTTTTAGATGTCACACTCGTAGACTCTATGAAACATGGTCTCAGTGATGTCACCCATTTGTTTCTGAAGTGCAGTTTTGAAGCCCAACGATGGCAGTCGCCAGGTTGAAAATGCTGTCTTAACTAAGCTTTTGGTCAACCTAACATCTGGCAAAGACGTGGAGCTGAGGCAGGTCTTAAGCTACCTGACAAACTGTTAGAAGAAGAAGAAGAAGAAGAAGATATACTTTATATAGTGATCCAGCGAGGGGAAATTCAACTTTTAAACTCTGTTGTTGAACATGCTACACACACATAGGCTTCTTAAAACCACTACTGTGCCATCGTTGTGAGCGGAGCCGGAGCGATGTCAATCAAATATGCTCGCCCATACTTCAAAAGGTTAAAGAAGCAAAAAGAGCTGCTTTGAAAAGTTGGTAAAACCCGATTTTTGTGGATGCTTAACAAGACTCTCAGCTCTGAAATAATTTACTTAATTTAAACTATACGAGAACAAGAAGTAGCTCAGATCTCAGTTCATTTTAAAGACTGATTCTTATTCCTCCTCTTCCAGATTGCTGATAAAGAACGGTAACAGCATAGATGCAGCTGCTCTGTATGATTCATACGAGGTGGAGTATCTGCCCAACGAAGGTCTGCTCAGCTCCTCCAGACATCTTTTCATCGAGCTGAACACAGATGCTGCAGGAACATCCACCGGCATGGCCATCAGATATCAAGGTAAGCACTGGAGCTACGGCTAACTGAAGGTGGCGTTCAACACGCTGGGGTCGTGAATGCTTTTGCTTCATGCAACAAAGAATAGAAAACAAAACATTGAATCACATCTGAAAGTAAAAAACTTCATGTAAAAGATTTAAGTTCATTAATTGCTCAAGGCCAAGGACAGCATCAGTCAGATTCTTAGTGAATGATCCAATCAAAGACATAATGAATAGGACCTTCAATAGCAGATAGCCTGAATGCTAACTGCAGAGTGAATGGCTCACTGGTGAATGGGGGTCAAGAGTTCTGGCTGGGAATTTCAGGTAATGGAGGGCGACAGGATGACCTAACGTGCAGCACAGAATTAATGAAAGCAGAGAGAAGATTAAAATGATTTCAAAAGGTGAAAAGAAAAAGTAAAAATATGTTGGAGGAAGAGATCTGAAGATTGTGAGAAAAGTTTTTTAGAGGTTCTTCAGGTTTCCAGAAGGTTGAACCGGTTTTTACATGTAGCTCTTGTGGCGCAGTCTTCTCTCATTGATCAGACTTTAACTTGATTCATGGGTTTAAATTTAAGGAGCAATATGTGAGATATCTACTGAATTAAATATAAAGTTACCCTCCTATATGATCAGACATTAAGGAAACATGCTATGTTGAAGTGCTGGCTCCTCTGACAACAATGCAGCAGCCAGTATGTCCTCCTTCTAACTTTAGATTCTGGTCCTGAATGGTCTGGATTTGTTTTGACTAGAAGATAAGCGGCTTTAAAGAACCCCCTTTAAAGCATTTTGGACGCCCCTAGGTTTGCATGGCACATGGCAAACCAACAGGTGTTTAAGCGATGGAAGTGGGCAAGCAAACTGGTTCAGATAGAACTGATTCAACAAGACCTTAAAAGCCTTATTTTTCTAAAAAGCTCCTCGAGCTGAAACGTTTGAAAAATGGAGAGAGGTTAGAGCACGAAGAAGACTTGAAACTATTTTCAGAGATTTAAAATATCCTACTTCTACTTTTGTATCCAGTGGAGTGGCATACCTGCTGCATTAGCAGGTATTTAAGGGATGCACTCAATGCATTCTTAAAAGCTACTCTAAACTTTCTTCCTCTTGTTGCTTGGAAATAAGAATCAAGGACAGGTACACAACATGGACTCACAGTTTTCTGCCAGTGTAACCGTATATAAGAGCATCTATATGATGTACTTTACCGTCAATTCAAAGTAACACAGTTTCAGAGAGCAGGGATTCATCTTATAGTCGGGCTGAGATATCACTTAGCTCCTCTGTTTTCATGTCCTCACATTTGTCTCAGGGGCTCGTCTCTAGTCCTCGAGGACCTCGAGGAAACACAATCAGTGTAATCTGCTTAGGCCTCCGCTTCACTGCTGCCAATGGGATTAAGTCCAAAGAGAGCGGCGGACCTCATTACGACCATTAACAGAACATAACGCTCCTCAGATCGCCGCCAACAGATGTGATGTTTCCTCCTTTATCCTGACACACCATTCCCACCGGCTGAACTCATCCAGGCAATATTTTTAACTGCCACTCCATCTTCAACAATGGGTCCATTAGGAACAATTCATGGGTTCTGAAATTCATCTTAAAGGTTGTATTCATTGAGGCTGGTTTTATAAAAGTTAGTAATTAGAGCTAATGTATTCTGGACATTCAGAATTCTATTCCTCTACCGCAAAGTATATGTTTCATAAATTTTTAATTTTATTTTAAAAGATCTATACACTGTCTGCTTTTTAACAGAGAGAAATTTGAACCAGGGACATTTTTTTTTGAATGGCTGGTATGATAACAAGTGTTCTGGCCCTCGCTTTAATCGACATCACTGACTGTTCAAACTTCAGTTTTTCACTATTGCATACAGATTGTAGAGCTGGCAGGGATTTCAAATCAAGCCCTGTCTGTTTAGAGGATGTGGCTCCTCCTTGGTCTGCTGAGCCAACATGAGCTGTGGCCAGGCCTACAACATTTGCAGCACCAGGCTCTATGACAACTGCTTTAGTAGAAGCCATAGACTGTAAATATTAATAGATGAAGCCTGAGTGACATCACCTACCTGTTACTGCAGGGGGCTATGGAAGCCCATCCATGCTATCGCCATGCAGGAAATGCATACTTTTGGTCAACCTAATGACAGGCTAAGAGCTGAGCTGAGCTTTAAGCCTCTTGTCAAAGCGTTATATCGTGCCCGCCTGTCAAGCAGGTCAGATATGCGCCCTATTGAAAAAATTCACCTCTCTTTACAGTTTGTGCCGATCCAGACATGAGCTTATCAGACCAATTACATTTAATTTCTGCTGTAAAAACTGGCTTTTTTGGATGGGGTGTGTATATGTGACTTTAGGGCTCTTGAAGCCAGCCTCAAGTGGACCCTCGACGAGCTACAGGATTTTGCACTTCCACATTGGCTTCGACCCGTGTGTGTTTACCGTACCCATCATTCTTTGTCCCAGAATGCTACTGTGCTGACTTAAGTGTAACCTTGCCTGCTGGATCGATGTCAATAAACCTTGACCTCATGTTGTTGTCGACCATTTCACGTAAAGTAACGATTAACGAGTGATTTTAAATGTCTGTAATTGTAACACTGGTCATTTATGAAGAAGCTAAACATTGCTGAACATGTTTTTTTGCACCTCAGCATTTGCAGCGGGCCACTGCTACGAACCCTTCGTAAAGTACGGGAACCTAACGAGCAGCGACAGCACCTGGGCGGTGGGAGCTGTTGTGGAGTTCACCTGTGACCCCGGCTACACTCTGGAACAGGGATCCGTCACCATCGAATGCATGGACCCCAACAACCCGCAGTGGAACGAGACGGAGCCCGCGTGCAGAGGTCTGTATGTCTGAGAGGAAGTTACTCTTTTTTTGTTTCACTGCGACGTCTTTGTAATTATCTTATGATAGATTACAGCAGAGTCAAAAAAGTGCAGGAATGGATGAGGTTTGCTGTAAATAAACAAAGACACAAGTTTGGACGCAAAGGCATGCCTTGAGCCAAAAGGGAGTTTTGTTTAAGAGCATTAAAGATGGAGATTGTTTTATTGATTTGTTTACTCTGTCAGGTAAATGAAGGAAAGTCACAGATCCAACATTTCCGAAAGAAGGCAGACTTCAAGTCTCGTCAAGTTGATTTGTAAAGCACATTTAAACAGCCTCAGCTGACCAAAGTGTTTTACAGACGACACATAAAAGATCACGGAATAGCATCAAATATTAGATCTGTTTAGCTCAGACTAGCTTAGACTTGGCAGCAATGCTTCTTGGACAACCTGCAAAGTTTGCCTGTTTTTAAATTATAATTATAAGTTTATCTCTGTTTGCTGTGGACTGATTCTTAAATAATGTTGCTTTTTCCTAGATGTATTTCATTTGTACGTCTTTGGATTGTATATTTTTTGATGATTAAAATGTTATCTCTGCAGTGCAAAATTCTGACGTGACATTTCAGTTTTGGCTTCGTTTCTAAAAAAACTCCAGAGAAAACATTGTTTGTATATTTTGCAAAGTCAATATCGAAGAAATGTTCTTTTTAAATCAGCCCTCCACCACAAGAGCTATTCGCTGTGATTATGATTGGTCTCTGTCAACATTTTAAATAATGTTACTTGAGACAGTGTGGGTTGTGCAAAAAGCATCATGGTGTTCATATCTCTTTCCCTGATAACGTCGTGTTTCATGCAAATCGTGTGCAATTTGCTGTATTTTGTTTGTGTCTTTAATTGGTATTGGCTTGTCTGTTTACCTGTGGATTGTTGTTTTTGCTTTTATTTATTAGTACTACTGTGGAGGCATGCAGAACTTGGAGTCAAAGTAGGCAATGCCTGATCATATGCATGGTTGTGTTTGTGTGTGTCTCACAGCTGTGTGCAGCGGTGAGATCACAGACTCAGCTGGAGTGGTTCTGTCTCCTAACTGGCCTGAAGCGTACGACAAAGGACAGGACTGCATCTGGGGAATCCACGTGGAGGAGGACAAGAGGATCATGCTGGACATTCAAGTGTAAGATCCCCCCGCCTCCTTAACCTTTGATAAACATGAAACCGACATTAACACAAACCCGTTTTTCTCTGGACTCTCTGAATCGAATCATCTGGAAACCCTCTTTATCTCCTGCGCTTTTACGTTCAACAGTCGAACCCCCACCCTCCCATTCCGACTTCAAACAGTGACACAAAAAAACGTTTTCAGATTACAAAGCACTCCCTCACCATGACGGGTAAAACACATTAAAAACACAACATGCTGCTAATGAAAGAGCGCTCGGCTTGTGAATGAGATGCGTAAGTGCCACGCAGACAACGGTTAATTAGGTGCAGCCGAGAAAACTAATTATATCAGGGAGGGTTTGTTTGGAAGCCCCCCCACCCCCACCCTCTCCTCCCTCTCCTGTAATGTCTGCTGTGTGGAGTCGAGGGTGCGAGTGTACAGGATGTGAGTGTGGGTTTCCTGCGATTGTGGTGCCAAGGTGAACACACAACACTACACACCCATGCCGTGTCACAGCCCGATAAGTCAGTCAGCAGCAGAAAATCATTCGCCATTTGCAAGCAAATTAAGAAAAGCTCATTAGCATACGTTGCATCTTGAGCTCTGTTTTTTCCTCTCTCTTTGTCTCTTAGCAGCACCTGAGCTCTTGTTGTGCTTAAAGGAGCAGTGATTAATGGCCTCCTTTGGTTTTCAAAGAAAGTGTGTCAACATAAGTAATTGCTGCTGTTTTTAAATTAGAGCAGGTGGTTCAGAGGTGAAAATGTGATGTGAAAATATGTAGACAATACAACACCTTCAAACTTGTGGAAATTACACATTATCAAACAAATCACTTAGTGACAGGTTAAATATGAGTTTTCTTAAGAGCTAGGAATAAAGTTGTTCCCATGAATATGAAGACTGTACGTCACAGGGAAGATGGACTCTTTTTTATAGAGCTGATAGAGACAGGACAATAAAAGACAAGTACTTTTAAGGTCTACATAAAATCTCCTTAGTGCATGTTATGGTTGAAATCTGTAACAGGTTGTACACGTTCAATGGGATTGCACTTTTTGTTAACAAATTCAACTATTCATTCTTTTTTTTTAATTCAGTAAAACACCAAACTCTTATATCCGACGACACTAGTCTGAAGCTTCATTTGCAAGATTCATTTAATTAAAGTTCTTGAAAAGCACCGACTGTTGACTGCACATTATAACGTTAAAACAATCGGTGTTTTCGGACCAAATGGTTCTAGGACCTTTTTGAAGAGGAACTATCCACTAAGATGTTCCCTGAGAACTACACACCAGACTTTTTTTGTCTGCATTTGCACCGCCATGGGGCCTACTCTGAAGCAGGAGCTAAAAAGGTTCCTCTAAACGGAGTTCAAGGAATTAAAAAAATTCATAGTTCCTGCTGTGCGGAATCAATAAAAAAGGGGGATGGTTCCAACAGTTCCTAGAACTATGAAATAATGTGTCCGAAACGCCTAATGACAACTTTCTTTCTGTTTCATGTCAGGCACACATCCTTTTCTCTAAAACTGAAAATGTTTAATCATGTACTGGTTTGTAGTTAGATTGATCAGCTTGCAGCTGCCAAAGCCTCGCCAAATAGATTGAAAAACACAGATTTCTTAAAGTGAAACCATTCAATGATTTTTCAGGTTTTAATCGCTGGGTCTGTTTGTCTTGGAGAGGAGGTGACCTCTCAGTTCGTATTTTGGATCATTAAGCTCCACATGACACCCTGTTTCAAGCAAAGAAAGCTCTGCAGAAACACTGATTTTAAAAACGAAGCTGCTTCTTCTGTGCTTTCACTTGATTAATCGCAGGTTAGTTTATGTTGGAGAGGGAGAGCTTTGTGGATGATTTAAGCTCCAAGTATAAACCCTCTGCACAATAACCACTAAAGGTTCATTTTGAGACTGTAAAGTTTGCAGCCTGCCATGCTGTTGCTCCTGCAATCAGGGGAGTTGTGCAAAATAAGGGTTAGGCTGACCAGACTGCAAGTGGCCGCATTGTAGCTATTAACCAGCGAGATAATTTCCTCAGCCTCCGCCTCCTCGCCTCTTACTAGGTTAACCGAGTTTGGCTGAGACATCATCAATATGGTAACTGCCTTCATTGGGTTTCAAAAATGTGATTTAGAAACAGATGGGTTACATCACTGATACTACAGCCAGGTTTTATACAGTCTATATAGGAATGACATGCCTTGGGTCGGACTCGCGGGCCGCCCACTTATAGCCTCTGTACATGAGGCGCGCAATATGACAACTAGGCTATCCGTCGCCTTTATTTTTCTTGTTTACTGTGTGAGCGTGCGTGTGTGTGTAGAGGGATAAAGCTGTGAAAAATCTGCAGCTCAAAGTAAACTTAAGGTGTCAGCACACTGTGATCCAGTTTCCCACTACGGGCTCATGGGAATAAACCAGAAACGTGAATTTCCACAGAGAGAAGCTTCCTGTTGTAGCACAGAGTCTTCGCTCTGTCTAAGCAGCACACACCTGCAGGTGTGTGAGCACCTTTATGAAGCTTATCAATAGCAGCTGTTCTCTCCGAGCCCTGTGGGCACACAGTGTACAGAGACATATGAGGCCTTTAACAAGGTCCCTGGGTATCAGTCGCTCACACTCCACACACACACCTGTGCACACCTGCACGTATCTGCTGCTCCATCTGTGTAATGGCAGCGGGGACATTATCACCAAGTGTATCAAATGACTTTTATAGATGGCCTTCAATGAACGATGGGGGAGTGAGATGTGTGATTAAAGTTAAAGAGAGGTGAGTGAAATAGATGAAACCACCGTCTCAGAACGAAATAAAGACCACTGTCTTCAGCTATGTTCAGAATATTATCTGTTTTAAAAACAGTGGGAATAAGTCTGCATTATTAAAGGCACAATTGCCCTCATGTACATTATAAGAAGAACCCAGTTTGTGATGTTGAAGCTCATTTAGTGATCTTCTTTTACTACATGCCTCATGTCCTACATCTCCCAGAATTCTCTTTTTTAATGTAACAGAAACAGCAAACGTCACTTACAACAACTTGTAGGGCTATTTATCAAAAAAGGGTTGAGTTTAGACTTCTCTGGAGATTTGTGTTTTTGAATGTGGAGAAAAATGATCCCAACAAACTATTCAGAATTTCTATTATAGATTTCAAAAGGACTTGCAGCTCAATGCAGACATTTTTTTGTTGTTCTTATGCTGCATTTATGTGCTCCTCGTGTGGTTCAAGTTTCCGAGTTGGGAAGTCGTTCTTCCGACTTCAGTGTGTTCACGTGATTTCAGTTCAGAAAGTCTGAATGTTGTAACCACAGCACAAAAAAGCGTTGATGCTACGAAGAAGAAGATCAGTGAAATGTAACTGTTAAAAGTGATATTTGAGGAAAAAGTTGATGTGCAATACATGTATTAATAAAAAGTATGTCAACATTAACAAAACATGTTTTGCCCCGCATGTGATGACGATTCTGACGCAAGTTGGGCACCTAGTTCTTTTCCAAGTTGTTGTTCCGAGTTGAGCGGGTGTTCATGTGTACAACTCGGAAACTCGTTTTTCCGATGTGTCCGACACCACATGAAGGCACCATTACAAAGCTATATGAGGGCAACATACACTAATCATGCACTAACAGGGGCGTGTTTAGAGGGGCGGCTAGGGTTGGCATGGGCCCCCCTTGAATCTTGTTGGCCACCCCATGTGCCACTCCAAAATCCTTAACTAGGATTGGCTGTGCTGCAACAGGCAGCTCATAATTTCAGTGTGCACATTTGCAATTTTTGCAAAGTTGATGTGATTAGTGCAGACAGAAGAGGTAAATAAATGCTCTGCATTCATGTGTGTGCAAACAAACTTCAGGCCACCCCTGCACAAGTCAGTTCCCCAGTTGGGCCACCCCAGTCCAAAAAGTCTGGACACGCCCCTGTGCACTTATGAAGATGTAAGTATAAGTTTTAGATCTGTACAGGTCGAACCACATTTTGTAAGACAGAGCACCAGCAGAGGAAAATGGCTCATGTTGAGAATATCAATATCAGAAGTGTGTGATACAATAACGCAGGTTTCATCTCAACGTCTCCTGAACTAAAATATTCTGAAAACTTTTGTAAAACGAGTCAAACATATTCTAAACCGTCCCCCTCTGTATTTCAGACCTTTGTAATGGTGGAAACAACAGATCATAAAGTGTTTGAGGGTAAAACATATTGCCAGCTGGTCCCGGGGGTTAGGGCCAAACCGAAGCCTGTTTTTTCAAATTGAACTAAATCAAATTATGGTCGGGAAGGAGGCTGAGATTGATTTTTTTCTCCACAGATGCTCAGCAGGGCCGCTCAGAGCCGTGTTTAGCTTAATCACAACAAATTTGACGCCAGCCGACAATATTCCTCAATCTGCCGCGCTGTGAGCAGGTGAGACGCTTCATCCGTTAGCAATCACATAAACATGCAGCACCAGGTGTGTAGAGGACGGTGAGCTGGTTTTCATATATTTGTGAGGACATGCTGCACCAGGTGTGTAGAAGACGTCTTGCTGGGTTTCATATATTTGTGAAGACGAGCTGAAGATCTTTATAAAGACAATAAGGATTTTCAAGGTGAGGCTGTTTCATTCGGCTTCTGATGCCTGCGTGATATCAGGTTGATATTTTGGCATTATAACTTTGACTTCATGATTTGCACAAAGAAGCATCAGCACTGCTCTTGTTTCTCAAGTTGGAAATATTTTAAGCCTGAATCAGAGATGTAAATGAGAATTATTTACACAAGAAGAGAGTCCTTTGAGAATGAACACAACTCAAAATGTGAATGGATGATTGCATTGGTGTGATGTTGTGAAATCTACCCACTCTCATGCTGATATAGCTTTTTTGACTGAGAACACACAGAATATGTTAGAGGTGATAAGATCACTGTGGGGGTTTGATAAGCTACTATGGTTAAGTATAGCCCATTCTTGCAGTGGGATAAATCTAGCATGCCATCTTTGAATTGATGCAACAGATATGTATTGGCTACTGCAGTCGGTGAATTCCAAATGATCTGTTGGCTTCTATCGACAGGGCAAGTGTTAGCGAAAAACAAAATTCAGCTGATGTCGGTGCATGCCAAATAAATAAATAAATAAAACATTATATAGAGTGAAAAACATGACAAATGCATCATAAAGTTTCTAAAAAAAAAAACTGCCAGAGCATTTGGTCAAAGATTAGAGCCAATTTCCTTCCTGTGATGGTGCTTTCACACATGCACAAAACTCCTGACAATTTTTCTGAAATTATCGGTGCGAGCTGCACTTGTGAACGCAAACAGCTACGTTTTTCACTCAGACTTAACCTGGAATTTTTTATATTCAGGAAAAATTCAACGAGTGCAAGTGAGAGAGGATGATACCGTTGCACCTGGCGCACGACCATGGACTGCTTAGTGCGTGTCTTGAAACTTGTTCATTATATTTTCTGTTTGCCAGTGTGTTCTCTACTGCTCTTTTGTTGATATTATGAATATGTTGAACTACACGTGGTATTGGTATTAAAGCAAAGCACTGTCATCATAGTGTCGGACTCTGTTGATTCGTTCGACACTGTAGAAGAAAGTGCTTCAGCAAATCCAGGTACGATACACTTTATTGTCCCTTTGGGGAAATTTGTCTTGGACTCAAAGTGCTGCACACAATCAGCTGCTTCCGCAGTTTTTTTCTAGTGAAAACTTTTTGAACAACCGGGCCCAGCTGACATCAGGTTTGAGGATCAATGTGTGCTGTGTACAATCCTTACAAGTGTAGGAACTTTGGGCAGACAGGAGACAAATGTTTCAGCCTGTGGAAAGACAAACCCTCCACATCCCTCTCTTCACAAACTCTCCTCTCTCTCATTTTTACACTTTTTGTTAAGACGTAAAGAAATTAAACGTTTCATCTTCTGTCAGGCCGTGTGTCGATTGAATCCACGCCTCTTGAACCTTTGATTTTCCAGCATTGCCGTATAGTGATTAATAGCTCAATCTCAGGCTGGCTAATGAGTTTTATCAGGAGCCACTGGTGATTAATTAGCAACAGCAGAGAACATGTCACCGCTTTATTCGGGCTAAGCCGTTTCCTCCACGCTCTAAATCTTCTCTCCACAAAGAGATAGCTCGGCCCCAGGTGACACTTTGAAACAGCTCTGAGGTTTGTAAGAGTTGAGCTCTGCAGGCTGTGGTCACATCGGCACAAACACACAGACGGCCATTAAACAGTCACTGTGACTGTCAGTGCGCTCATTCAGCATGACGGAGATTAATTCATCTCAAAGAGGAAACGTCCACTCTAATCATCATCATGAGTGTACTCGTCTTCAGCAAGAAAAAACATCTGTAAAAATAAGAGTGAATATTTAGGGTTTTTTGACTACAAGGTTATTTTCATATTTCAGTCCATTTTCACTGTTCATGACAAATGTCACCTCATTTTTAGACATTTGGGCGTCATACATGGATGGTAGAGAAGTGTGGTTGGGGCGAAGAGGATGAGCCACCAGCAGCTTTCCAGCAAACCTTAATTTCACAGGATTTCTCTTCAATTAGTGTCACACATCAAGACCAATTTAATTATCAAGACGAGTGTTTTCAGCCTGTACAAAATAAACATTAAAAGTGCTTCTAGATCAAATTTGATTTTTTTGACACAGAAATGTATTATCAGGAGGAGAAGTAAAATCAGACAAATGTACAGTAACGTGTAAGCAGCGATCCACTGTTATAGTCGTCCAAGCTGGTGAACATTTTAGTGTTTACGTATGTTATGGGTCGCCATCAATATAAATGTCACGGAGACGTAATCGCGAGATGAAGTCGTTCCACAGCTGAGTCGGCGTCAGAGGTAGTGACAGAGGTTTCTTGTAACTTTTATTTGAATAAATGTTTTTAAACATGTTTTTCATCTTAGGGTTGTTTTTAAGTCTGACACAAATCCCATCATTACGCTTATCGATCCGATCTATTGGTGTGTGAATCTAAACATGAACTTTTCAGAAACGATGACCCTGCGAAGACCGTTTCTATGAAACGTCGTGATGATTGAACTTGTTGTTGCCTTGAGTAAATGTGCGACCTATCTTCTTATCTTTATAACCACCCTCCTTGAACGTTTGCCAACAAAAATATTCTTTAACCAGCATCTTTTTTTCCGTCCATTATCCTGCTTATAACACGGCTACTTACTGAGGAAATCAATCATTTAGCAAAATTGATTTGTAAATTATTTTAATGATTTAAAAGTGATTTATTTCCTTCACTGAATTAATAGTCCATTGGAATTCAGTTAGAGCTGTATCCATAGCAACGGTTAACTCTGTGGTCATACCATAAGATAAACTAGCTGTTATTACTTTCATCATTTCTTAGTCACTGTTGGAGTCTGTAGACATTTTCTTTTCCATCCAGCAGTCTTTGAACACCAATGATCCCATACTCTGTTCCGTTACGTGTTGCCTTCACATGCATTTTTCTGTTTCACAGATTTCTCTGTCATAGCCTGCAGTTTTTGCATCTTTTAACCTCTTTTCTCCGCTGTTGTCGTCTCCTTTCTCCTTTCCTCACAGTAAACAGAGCAATGTCAAATTAACCTGACTTTTTTCCACGGATTGATATGATTACAGGTAGTCCTCCAGAGTCTGGGATAAGAGCCACGTCCCTAGCAACCGTGTTCTTTTCTTAGCAACACTTTTTTCTTCTTCTTAACAACGGTGATCTAGACTGTTGTTATGTGTAATTGGCCTGTTAATCAAGTGTTTAACACAGTTGTGTGATAAAGATGTTGTACATCTATCCCTGTCATAATCTTTAGTTTTCTGATGAAATGAAGATATTTGGAAAGCTGTCTTTTTTGTTTATTGCACGCTGGTTTTATTGTTTAAATTATCCCAACAACAAAGGTGATGTGTTAAAAGTTGTCAGTTACAATTGTCTCTAATACTCTTAATTTCCTTTGATATAAGATAATGTAGAATCTGAAAATCTGGCCTTCCTGGCTGTGACATTGTCATCCTGGCACTGATCTCTTCAGCAGCAGTGAAACGCGATCTGATCTGTTCCTCATGAATGATGTAACGCCTGTCGATAAAGAGTGACCTTGGTTTGACCTGAAGTCGTCACGGCCATCTAAGAGCAATTACTGTCACTTTAAAAATGCAGGAGCTCCGTGTGTGTGCGGAGTTATGTTCTGTCTGACATCTCTCATGGGCAAAAGAGTTATGTGTGTTTACGGTGATGTTTGACCTATAGGTTTTGTGACCACCTCATACATTACAAGGGATAATTTAAAGGAGCACAAAAACATGAATGTCACTAAATGGGTTCTACAGCTGTTTGACACCCAAATCATTAGATACAGACTTTATTCTGTGTGTGTGTGTTTCTTCCTGTTTCAGGTTGAACATCGGGAAAAACGACCTGGTGACGTTTTACGATGGAGACGACCTCACAGCTAAAGTCCTGGGACAGTACGGAGGATCAAAGTCCAGATTCAAGCTCTACACCTCCACTTCAGACGTCACCATCCAGTTCCAGTCGGACCCAGCCACCAACGTGTACGGCTACGGCAACGGCTTCATCGTCCACTTTTTTGGTAAATCACTAAACCGGTGTTTGGATTCACGTCAAAATTGCAGAGATTTGGAAATCGGGACTTAAGGGTCGTACCCCACTTAAAGAGGCAATAGTCCTCCAAACGGGCGGCCCAGTCCTATTTTATTTTTTACATTACTTGAGTCCATTTAAACACAAAGTATTCACTATTAAAGGTCACTTATTATGCTCCTTTTCAACCAGTTTAAGGAAGTCTCAGAGCTCCCCAAAACATGTTTCAGCATGCCTTTAAACCCCTCTATTTCAGCCCTGCTCAGAACAGGCTGTTTCTGTGTCTGTAGCTTTAAATGCAAATGAGCTGTGTCTGAGTGTCACCCACCTGGGGGAGGGGTTACTGCCCTTTGTGATGTCATGAAGGGAACATCTCCAAACGGCCTGTTTGAGCACACATTTTCTGAAAAGTGGAGCAGGCAGAAGACGGAGGGGATGGACTTTTTTCATAATAGGGGGGTTTGTAGACAAGCTAGGGACGCATATGAGAACAATGGTAAAATGTACTTTGCATAATATGTGACCTTTAATGTACTTAAGGTATTTTATGGTAGAAGCATAACAAAAAGTACAGAGCTGGAGGTCTTGGGCACAAATGAAAAAATTGTATTTCAAGATATTACCAGGACAAATAGTGCCTGGATTGCTTGTAATGAGTGAAACTGGCTGCTAGTGCAGACAGTAAATTTGACTTCAGTGTCTTGAAATAAGGCATTAGATCTCATTTTAAGAAACTAAACACTTTGGCTAAAAATACAGTTAGAAAAGGAGGTGATTGTGCTGAGGATTAATGAGCCCTAGTTTTCTGAAGACAGAGTTTCAACAGTCTGTGAGGAGATACTGCAGCGTTGTGTCATTTACATATAAGTTAAAGACAGTAAACGTGGTACTTTTCTCTTCTTTTTGGCGGTTTGGGACGATGAGAGGCTGTCGCGGATGATGCTGAGACCTTTTCCATCAATGCAGCACCCCCTGAATAGCCATCATTTCTATCTGATAAGAGTTAATGAATTCAGAGGAGCAGGAGAGGCTGCAGAATACAGATGGTGGACAAACAGGAAGAAAAGGAAGGAGAGCTTTTATTACAGTCTCTTCATGAATCTCATTGCAGGAATGCAAACACAAGACAGCGATGTGCGGGCAGGTGTCAGAGAAAAGCTGCTTTTCTAGAGTCCAAGTGCAATTACTGAGCAGTGTTTGTCCACATTAGCCTCCTGAGCAGAGGGCCTGAACCTGCTGCTGTGAGACTGAGCACGTGCAGAGAGGAGCCAGCAGGGCTGGCAGGTTGCAGTCAGCCCACAGGAGAGAGAGCGATCATAATGCTGAAAACAACAATGTTCCAGGGGGGGATCTCCCACGTCAAGCCCCGATATTAAATATGGATTCTATGCTTACAATTAAAGCAGATGCGTACACTTCTTAAACTAAAGTGTTCATACACATTTTAATTGATTCAGAAACATTTTCATCGACGTTCCAACATTGTAATTATAATTTCTAACATGGTTAGATGGTATGGTATCTGTATCTGTTCCAAGTTACTTAAAGCTTCTGTCAGGAGTTTTTAGATGGTTGTAAAACAGACTGAAATTATTACTGATGCCTCTCAAAGTATAAAAGCAAATCATACAATCAGGAAGGTGATTGACTTTATCTTTATTTATATTTTTATGTCTGCTACCGCTGTCTGTGTGAGACAAGGAGATAGACAGCATGCAGACCAGAAGGGCCTTTGTTTACACTTTCCACAGTAAATACTCAGAGTGTATGATACATTTCAATGTTTAAAGAGATCAGGTTATATTTGTAAAGGACCAGATCAGAACAGACATAAGACATTCCTCTTTGTCGAAAGGGGAACTGAAGATCAAGACAAAAGGAAAGTTTCTCACTGGAGTTTTTAAAGAGTGAATATTTCAACTTTGATTCTGCTGTTATTTCTGAGGCTTAGTGTTTAGTCCTGGAGAAGAGGCATGATTAAAATGATCTTCTTCTCAAAAAGTTCAGACCAAAAGCAAAGCTATTTTTCCGAAAGAGGATGATTACAAAATCAATGCAAAGTTGCAAGCAAGAAATTGCCTGAGTCTTTGCTGCAAAACCATCGAGCCTTTGAGATTCTTCTGACATTATTATAAACAAAACAGAACAAGCATTTAAAAGTTTGTCTTGCAGACAGACCTAACAAAGCATGAACTTTTGCTGATCACAAACTTGCATCAGTGTGTGGTCAGTCTTGCAATATTGGGAGCCAATACAAAGAAACAAAGGAATCCTCCTCAGGGGAACAGGAATTATCACAACAATTTTCCTAAAAACTTCCCGTGACCCTTATTCATGAACCTCAGAGATTGATTCACTAACATTTCATAAAAAAAAAGACATTACCCTTTCAAAAATAACGCAGAAAAACTCAAACCTTGCATTCCTAACTCCTTTCTTCCTCTCTTCCCTCCTTAAACCCCTGCAGAAGTGGCTCGTAACGACACCTGCCCCGAGCTCCCAGAGATCACCAACGGCTGGAAGAGCACATCTCACCCTGAGCTGGTTCAGGGCACCGTGGTGACCTACCAGTGTTACCCTGGTTACCAGGTGATAGGGGCCGAGCTGCTCATGTGTCAGTGGGACCTCACCTGGAGTGGAGACCTGCCGAGCTGTGAGAGAGGTGAAAACACACAAAAAAGAAACAATGCTTTATGCTGTGAAGGCGGGAGAGAGGGAGAATTCGAGTTTAATACCTGAGAGTATCGGCGACACACTGAAGGAGATTATCATTTCAGGTCATTTAAGACAAATATGACTACAAAAATATGTCAAAATCAATTTAAATATATTCATACTCCACTCTTAAGCCCTCAGGTACATGCCCGTAATCCTTGACATCAAAAAAACAATTCAACATTATCCAGTGACTATTGGTATCGGCTATTTTATCACAGATACGTGATTTATTCACCAGTCAAAAATCATTTAATTTGAGTTTCATTGTATTACACTAGCAGTTCTCTGTCACCAGCAGAGGGCGCTATATGGACTACAACAAGCATTAACACTCTCCAGAGGGTCAAGCGGTGATGCACGTGCAGGTGTAGTTACTTTCCAGTTGAGTGACCATCTTGTCTTCATTATATATCTTAACTGCATTTGAGGGATCAACACAATAAATGTGCACAATTCTATCTATCAATCTACAGATCTCATAGATCTAAGAAAGATATCGGCCGATAAATCGGAATGGGATTTTTTTTTCTCCCCAATATTGGTATTGGCCCCAAAATTCCCATATTGGTTGGGCCATAATAAACACACACACACACACACGCACACACACACACACACACACACACACACACACACACACACACACAGACACACACACACACAAACAAGCGGCAGTGGTGTCTCACTGCCAGCAGCAGCTCCACTGGCAGCAGACGGGGGGGCCTCAGTTCCAACATGGCTGACTTCCACTCTGTGTTTCTTGCTGTTCTGGACTCAGAGCTGGGCTGACTGGATGCCGGGACAGACGCAGCTCATTTCTCAATCCCTCCTCTGTGGACTCTGGTGTTACCAGGCTCAGACAAACAGATCTGCAGGGTCTGATTTTTCCTTTACAAACACAAACCCGTGAGACTCTGAGCCAAATCTTCTGATAGAAGATCCAGCTCTGCGTCATGAATTATTTTTTCATTATTATTTAGCAGCATGTCTGCAAAATGTATCTCTAAAATATTATGCACCCTTTGCACTGCCTGGTTTGTGACCCTTTGAAGCAAATATAGAAATACAGAAGTACTTAAAACCTCTAATATTTTGCAATCAAATAAAACATCTTCTTTCGTGTCTTTCTGCAGACTTCTGGCACTTGGTGCAGACTTTATGGATTAAATTGCCCTAAATATTTTGTGTTACCTTTTAATTTCAGTTTTGTTTTGTACAACTTCATAATGCTTTACTTGTGTGCTACATACCTACCAGATTCAGTTCATCTGTTCGTCTCTTACATCCTTTACAACCCGCTATAGGTGAACATGGTAACACATCTTCCTGTTTGCTGAAGCTGAGATAAAAACATGTCTCTCTTTCTAGGTGAGACAAAGGTAGACTGAAAACACTCAACGACAATAACTCACCCTCTTTTTTTTTCTGTCCGGTCAGTGGTGTCGTGTCCTGACCCTGGGAAGGTGGAGCACAGCAGGCGGGTGCTGTCTGGTCCACATTTCACCGTGGGTTCAACCATCCAGTACGTCTGTAACAAAGGCTTCACTCTGTCTGGAAACAGCCTGTTAACCTGCTTCAACAGAGGATCTGCAGGACCGAGGTGGAACCAGAAGCTGCCCCAGTGCATACGTACGTATTCCAGTTATTAAGGTTTCTGCAGACCAGTGGGGTCAAACCAGAAACTGCAGTTAAATCATGAGGTTAGAAAAATAGACTTATTGCCTCAGTGTGCTTCGATTAAGGTTTTTGTCTTCATCATCCTATAGAACCTGAAGGCGGTAACTTGGATTTCCAAATTTTTCAGCAACACCAGGGATATTTCTCTATTTCATTCACAGCTGCTCCTGCAGCTACATGTCCGATGTGTCCTTCATGGTCATCATCAGTGTGTGAATGAATAGAAGTGACCTGAGGTGTTAAAGTGATCTGAGTTGCCATTTACCATTTCTAACCAAAGTTACACTTTCATTCTAAAGGCCCTGACACACCAAGCAGAAGGCAAAGAACTAGTGGCGACGAAGGCCGTCTGTGGTAGCCTCACATGGCCTTCTGTCTTGGCTAAAAAGTTGTACTCGAACACACCGCAAAGACTACAGCCGACAGCCAACCACCATGCACGTGCGCATTCATGCGTGAGGCGGCGGTAGTCCGTTGTTATGATACGAGAAGACCATTTTCACACCGCTGTAGCGCACCACTCGTATTATAGGTAGCCTACTAATCGAGAATAATGTCTGATAAAAAGTTGAAAATGGCACTGGCGTTGTCAGCCAGAAGAGGTAGAGGGTGAAAGCATGGATACTGCAGCGGCATGCTCAAGGGGCTCTCCCGAATCTGTCTCGAGAGCTGGAGATAAACAAAACCTCCGAACAGCCAATCAGAGAGATTCCATTCACCGAACGCTGAAAAAAAGGCAGACGGTGGCCGATGGGTAGCAACAGGGCCAGACACACTGCAAAAACTAGGGCGACGACCGCTCACCACCGATGGCCGACGATCTCCTTGGTGTGTCAGGGCCGTAAAAGAGAATCTAGTTTTCTCCTCGTCTGTTAATTTGTTTGAAAGATAAATTTTATTTTGAATTTATTTTATTTTTATTACATCTTCTCTGAACATATATGAGGTATGTAAACTTCTCATACTGAATTTGTTACGTATGATTATAAACAACCACAGCCTTGACTCATACTTGAACCCATGAATTAACTCCTACCCTTCAGGATGTTTCCTTCAGTAACAGCTTGCAGAAAAACATCACACACACGTACAAAATCTTCTTAATTTTCCTTGAACTCCTTTTAAAATGGACTATATTTAACATCACCCTCCAGGGTCCACCAGAGGGGCTTTAGACTTGTATGTGTGTCTGGTACGAGTATATGACACAGTTTTCAAGAGCTGCTAACATTCGGAGGACTTAATTAACCTGGTTTCAAATTAAGGTTTGAGTGTCCCATGATGGCCTAAATCTGCCGGAGAGAGTCTTCAAGCTGACAAGTCTGAACATATTGTTTTATCATACAGCTGTCAGCAGTTCAACAGCAGAAAACATGAGCCGCTATAATCTCAAACGGGTAAACAATTACTATTTCTGGAGCATATAATGTTTTATAATCTAATCTAATTAGTTTTGTTATTTAATTGGAGACTGTGGTGGAAAGTTTGCAGATTAAATGTAATCATCTTCCTCTCCTTTTGTTTCTGATAGAGCTGCAGACGAGCTAAAAGTGCATCGGTCTGATTAAAATATAATTTCCTCTTCAAACAGCCTTGAAGGCATTAACCTCATTTGCATGAAGGCCTCATACTCTGCCTCACCTACTTTCTAGGTGGAGACATATTGCAAGATGACACTGACTAACAATTAATTTTACCGGACAACGGAAATTACAGTGGAGAAGACAGGCGGGTCGTTGTTATGCATGAGATCGAGATCACGAGAGAAAAAGATGATTATTACAGGGTGAGACAAAAAAAAAAGAGGAAAACTGTCATTTCAAAATATTCTCTTCAGCTTCAAGAGGGAACAACTGCAGCCAAAGATGTCAGGATGAGAAGGGGGGAAACATGTCTCCCCCCTTTAATTAGGTTCTTAAATGACCTTACATATAATATATTTTTGTTATACTCCAGGATGATCCTTATGGCAGTCCTCCCTTTGGGTGGTCATGCAGACTTTTCAATAACCAAGGGCACCCTTTCCTTGAGTCCAACAATCTGCAGACCTTTCTGCGTCACTCGACCAGTTAAAAGCAAAACTGGTTCAATGTAAGTGTTGTTTTCCTGACCCCTTCAAAAAAGGCGTACAAACAAGACATGGATTATGTAGGGAAGAAATCATCAAGGCAGATATTTTAAAAATGGGAACATCACGCAACTGGCTGTTGTGTTTTCTTATATTTATTATGTTCAATCCACTTTGTGCATAGGATTTACATTGAATGCTTTCCTGAGTTTTGGCAGTTTACTAAAGTATATGAACACTAAAGGCTTGTTAACACCTGCACTGCTTTTCTGGAAGAGTTCAGGACAGGCTGCCTCAAAAATATTCCTGACTTTCCGGTTCACATTTGCACCTCAGAGCAGGCGACTGTCACTGACGTAAAAAGGACGACAAGTAAATCTGAGATTGCGGACCAAGCGACAGAGTCTGTCAGTATAATGACAGTTTTATATCAACAGTATTAGCAGTAGCAAGAAATGAGGGGTAAAGAACATGCAGCCGAGCAGAAGAGAGAGAGCTTCTCTTTGAGCACGGCCATCAAACAGGTTGAGCACCAGTCATGTGATGTAAACATCATTTCCACCACCAACCCTCTGAATTTTTCCTGCTGCAAAAAATATGGCTGTTTGCGTTCACACATGCAGCACACCCTGAACATTTTGGGGCATTTTCAGCAGTATTGTGTATGCATGAAAGCACCATATTATAATAAATCTAAGGAAAAAAAGTGTGGAACCTCTGATCGAGAGAAACGATGGAGTAGTGACGATTAATTGAATTGATGCAGGGTTAAAGAAAAAATCTAGTGGTGTGAAAATAGAAAAAGTCAGTTATGTCAAATATAAAAAAGTTTAAACTGGAGCTGCTCTGTATGCAGATCTATCTATCCCCAACCTTGTCTCATCAGGAAAAAAAAGCTATTATAAATTCATATTGACAGAACATTATCAAATATGACTTCAAAGCAGGATAGTCTTTCCTGGATTCAGTTTCCTGCACAGTCTTGTTAATTTACTTTGCCCTCTTTACCTCCAGCTGAGACCTTCGAGCCCTGCAGTCACCCAGGGACCCCCACCTATGGGATCCCCGACTCCACAAAGCTCCACTTCCAGCCCGGAGAGATGCTCCACTATTCCTGCCTGAGCGGCCACCAGCTGCTGGGAGAGCCCGTTCTCCACTGTGTCCCTGGACACCCGTCTCAGTGGAGTGGGCTGCCACCTGTCTGCAAAGGTGAGGAACTGCAGCCTGAGGTTTTCTCTGCATTATTTTGTCAACTTCAGTTATAGACAGTGTCAGGCATGTGCACACATAGACAAAAAGGGGGCTTAACATCTGCCCTTTTGCCTTCTACAGAGAAAGTGACCTTTTTAAAAATAACTCATCATCACCTAGTCATTTAAATTGTAAATAAATAAAAGCATTTTTGAATGTAAGTTGCTTTTGCTGAAAAATAATGTAACAGGAAGATTTTCATTATATGTTTTTATTATGGTTAATTTGCATTATAACGATTTAAATTCAAATCATTTGCAAACAAAAGTTAAAAACGTCTCTTATCTTTGAGCTACTGTACATCATACTCTTTTGAGTTTGACCTGATGGGTTTTAGCTCTTCAATATTTAAAAAATATGTGTGGAGAGGGCTGGAGCCGTCGTCATGACGAGGTTGGGAGTGATGTTGTTTTTTCTTCGAGTTGTCTTCGCTCGCTCCGTTCAGGGAGAATGCTTCGATTTAAACAGTGAAACTCACATCACATTTTTTAAGTCAGGCCTCAAAATAAAGTTGAAAAAGGGTTCCCCTCCTCTCCCAGCTCGTCATCTTTATGTGGACAAAATCCTGTTTGTCAGCATCAGAGTGCAGTGAGCTATCAGCGGCCGCGATCCATTCTAAGTAACACAGGCCCTCTGTGTGCATGATTTAGACATGAGATGTTCGGCTAATTTAAAGAGTCAGAGAGTGATCCTTTAAAGCTTTTTATATTGATTATTATTTTTTGGAGCCTCTGCCTGAAGACTTAGAACAACTTAAAAGACAATTTTACAAAAAAAAAAAGAGCTAAACAAAGAAGAGCGAGCGTGTTTCAATAAAACATTAAACACTAATCAGTCAAAGTGAAACGCTGCAGAGGAAAACTACTCCTTTTTCTTTAAAGTAACATCTTAGGATTTTGTGTTCCTGACACTCTGAAGAAGGTTGTTCCAGTCCAGAGGCTGAAATAACAAAAACAGTCGCCTTTACTTTGAGCTGCATCCTGATAAAAGCACCTCAGGGAGGAGGGGTGGGGGGGGTCTTAACAAACACACAAACAGGCAGAGAGGAGCAGAGACCTGTCACAGCCACAGATATGTGTTTGTAATGTGCTTTTAGATTTCTCTGAGGATTCACAGCCTTCACTGCTCCTCTGCATCACCTCTGTAAACCGACACTCACCTGTGCTGTTGGGAGGAAACATTTTATCACCAAACATATCTACGTTTAAGAGACAAACACAGGAAGCAAATTATACTTGAAGAAGTTGAATATGAAGCTCACCTTATATTTTAAGCTACTCGGCGAGTACATGAGAGGAGTTGTCGTTTTATTGACTCTTGGATTTGTTCATTATAACTCTGTTGCTGCATGTTACATACATTTGTGCTTGACACAAACATACATTTTAAAACACTAAAGTCACACAATAACAAAATGCATTATCAACATTATCATTCATGTGTTCCTTGTTTGCACCACAGTTAAAATGTTTCAGCATTAGACTCGGTCTCTGTGCTTGCACCAACTTTAAACGTTATTATCATCTAACATACAGTATGCACCACATACTCAGCAGTTTATTTAACTTAAGTTGGTTGAAATGTCTAAAAGTCTTGTTTGTTTTTTTGACATTTATTAAACTTTGTCCCCTCTTTAACATTGTTTGTGTTTTTCTCCTCAGGCCACCCAGCAGACGACGAGCACAGATTGGATGGTGAGTCCGTTTCTACCTGCACATTACAGAAGGTTTTACGAGGGATGTTCCAAGCAGCTAATTTCAAATTTGGTTAAATACTAATTTAAATTCTAGACAAGTTGAGTGGTTCGGAAAACACTGAGAAAACTATCATAATTGGGCACAATTTATTTTCACACAGCTAAACACGGGATCACTGTATCAGCTGATAAACTATGTCATATCGATTTGTGAATGTTGCTTAGTTTTGCAGTGCTAGCACCGCCATCCTTAAACCCTCATTGCAGGTTAAAATGTGGATATGCATTGCTTCTGTCGAGTGGTTGACAGCCAATATACATTTTTATCTCCATTTTCTAAATCAGATGCTATCTGGTTACTGTGCTTGTTTACATCCAGGTAATAGAGCACTACAGCAGCATGGCTGTAGTCTTTAATTGGAGCTACAGCCCCGACTTGTGGCGGAGGTGGCTGTGTTACAGTTTAAGCATTTGACCAGCATATCGGGTCTGAATTGATAGAATATGAATAGTTACTTTAACTAGTAATTCTGGTGTCTATCATTAGGGCGCTGAATGAATACATTTAACCCGCTAATCGCGCACATCCCTGGGTTTAACAATATTTATTGTATTTCTGGGTAAAGAATTGTTCCTGAAGTTCTCCAGAACATGTCAAGTTTTTACAAACGACAACCTTAGCTTATATTTACCATTTTTTAAGTTATGAAACATGATGAGCACATTTGCCTTAACAGAAGGGATTCTGACATGGTACTTGTTAACACATATGTATTACAACGTAGGCTGTCTTTGTCCACCAGTGTCCACTGCAGACCTCAGGATGGAGGGGGCCCAGGCGGCTTTTGCTGTCATCATCCCCGTCACCCTTCTCCTCGTCGTCATCATCGGGATCTACCTCTACTTCTCAAAGTAGGTTCCACTGAGCAGTGAAGAGGGAGAACTGGTAAATACAGTGGAGTACAGGCTGAGCGAGCGATAGATTACTTCTCAGCAGTCTGTGGAAATCAAACTGATGGAAGGGTTATTATTACCTGGCATGAGAAGAACTGACAGGATGAAGATTTCTCCTTAATGTTGCATTTTGAGCGCTGACTTAAAAATGCAAAAACTAGTTTAAATGTCAATAATTAAGTCCAAACGGATGAAGCATCTTTCACTATAAGAGTCAGGCAAAAAGAAGAAGTGTGCTGAGGAATGCAAGATGTTATCGTCAGTCTCTGTTCAACTTTGATTCGGAGATAGACGTGCTGGGAGAGCCAACGCTTTATCAGCTGAGGATGCTTCGGCTGCTTCGCCCACCGGGCCTAAGGACTCCAGCCCTGCTTAAAAAGACACGCCCATTACTGTGTGAAAGGACTCTGCAGCAGGGCAAAGCTCCTCCGTCATTACATCTTTGTACATTCATATTGAGCATAATATTGGTATCCCAGTCTTTAAATTCACATTGCATTACGGTGTCACGGAAGCATGAGAGAGCATGCCGTGTAAATACACAGCGGTCAATCATGCACACACACACACCGCTGCTCTTCTTGCTGGCTCTGGCGATCCTGTCTCGCCCCTGTAACGCCTCTGTTAGACTAATGGTGTAAGGTGGGATCACTTCGTCCTCCCAATGAGCATCTGTGACATTCATATTGAATTACCCTCGACTCTAATAGTCCTTTGAGCTTAGTGGAGTTAAAAGGAGAAAGAATATTGTTCAAGTGCACAGAAGCAAACGAACGCCAATCATGCTCTGGGTTGACACAAATAGCCGTCTGTTTGCTATCATGTTAGGATAAACGACTATAGGAGAATAATATCTTTGATGACAGTTAAGGGGAGAAAATATATGCAACTTGAAGATTTTGATTCATGTCTTCAAGTTTTGCTACGACTGAAGATAAACTTTAAAATACTAACATAGTCTGACTCTTCATTGAACCCCCACAGCTCTGCTCATGTTTACAAGTGGTACCACCAGCACAGAATCCTGAATAAGTCCTGACGTAAATGAAAGATACATGAGATTTGTCACACAGCAAATCAGATTTGGGGCGGCTGTGGCTTTGTTGTAGAGTCAGTTGTCATCGTCTGACGTGATGTATATCTTGGGTTTAAGTTCATTTTCAAGCACGTGCAGAAATATGTCAAAGAATAAATGAACAGTTTCAGCAATGCCACTCTACAAAACGTTCGCAAAAAATAAACTGAGGCTTTATAAGTGTGCAATAAATAGACACTTTGCTTTACTGAATATCTCTTGAGGCCCCTGCAGAGTGCATCATATCTTCAAATAACATTACTATCTGATCTTTTGGACAAAAAAGGGGATTTGGATAGCTTCTGTCTGAGGAAGAAGAAGTCAAAGAGAAGAACATGTGACTGTTTTTAGCTGAAAGGATATTATATGAATAGATTTCAGAGGATTAGGATCAAGGATTTCAACACACTGTGACTAAAAATAAAATATGTGACCCGACCAGAACAGATTTGATGTCTCAGAGGATTAAAAAAAAAAGAGCTCAAAACATCTTCTTAACAACTTATAGCTGCTGCCATTATTCCAGAGCAGTAATGAATTTCCACACAGTTTTGTGAAACACATATTTCACCTTCTTTTTCATGTTTATTCTCTGTGTCTGTGCTCAGGGTTCAGAGAAAGCCTCTCCGGCTCTCCTTGGCCTCCAGTTTACCGTATGAAAACATCAGCGCAGAATCTACATTTGAAAACTCAGTTCATGAGACAACGGTGAGTGTCTCACACACACACACACACACACACACACACACACACACACACACGAGGGTCTAGCCTCGGAGGGCGCCTGATGTTGGACGGGTCAAAAAGATTCCAAACCTTTCCAAGAATTCACCAACCATTGGGAATTCTCTGGTGTGCTTGTTTGATTTTTTTAGCCTTGATGTTCAGCACAAAGCCAGAGCTGCTGGCAGCAGACAGTCGTGGAAATTCTCCAAGTGGTTAAAGCTTTTGTTGAGAGGATGTTTCCAAACACGACCCAAAATCCCTGCGAGGCGGCGAGAAGAAGAGAGGCAGCATAACAGTCGAGTTTAGCTCCCTGAAAGAGTCATTAGAGAAATAAATCTGCTTAGCTGAGATCTGTGACAATCAAACAGGTTCATCATAGAAACCTTAAACCTTGACAGGTCAAAGGCTGAAATCAGGATTTATTGCTGAGATACTCAAATACTCCAACGTTGAACAAATTCCATACTTAAGTCCGTACCGGGACTTGAACCGTCGACCCTCAGGTCCCCAACCAACAATAGACTGAGCTACAGCTTTGAATCAAATGTATTTATTTATTTTTTAGTTCCAAAATTAGAATCTTTCAGTGTACATGTACATTACAAAGACAATTTAGATAAATGATACAGCCACAGTGTATGTTTGCATCTAGATTTACCATTTAGATTGTGGATCTTTTATGTTACACGAGGTGTGTTAGTGTACTAACAAAAACATGAATGCAGTTTTATTTAAACTGTAACTCTTCTTCTTTTCTCTGTGTTGAATAAATCTTATGTTCCTTCCTCCTCCATGCTGGCATTACCCAAGAACAATGAGGTGAGTTAATCCCACCCTGATGTGAAAAAACTGAACAAATCAAATGTATTTAATAACCAAAACTATTTTAAGGTTTATTTTTGGGACGTCAGAAATCAGAGAGAGAGAGAGAGAGAGAGAGAGAGAGAGAGAGGGGAATGACAATGAAAGAGTCTTGGTGTGCACTTTGATCATGTGTTTAAATTTGGCAAACAGATATCCACTGTTGTGAGATCTAGTTTTTACCAGCTCAGACTTATAGCCAAAATGAAATCATACCTCCCTGCAGATGATCTAGAAACAGTAATACATGCATTCATAACATCTCGCCTGGACTACTGCAGCTCACTATATGTGAGCTTGGACCAGTCATCCATCCAACGCCTGCAGCTTGTCCAAAATGCGGCTGCTCGCCTGCTAACAGGCACAAAAAAGAGGGACCACATAACCCCTGTTCTCCGTTCTCTCCACTGGCTTCCTGTTCACTACAGGATTGATTTTAAAATTGTACTTCTGGCTTTTAAATCATTAAATGGCTCAACACCTCATTACTTAAGTGAACTTCTACATGTTCATGCTCCATCCAGAGCACTAAGGTCCTCCAACCAGCTGCTCCTGGACGTGCCCAAAACAAGGCTTAAAACTAGGGGCGATCGAGCCTTTTCTGTTGCAGCTCCGACACTTTGGAATAGACTACCTTTAAATATAAGATCTGCTGTCACAACTGAACTGTTTAAGTCATTTTAAAAACCCATTTATTTTCCTTGGCTTTTACCTCTAGTTGAGTGTTTTATCCCAGCAGCAGTGTCCACTAGAACTTTTACTATTGTTTAGCGTTTTAATTTTCTTTTAATTTTTGCTTTAACGTGTTTTTATGATGTTTTGGATGTAATGTATTTTACAAAACTTACTGTACAGCACTTTGGTCCGCCTCGGCTGTTATAAATGTGCTATATAAATAAAGTTGACTTGACTTGACTTGACTTGACTTGACATACAGGAAAGGAGCCAAAAGTCGGATTCAAATTTGGGCCGCCCGCTTGGAGGACTTTGGCCTCTGTAAATGTAGTGGGCACTAACCACTGGGCTACCGGCGCGCCATAAACTGCAACTTCAAGTTTTAAGCGTCGTGGACTGAATAATGCTGGTGATTTTCTCATCTCATTGTAAAGTACTTTCAACTTCCATGCAGTCACAGCCCAGCAATACATGTGTCTTCAGTGAGCAGCTATTTAATAATACTACTTAACCTTTGTCAAAACTTCAACTTTATATTTGTGAACTGTCCTTAAAAAAAGGTTTAATGTAGTTAACGTTAGTTAAAATTACGGACTGCTCCACATATTCTCCTGACCTGGCTGTTCACATATGCACCTCACAGCGGGAGACTATCCCTTTCAGACGGGGTGGGGGGTCTCCTGAGGTAAGAGGTGACATTAAAAAAATTTGGTGGGAATGAGAATATTTGTCTTTATAGCAATGCTAGGTGTAGTTCAACAGAAGAGCGGAGATCAACATACTGACGAACAGAAAACATAATGCAGCAGTTCAATTACGTGCACAGAGATCTTGATGGTCGTGTGCAGACAGTCAACTCACAGACTCTCACAGGATATCAATGTCACCTCCCTCTCCCACCGTAAATCTCCAGATAATATTCTGCTGCGTTCTCACATCAGCTCACTCGGACTTGCTGTGGAAAAAATACTAAGAGGCTGGCAGGAGAAACTCAGAGTATTTTCGGCAAGTGTGAAAGCCCTACCTGAAACTGTTCTAACAATCGCGTAGTTTCGTGAAAACATACCAAATTTAAGATTTTTAAATAGTGTTTGAACACAGCACATCGTGCCATTAAAGATAATTTATGTTGGGATATTCTGCAAATAAAGATTTAACAGGTGGGGTTAGAGTGTCTTTTATGAGAGGTGTTTAAGTCCCTGCCCACAAAAATGTCTGTGACATCCCTGGGTTCGTTGGCTGTCAATCAACTAATTCGGAGCATACTTTTTTTTCTCTTTACAGGAAACAAGAGAATACGAGGTTTCGATCTGAGACCCGGTGTGTGTGTGTGTTTCAGTATGGACAGATAAGAAGCCCGCCGGCCTTTTCAACATCTGTCACACTCGCACCTTCAGTGACTCCCTCCCCGCCCTCCGTTCTCTGAATATGAGCCTCCCTTTATTTACCCGACAGAGGACACCACTCCACCCCTGGAAAGGCTGGACCACCGGATTATTTTTCTAGCTCCTCAACAGTCACGGTCCAGCAGCAGCAGCAGTTTGTACAGTTTTTAATCCAGAGCTCGCATCCTGAGGACTTTCAGTGCATCTAGGAAAGCAGAGGGAATCCATGTCAAGCGAGCACCATTAAGTGCATATAACCACAGAGGATATGTTATGTTATGTACATTACACACTACACGTCTTCTGCCACCGTTTAAAGAACGATGCTCATGGTTTTATTGGAGTTTAAGAGTAACATCTTACCCACCGAATGTCTCGTAAAACAGCAGCATTCGCTTTTATCAGAGTGCCCAATAATGAATGCAACTTTATTAAAATAGGAACTCATAATATATCTTTATTCAAATGGGTTGCATGTTTGGTGCAGAGCTTGACTTGGTTAGCTTAGCTTAGCACAAAGAATGGAAGTAGGGGGAAACCAATGCAAAAATTAAAAGGTGAAGCTAACACTGAAGTGTATTAAAACTGCAATCCAAATAATGGCCAGAAGAGGGCGATTCCACTTGGGGTAAAAAGTTTTTAGTGAAAATGAGTCTCCTCCTCGTTTATTTACATTTTCCTAATAAGTTAATGGTCTCAATCTGTAGTTTAAAGTCTTATCCAATACAGCATGCTGTGCATTTAGTGGATTATGGTCCAATATAGATTCAAATACAAGAAGAACAATGGTACCCTTTAGTGCATGGCTTGGCTTTGCTGTGTTTGAAACACTACAACAGCAACTTTTTATTTAAAGCCTGTTTTTCCCCTCATCAATATCCTTCTTACCCTTAACATGAACCTTACTAACAAAGCTAGGGTGAGCATTAACATAGCAATTGCTAACCCCTAACATCGCTGGAGCTCCGCTTTCTTGTCTAAATATGGTCACTTTTGGTTCTATAAAACAAGATGGCGAAGACTAACTTAAAGCTCAACTTAAAGCTTTAAAACAGCAGAAATCAAACTTGTAGGTAAAGTATAAATGGTTACATCCACTGCGTACATACAGTCTGTGTAGAAATAACTAGTTTGGCTCTTTCCACGTTCAAAAATACATCAAACACCACCCAGAAAGCTCTCTAAAGAACACGTTTTATCTTGTTACTGTTTTTTGACCAGCAACAAACCAAACATTTTTCCAGTTAATTGACAATTTCCTCTTTTCCATTTGGTTTCAATATATAAGAGACAGTCTCAGGCTTTCTTACCTACCAGGTGTTTTCTAATGAATGAACCAGCATCAACATACTGTCAATCAATATAGAGTAAGAGGCCCTTAAGAAATGTGTTTGCAATCATTGGATCTTTGCTTTATAAGGTTATATGCTTTTTTTTTTTTACTTGTCTAGTTGTTTCCCCTTGCTTCCAGTGTTTATGCTAAGCTAAGCTAAAATGAATTCACCCTGACACGAGCTCTGTATTCAACATGTCAGATGTCAATCTTCCATTTCACTTTCAGGAATCATACAGCTATTTCTCAAAATGTCTTTAAAAACTGTCAAATTCTGATTATATAAATTATCAGTAATTTGAAGAAAAGAAAAGAAAACTCCAAAAGGGATCATTTAAGTTTATAATTCAACAATCAAATAAACAGACTCCATGTGTTCATATGCAGAGTTAAAGAAAAGGCGATTTGATTCTTCTTAGTTTATTCACGTCAGTGTAGCGTAACAAATTCAGTTGATTTTTTTTTCGTGGCATCTCGTGTGTTATTCTTTCTTTGAAGCAAAAGGAAAATGCACACTGAGGGAAGCTGTCGTTCATTTTGCCACTGCTTGTTTTGGAGATTGCGTCTAAATTCAGACCATAACAGTCGCTCGAACATACAGTATATATTGTCCTATGATAATATGTATCCATGCAAGCTGGTGTGATGACAATGATAATAATTAACCTATTTTTGTTTGACTGTACATAAAGTACGGATTAAGCTACTTCACAAACATCTTCAATAAAAGTTATTGTTCAGAAAAAATACAAAGGTGTTTTTTTTCTTGTCTTCTTGCAACCGATGACATAACTGTCCCCTTTAACAGAAGTCATATATGAATTTATTAAGATGCAATACAAGTGCTGAGTAGCAGAGTAGGCTTGGACAGTGACAGATTTGTTGGTAGCATACAGAACAGGTTTTATGAGCAAAACCCTGATTTGGTTCATGCTCAACTAGAAACCTTCGTCTTTCCAGACACCTTAACAAATATTTTCACGACAGTCTTATTAATGCCACAGTTATAGAAGACATTAAAATCACACAGAGTAGTATGGAGACAAGACGAGCAAGTTAAAAAAGTGATTTTCTTTACAAAAAACATAAATAATGTGTCATCAGTAGTGTAGGGCATGTGTGAATGTGTATGTGCTTTACAGTAAGAAAATAACAATCTTTGTCAGGAGATGGATTCTCCAAAACTAGAGCAGAACCAGAACCAGAGTTGGAAAGTCAGCAAAGCAGGGCCAGAGAGTCAGTGTGTCAGGGAGTGAATGAGGGAAACCAGTGGTGCTTCTGAATTGCAAAGTGGCTACACAATCTGACAGTAGACAGTCCCTTCTATCTGTGCTGTATCCTGTTAGGACCTATACTGTTCAGTAGGCGTGCACAGTAGGCTGATATTGTTCCTACTTCGTCTGATTCATTCAGTGTGGAAGTGATATCATTAGCCCGCCTCATGTTATTGACACTTCAACTCAGATGTGATATGCACGATGGCTCAGTGGCTATTCGGAAAGGGCCTGTGGCTTTTAAAGGGCCCAGCAGTACTTTGTAGACAGAGTGCACCAGGCTCAGGTGAAGCTGATGAGCCTCCAGCCAGGTCTACCCCCCGCAGCAATCACACAGACAGACAACAGCAGCAATGCAATGACTCCCAGTGGCCTGGTGGCATGGTCGTCACAGGACCCATCGGCAATCATCAAATTAGGCATCACCCTAATTTAAATTTTTGCAAGCATGTTTATGTGCACATTGTTAACCCTTCAAATAAGCTTTACTCAAAATCACTTTCAAATGATGCCATTGAGTTGCTGTCACAGACTGAAAGTTCCAACATGGGGGGCATCCAGAGGGCTGACACCATCTGCAAATCCTAATACAAGAATATTTCATCAGCAAAAAGAGTTTGACCTGCAAGGCTTGATGAGCTTTACTTATAGCTGTCCAATTGTGACTTAATGACTCTGGATGCAATGCATGTTTAGACAAGGTGTAAACAATCTGAAGCAAATACTTCAAACTTGCAAGATGAATATCAGAATCAGATTTATTGGCCAGGTATGCTTACATACACAAGGAATTTAACTTTGGTGAATATCAAGAATAACAATTAATTTCCTCCTATGATGATGTATTTTTTACTACTTTTTTAGTGCTTCAATGTAATCAAAGCGGAAATTACACGGAGAATTTTGTGAATTTTAAAGCCAGTGAATATGATCTATATGAACTACAGTTTCCAGAGCTGCTGTTCACCTGCAGTTTTGGGCGACTATCCTGATTCCACAGAGTTCCATTGTTCCAAGACAGAAATTCAAAAGGCAGACACCTCCTTTGGCATTAATTAAAGTAATCTGTCATTTCTACTTGAACAACTCGGCAATTATTGCAGTCACTAAAAAGTTAAGAGTGATCTCTTCCCTTTAATGCACAAAGTTTCCTCTGTGCCTCCAGAGAAGAAATCAGTAACAGCGTACGTTAATGAACGAGTGAAATAGTCCCATTAAAAGTGATAATTATCTGTGTAATGAAGTCATGGCATGAACAAACTGCGATGCATCTGCTGTTCATGATGTATTGTGTTTGTCAGGGCAGCCGTGTGTCTCTCAGCAGGCTGTAATAGATTTCTTTAAAAAAAGAGGAAGTCTGAGAGGGAACCTGCAGCAGAAAACAGCCTTTGTCCGTCTGACTGAGGCTTTTAAAATGAATCATCCTGGAAAAGAGTGCTCGTTTGCAGGTGAATGACCTCGATGCTTGCCATTATCTAAAAATGATATTAACTTAAGCGAATTTAGTGTTCCTTTGCCTTCGGGTTCATCAAAAGAACATTTGAAATGCTATAACAGCCCGTTTTTTGCTTTTTTTTATGTGTGCTGGGGAGTTTGACGTATATTTATTTTACAAAGCAAGTGGATAAACATAGCTCAATACCAAACTCCAGTTTGGCCAGTTGTATGAAGGAAAACAGAGCAAATACGTTTACGTTGACAGTTCATAGCCTGGTTCCTGTACCCTCAGTGTAACTATGATATTCGTCAGCAATTTAGGCAACTTGCTGACAATCATAGCTTTTTTTAATGGATGTTTCCCTCCAGTTGCGAACAAACAACCCAGCCAATAGGACTTCTGAGCAGGAATATGAACTTGTCATAACAAGAAGAGGCTATTTGCATTGACGGCAAAACCAGATTCTAGATTAAAATCAGTCAAAGCAGACATTTAAATATCCAAATGATCCATTGTGATACTGTGGCCCTATCATGCCACAGATTGCTGCCGCCCTCTGCTGGTAAGAGCTACAAATGACATCATCCATGCGCACGGGTGTGTTTACAGTATAATGTTGTTTAAAGCTGGCATTAGATTTAGACTTTTCGATCAGTCTGCGGGGTAATCTGGAACACTTTTGTTATCACAGGTAAACTCAAAAAATAAATGTAATTTTCTTCTTGATTAGATCTAAAAAAATGACTTTTTTTTTTTACATGTTTTGTTCCATTAAAATAAAAGTGTGGTTTGTAACCTTAGAGTCAAACATTGGTTGTTATGGACCTCTTCTGATTCACACCACTGACTGACTGACAATATTCAGTAGTATGCTGCTTTTTTTTCCAGGATGGTGAAGGGATGACTCTCCCTACTCTGTCTCTAATTGGCTAGTACGCACTAACTAAATATGCAAGAGAAGTCACTGTTTATGAAAAAGATATATTTTTATCACGTTTATCCTCTGCAGGATGGGCCACTTAAAAAACACATTTGGGGGAAAATGAAGAGTATATTCACTTCTTTATGCACCACTGCTTATTCCCTCCATATTCACATTGTATTTCTTTATAACATTGGACAGGAGAGGGTGATATTGAGCCTTGTTAAGCACTCTAATTTGTACAGGTAATATGCCGAATAGACCAGCAGACATAATTAAACCCAACATATATTTTCACGTCATTTCAAGTGTACATTTGGTAAACCTACAGGCGAATGAGCGTTAAATTAGTTGTTTCCTGAGTTGAGTTCTGAGAGCAAAGACTACTCGACAACTAGCAAATCATTGTTTCCTTACCCCCCGAAGATGTGCTGTTAGATATGTGGTGTCTACACCCACAACTCAGATGCTAAAAAGCTAACTTTTGCAAGGTTGAAGCGCCATTGATGCATTTCTTAGTGCGTAAATGCGTACGTGTAGCTTACTTGTTTGGAAATATCATTCAGTATCGCTCTTTAGCATTAGCTATTAGTACGAACAGAATATAATATTTCGCAGACTGGCATCAATATGCAACACTTAGAAATGTACGACAACTAAAGTAGACAGTGACGGACAAAGTACTACATGTGAGAGTTATTCCGGTAAAAGGGTAGACGTGGGAAACGTATTCGCTCCTTTTTGGAAAATGTATCGTCGTAATGGTCTATATCCGTCCCAATGCGCATGCGCCCCAGTCGGTTCGCGGTTGCGCCAACTGGTAGAGGATGTTGCTAGCAGCCAGGGTAGATGCACAGCCTTTTTCACAACAATAACATCAACCGAATTTGCATCTCCACAAACCCGATTTCAGGATAATTCTTTCGGAACTATACCGGAAAACGTGCATTGGACCGAACCACGTGGGATTTCTTTTTTGTATGAGTTGGCTTAATGTGGTGTTTGACAATGGGAGCGGATGGGTTTGCAGATTTACAGGGCTCCTTTCTGCAGGAGCTGGAACAAGAATCATGGCTGGCCAGCTAGGCCGCGGGAGGGTTTTGTAGCTAACTGCAGCTGTCTCTTGATAGAGGAGATTGTATGTAGGCTCAACGCCAGAATTTTAAGATTGGTGCTAAAAAACTAATGTTATAGTTACAAGATTTCGGTGGAGTTTTGTTGTCTTTTTTGGGGCCCGCGACTCAAGCTAGTGAGCCCGCTAGCTTCACAACCTTGACTGGCTGACGTCTTGCTTTTCGTAGTTAGCTCTGTTAGCCGGCTAACGAGAGCTAGCGTCGCTTTGCCAGCCTTTCGCTGGTGAAAAACACTTGGAAAAATACATTTATTACGGGAATTACTCTAATCTTTTTGTGCCGACTGGGCATTTGTATCGCAGTCCCTATTTTTGCACCGTCTGCTGCTGGATGAATGTGGGACAAAATGGAGACCCCGACGATTGTGTACGATCTGGATACCTCTGGGGGCTTAATGGAGGTGAGGCTGCTCTTCTCTTAAGGCCTCCATTGAAGTGAAATATCCCCTCTATTATAAAGAAAACATGCCTATGCATGTATAACAGTCGCCGTTATCTTAAGCATTGCATTTCCCTGATAGCTTACTTTGTACCTCTGGTTGATAATGGAGGCTAGTTATGGTATTTCAGGCCCTTTCAGTGATCAGATCACCCCTTGGATCAGCTTTAAAGCCTCCCAAATAACTCTTTATTCATCACAACTAGTCAAGCATCTCTTAGTGTATGCAAAAAAACATTTGAAATGTGTGATTTAGTCACACCTAGCCCTGTTTTTTAGAATACTATCATCAACAAAGTATTGCCATGTTGAATTACTTACTACTTTTGGCAGCTATAGATACATAAGTGTGCACTATTCTTCATTTTTAATACATTAAAATAACAGGTGATATCAATGATATGATTGGATGTGTAAAGGAACCATCCAAGTTGTGTATTGTAAAAAGTTGCAAGCGAAACATACTCCCACAATACAGGCCACACGTTAAAGTTACCAGAGCTTCAGATTATCTAAATGTATTAAGGCCAGGGCTATCATATCCTCAAATTAATCTGTTCAATTGTTTTTTTCTCCAGCAAATCCAAACACTGCTTGCGCCCCCGAAGTCCGAGGAGGTGGAGAAGAGGAGTCGGAAGTTGGTGAGAGACGTCAGGAGGAGCGGCAGGGCCACCAACCACGACACCTGCGATAGCTGCAGGGAGGGGGGAGACCTGCTCTGCTGTGACCACTGTCCTGCAGCCTTCCACCTCCAGTGCTGGTGAGTTACAGTGATTTAAACAAAAGAGTTCTCAGTGAAAAGTTTTGCACGCATCAGTGCATGCTAAGTGGAGAGCATACAATGGACTGCAAGATTTGGTTTCAGTCGGCTGGACACTTAACACTGCAAAGGTTGTTTCTCTGATGGAGTTATGCTGCTCTTTGTTGCTGCAGAACATGTAATGTTTCTACGCAGCATGCTGATTCAGATCCATTCCCTGTTAAGAAATAAACCTCCCAACAAAATGGAAAGGGGGATCGTGTACCAGTCTATTTGCGCACCACATATGTACTCCTGCTGTTATTCCTGAGAAGATTTCAGCTTCATATTCACATTGTATTCTCTCACGCAACTTGACCCAGAAGGGCCCAGAGTTTTGCGTGGCAATCGAGTCTGAAAAGCAAGTACACCGAATTCACCCGCACTCAATTTAAATATAAATCATGTCTTTAGTTAATTCCCAGTGACCTTTATTTCAGAGGGTTATCGAATACAGTTCAGAGTGCAAAGACAAAAGCTGCCTTAATAGTAGCTAACGATTATGTTGTCTCACCTTTTGTGAAAATGTGCTGTCACATTTGTGGTGTCTGCATACAAAACGTGGATGTTGAATACTAACTTCTGCAAGAATTGTTCCCCTGATTTAGTTGAGCTATGTTTGGTGCAGCAGAGATGAGTTTGTAAGAAAAAACACTCACTTTACTAACCAATTACTCATGCACACATTTGCCATCACGGTCGTGTTGTACTTAAATGAAAAATCAAATTAAACAATTACTGTTTCATCTCCATTTTCACTGTTCAGCTCTTTGCACAACTGAACCAAAGAGGGCGGTAGTGAGCCTGGTGAAGCTCTTTAATTTGTAAAGTTAATACGCCGAATTGATAAGAATACATTAATTTAATCAACAGTATGTCTTTAAGTCATTTTCGTCGTCTTTTTGGTAAAGCTGCGAGCGATTGTTTGTTAAATGTAAGGTTTTTTTAATGGAGTTCTGCGAGCAGAGACGGCAGCGGCTAACAAAGTTGCTAACCGTTATCTTTCCTCACTCTCCTGAGTATGTGTTGTTAGGTATGGGGTGTGTCGGTGTGTATGCTTAATCATAACATTGAATTGTTCATGCAAAGCGTTGTTTTATGCGTTTTTGCCAACGCTAAAGCTGGTCGTATACGAGCTGCCTTCTCTGTGAAAGCGGCTGAATGAGCCTGCAGTCGGTCCTCCCCTCCTGCCGCGGCTGCAGCCAGCGGAGCCGCTCGCTGCTGCTGCTGCTGCTGCTAAAAATGGAGTCGAGTCTGCCTCTGTTTACAATATGGCGACCTCACTGCTCTCTTTTTTTCTATTCACCCGCCATCTTACCAACCTTTCAAATTCAGCGTTTTAGCAGAAAGGGTTGCTTAAACGTGTCCTCTTTTCCAGAGATGAAGCAGCAGCATGCCATTGTTGTTAGCGTTCATGACGGTGTTTGTATCGTAGCGTTTCTCGCGTTGCATTGCTCCTCGATAAATGTGTGCATGCATGATTATTTTAACTTCGGCATTTGGAGGATATGATTTTAGACTGTCACTTGGAAACGACTAAAGAAAGATTTTGTATCCATATATGGGCATGATTGTGAAAAGCGTCATTTTAATAACATGTAATATGGGGGGGGGGATTGCTACACAAATGTAATCTGGAAGGTAATATCACACAAAGTAAGTTCTGCTCATGTTTGCTTGTCAGTGGGAGATTTATAGTTAATGCTGTCCACTATAAACCATCACCACAGATCCCTCTTTGACTTCGCATGTCTACAATATTTCTCATTATACAGCGAAAGCTTTTTATCAATCATCTTTGTCGATGTGAATATGTCTTCCTTACATTATTGTAACATTTTCTCTGGTCATTTACTTGAGAAATACATATTGCGATTATGTTTGCATTATATGACTCTTATATTTGACCCCCTGGATGATATTAATGCTCCATCTGTGCTATACTATTGTTCATAGATTAGACATGGAGAGAACTTCACAATTTATTGCCAGGCTTTTTCTTTATTGTAAAGCAACAGTGAGTCCACTAGATGGCGGCAGAGAGGGGTGAAGTTTACTGTAACTATAAGGTGTCTGCATTGTTGTTATGTTAGATGACTATGTGAGGAATATAGTTTTTAAGGTATATTTATGTTTTTGAAGCTCTGCTTCAATTAAGTTTTTCATATCACAGTTTTCTTTTCAACACTTCTGCACCTGAAATAAGAAGCTATACTTATAAAGCATAATGTTAAGACTGCTTAAACAAATGTAATGCCTTAATTAACATCTGGATTACTAATGATTGTGTTCTATCTTGTTACAGTAACCCGCCTCTGAGTGAAGAAATGCTTCCCCCCGGGGAATGGATGTGTCATCGCTGTAATGTTAGAAAAAAGGTGGGTGGCAGCAGGTCGTTCCTCCCACATGACCAATCTTCTTCTTGTATTTGAGAAAAGTTGTGATTGCTTTCAGTTGCCGAATGGACTAATACATCTTTTTTTGTTTTCTGGAAGAAGCGAGAGCAGAAATCAGAGCAGACAAACGGTCTACCAGACAGGTCCTCAACCAAGCGCTCTGCATCCCCCGCCGTGGAGCTGGAGCTGAACGCCGGCCCGCTGCGGCTTGACGGGCTGCCTCCAGGTGCCGGAGCGGCTGGACCCGGTCTACGAGTGGCACAGGTTCGTCTCTTGGACCGCAGGTCCAGCAGCAGGCCAAGCAGCCGGCCCGGGACCCCCAACTCCAACACGTCGTCCACCCCGACCCCGTCTGAGGAGCAGAATGACGGAGAGGAGGAGGCTGCAGAGGCTGAGGATGAGGTGCAGGGTGCAGAGCTAGAAGGTGCTACGCTGACTTCTCCAACGCCACGCCTCCTCAAGAGACCATTTCAGCTGCTGATAGCAGCCGCCATGGAGAGAAACCCCACGCAATTCCAGCTGCCCAGCGAGCTCACCTGCACCACTGCACTGCCAGGTCAGTCTGTCACTAGGAGATCTTTATAAAATGATGCTTTATTTATGAGAAAAATGGCTCTTTAAAATGCAAGTCTTCAGTCCGCCCTTTTTGTGAGTGGGTTTTAATGAAGTATTAAGAGAAGTGAGCATTTCAGATTAGTTACTCCGGACAGTTTGAAGTACTCTGGGTTTGATTGTTTCTCACATGTTCCTGTCTCCTCGTGTTTGATTTATAGGCAGCAGTAAAAGGAGGAGAAAAGAGGAGCTGCTGGGGAAGCCGTTCAGGAGACCTCAGCATGAACTGGATTCGAATGGTCTGGTCCCTCTACCGGTCAGAGTCTGCTATTCTTGTAACAGGTGAGTACTGCAAGGTTATTGTAAATGCATAGAGGTTCACGGACTGTAAATATCTCATGTATCGATCTGGTCGTATTTCCTCTCACAGGAGTTGCAGGTTGGCACCACTGATCCAGTGTGACTATTGTCCCCTCCTGTTCCATATGGACTGTCTGGATCCCCCGCTCACAGCTCTACCTGCCGGCAAATGGATGTGTCCGAACCATGTGGAGCACTTAGTGGTAAGAGTCAGGCTTGTGGCCTTTGAGTTTGTTTTCGGTACTAATGATTCAGAGGTTTAATCGGTTTTCTTTGTCAAATATTTGTTTGGTTTCCAGCTGAATCAGAGGACCCTGAGCCTGTCCAGCCGCTGTCAGCTCTTCGATCAGTTCCAGGACCGCATGTCCCAGCATGCCGTCAAGGTGGACTTTCTACGTAGAGTTCATCGGCAGAACACACCCAACCGACGCACAACCCACCAGCACAACAAGAAGAGCATAAAGGTAGAGCGGCTGTCTTATTGTGACGTTATAGATGGGGTTTCTTAAATTCTAAAACAGGCCAAACAATCATCAGCATGGTTTGCTATTAACTAGTAACAAATCTCTGGTTTGGTCTCAGGTGCCAGATTCCATCAAGTCCCAGTACCAGAATCCTCCCCCCTTGCTGCTTCCTGCACGGCAGCGCCAGCTGGAGCTTGTTTGTAGCGGCGTTCCTGACCATCAGTCGTCAAAGCACCTGACCACAGATGCTGAGCAGCAGGAGGTAAGCATGATGAATTTAAAACAACGAGCCACAGTTTGCCTATTTTTAGATTTGACATCAGTCTAATAATATCCACCTGCCAAAAGCACTTGTATTTTGTAGTTTGTATGTTAAAGTAATTTATGTTATTTATGTGGAAACAAAAAGTTTTTGAATTGCTTCCTGGGTAAAATACGCTTTTTGTCAGTGGAGTCCCGTGGCTTTTAAGAAAGTGACGTCTGTTTCAGGTCCAAAGAAGCATCTTAGTCTTTAAAAAGGTCCGTCTCTGTAAGGATGACAGTACCTCAAAAAGTACTCACTTCATGAGTTGTTTATAAATAATGCAACAGAATCGAATAGCTTAAAAAATGTTCTTCTCATGTGGAAAAATCTTCTTGTGTTGAACAGTGGCTTCAGGATGTCATCGCCCTGCAGTGCAGCATCATGAGACACCTGTCAATCAAGCCGAAATCTACATCCACCCTGCCATCAGTAACGCCTCCAGCAGAGTGGAGCCCTGAGCAGAAATCTAGTTCTAAATCCTGTGTAACATCTGAGGATGTGAAAACTAAAGCCTCCATAGGCAGGACTTCCTCCCTTGAGCCCTGCTCTAAGCCCTGCAGTACACCTGTTGACACCCTATCAGAGCTGGGTGTTTGTAAATGCATCATGACACCCTGTCAGAACTGCAGAAAACCTAACGGACCTCTCACAGAGGAGCACCAGCCTCCCAAAGCTAACGGACCTGTAGACTGTAGCCGCTCCTCAGATTCCTGCAGGCAGGGGGAGCTACAGCACAGACTGAAGCCCAGCCCCACACCCTCGGACACCACCCCTGCCTCCGGGCTTCTCAACCACTTACGAGCAGAAACGGTTAAAAAGGAGCCTGAGAGCACAACAGAGGTATGCGCTAAGAAAATCTCCCCCAGTGCCCCGACGTTATGGCCCCACAGCGGGCAGCAGAACCACAGGAGCCAGACGGAGCTGCAGGAGGAGAGCAGCGAAGAAAAACCCTCCATCACCAGCAGTGCCCGCTCAGACACGCCACTTAAAGGAGACAAGGAGCACGGCCACAACAAGCTGGGTGCGACGCCAGCCACTCAAGGTATGACACTCCTGAACCAATGAAGTATCATATCAAGATGTAGCTTTAAGCCACATCATTGAAGGCAAAGATCCCCACATGGACATAATGTCATCAGTGCTGTGTGAGCTGTTTTTAAAGCTAGAATAGACACATTATGAAGAGCTTACATTAAAAGAAAATCGTTTCTAATCTTTAGAATAACTTTTAGTTTTGTGTTGCTAAAATTTCCATATGGTCAATAACTCAACGATTTTATGAACTTTTGCTAAAAGATGTCCGTCTAGTGTTGTTGAAACTTCCTAGTTGCTACCTTGTATTGCTAATGGTAGCCTCTTCTCAGGGTGTCTGTGCTTGTTGCAGTGCTTTTTTGTGTACAAAAGTTTCGTCTTTTTGAATAAGTCTTGTCTTTCTGTCAGTTTTCAACGTGCTTAAGATGATTTTCTTCCCAAATAAGTGAATCATTAGTGATAGCAGAAAGTTGAAAAATGCTTTTTAAATGAATCCAAAGTCCAGTTGCCTTTGGATCAAACCTGGATGACTGAGAACCTACACAGACTTTTTGTATGGTGGTTTTGACTTTGCAGAAAAAACAGAACATAATACATTTAGCATTGTGTCAAACGAGGGTAATGGGAGAACATGTTTAGGTTGCAAAAAGGAAAGGTTATCTTGCAGTGTTTGAGTTATTAAAAAGGCAAACAGAAACAGAGGAAAGAGGAATTCATTCATTCAGACTCTGGTGTTTCTCAGCATACACTGCCACCTACTGTCACTGAGCAGGCCAGAGCCCAACAGCGCCCTCTGGTGCTCCTTGGCACTAATTCCCCTGCTGTATGAACACACAAACCTGAATCAAGTCAAAATGTGCTGCATTTTAAATTCGCAATTTCATTTGATTATAAATGATTCAAATGTTCTCATGATCATTCTGAGTTCTTCAAACTAATTTTTTCTGTTAATTTCCCCTGGACAGACATAAAGGCTGGTTCTGGTCCTGGACTGATGGACTCACTGCTGCCCAGCACTCTGTCCTCCATCACCAACCTCTCCAGCTGTATGAAGGATATGGATGGAGGTAGGTGTAAACACTCGAAATTGAATGTGAAGGGGTTGTTGTATTGCCATTTTTTATGCTGTCAGCGGTATATACCTCTCTTAATGTTTCTGTGTGTGTGTGTGTGTGTGCAGGAATTGAGCTGGACAAACTGGATGCAGAGATGATTAAGCTGCTTGCCTGGCAGAGGATCCAGCAGCTCTTTCCCCCAAAAGTGCCCCCCAGCACTTCTCCTCTCCCTGCCCCGAGCGCTGCCATCAAATCCCCGTCGCCCCGGCCTGACAGTAAGACACTCCACCTCTGACGCTGCTCAGTCTCTCTTCCAAAATGATTCTCTATTTACTGTACAAGAACACCTGAGCACAAATATGTCCCAACTTTTAAAACACCCCCCCCTTCCTCCCCCCAGGTAAGAAGAAGGTGCAGGCCCGGGCCGTCTTCTACCCTCTGACGGGAAAAGGAGGAGCGGTCAGCATGTGTTACAGAACATTATACATAGGATCTGGTAAGATTTGCTGCAGTTTGAGAACAGTTGCCTGTCATATTTACTTTTGCAGAATGAAAGATGTTCACAGGGTCAATAATGAGCTTTTTACTTTGTAGGAAAGACTTTCCAATCCTACTAACGATTTATTGGAAGAAAATTTGTCTTAGCACCATTTTTAGAGAAGTGTTAAAGCTGGCCTCGTTAATTACAGACGGCTTCTTTATTCTACTGATGTTTCTAATGAAACAGTTTTGATTAACAAGTTTCACCTCCCCTTCTGTGCACTTTAGAAGCAGTCCACCTAAAATGCACAGAATATATAAACTGTCTTCCTAAGTGAGGATTTCCACAGCGTGCAGTTCCTTTGCAGCTGTTAACACTTTCTAGTGCCATCAGTTTTCTACTTGTGGAGTTTGCAATCCTCATAGCTACCAGTAGGGTAGTTGAGCTCTCAGCCTATGGTAACACTAGCCACAGATTTGCAGAGAGTCGCACTGCTGCCCTCTGCTGGTCACTTGTTGCCTTTAATCCAAGAGTTTTTTCAATCACACCAGCACTGCACAAGGTTTTATTAACTTAACAGTTTACTTCCATTTCTTTAAATGTATGATTATGACCTAATGAGGGAGGAAACCTGTAAAAAAAAATGGCGCTGCCACCCTGATCTCGCTATGTATCCCAGCACACTTTGAGCAGTGAAGTGGCGGCTTGCATTCCACAATGCATGCGGGCATTTTTCAATCGCGTCATGGCACGTCCAGCGGGTGATGGTGGCGGCTGCACTTGCAGTCATGATGGAGCATATGTCAGCATTTTATACTGCTATACACGGTATAAAACGGTGATTATGTACCGATGCCTTTATTTTACAGAGGACAAAGTAAATGCCAAGGTTCATTCACATGAGATATGTTGATCCTGTCAGCATCTCTGGAGGTGTGAATTCATTTATTCAATAACACCGCCACCTCGTGTTCACGGACAGCGGGTCTCTTGATTGGGTGCTAGGCCCCCTATGGCCCAGTGTTTGAGTTCTGCAAACCTTTACTATGGTGTAGTATTTTCTAAAAAGCCTAATTTTGTCTTCCATGATCTTTTAAAGGTGCTGACATGGACGTGTGCCTTACAAACTACGGTCACTGCAACTATATATCGGGGAAACACGCCTGTATTTTCTATGACGAGGTATGGTCTTTAAACTGTACCCCCTCTTTGTTGTACTGTTACTGAAGTACCCGGTGTAAACAGTTTCCGTGTGTGTCCGCAGAACACGAAGCATTACGAGCTGCTCAACTACAGCGAGCACGGCACCACAGTCGACAACGTCCTCTACTCGTGTGACTTCTCTGAGAAAGCTTCGCCGTCTCCACCCAGCGGCCTGGTGGCCAAAGTGCAAGGCATCATCCGTGAGTTCATCTCTTTTTATTTTACACACTTTAAATATCCTGCATCCAGTAGGGGTCATCAGTGAGCACAAGTCTGAACGCACGAGATCAGACTTAATTCTACAAATGTTAATTAAATAACCAAACAGATCATTTTATTCTCTTTTTAATCAGCATATTGTTGAAAATCTGAATCTGACAATGCATGGAGGACAATGCACACGGTTGTTTTGTTTTGTTATTTCCTCTTTAGAAAAAAACTAGCAATACTAGCATTTAAAAAACGTGATTTAAAGTCTGCAGTGAAACCTCTGCTGTTGTTCACTCACTACCAAATCGTACCGATTCTCTTCACAATATGCTAAACATCCAGGAGGATTGAAGAGGTCTGGGTGAATTTAAGGAAAAATAAAGAGTATCGAAGATATTTGTGTTTTCTGAACCTTTGTCACTGTTTGTTAAATTAGAAATCTGAGACTTAACATGTGGAATCTATAAATGAATACAAGTTGCTTAGATTTTAGAAAATAAAACAATATGATATAAGTACATGTAGTCATCTTACATTACGCTTTCTGTCAGTCGAATCAGTGTGGTTTGAAAGAACAATTGAATCCTGAGGTTAAATGCTTCATCTCTCTGCGTTCTCCCTGCAGGTCGTAGTAAGCAGCGTGAGGATGACGAGGGTCCCGGCTCCGTGGTTGGTTTGCTTCCTGCCGGCGGTGTGATGAGCAGCCAGTCTCAGGGCGGCTCGGAGCCGTCGTGCAGCTGCAAGGCGAGCAGCTCCAGCCTGATCGGGGGCAGTGGGGCGGGTTGGGAGGGCACCGCCCTGCTCCACCACGGCAGCTACATCAAACTGGGCTGCCTCCAGTTCGTCTTCAGCATCACAGAGTACGCCAGCAAGCAGCCCAAAGAGGAGCAGAACGCCACGCCTGCTGCCAGTTTCACTAGCACCACGTATATTACCAACCCCACCAGCAGCAGCAGCAGCAGCACTACCAGCACCGCCCCTTCCTTCACCCCCCCTCCTCCTCCACCCAGTACTGCCACAGTGAGCGGCCCCTCTAGCCAGGAGAGGCCCAACACCGAGACTGTCCCAGCCCACCAAATGCCCGTTCTGCACGCCAACTCAGATCCATAACCCGCACAGGAAGTCCCGCCCTCCCTCCTTTTGTTTTGCACCTTCCGAGTCACGATGAAGGGAAAGCTGCACAGCTGGTTGGTCAACAGGGAAACGTTTTTTTTTTTTCATTTTTAATGGTTTATATCTTTGCATGAACTTGAAGTATTATTGACAATCTCTTCTGTTTTTGAATGACTGACGGTAACTTTCTGTTCACTTCAGAGCGAGAGAACATTTTTTACCTGCGCTCACCGTTTCTTTGCCAGTATATCGTTTATGTATTTTGTCAGTCAGCCCATTTAGCACAAACCTTTTATTTAGTAGTAATGGATTCCATACATTCTAATTTCTTTTGCTGCTTTTGCACCACAGGTAGCTAAAAATGTATGAAAACATACATGCTTATACACTATGATATGTATATATAATGTAAATATATATAATTCAGTGCCTCTCACTTGGAGATGCATTGGATTTCATGTAGATTTACCATTTTTTGGTTTTTAACTGTACAGTTCATGGAATTTGTGATACCGTGTAGAGTACCAGAAGTTTTGTGATAAAACACGTTCTTAGTCTGTACTTCCCGCTGTCGTCCATCTGTAAATACCCTCTAGTTTTAGCACTCATTTTAACATCCTGTGCTGCTCTGTATATAAGCACTCTTTGTCTGTACTGCTCGTCTGTTCAAACATGTAAATACAGAAAGATTTTCTAAGAACAAACTCAACACATCTGTGTCGTCTGTTTATTTGGTTCAAGCTTCTGTTAGGGCCACCTCTGCGTTTGAGTTTGTCTTTGTTCTGCTTAAAGTCACAGTACGAGTTATAATTGAGTTCAGAGAGTGTTTATTTAGAGGCTTGTCGTTGATTTCACGTCTCATCTTTGCAGGCCTGTCATTGGCTGATTCAGCGCCTGCAGAGGGTGTTCTTCTTCAGCAACGTCCAGATAAACCCTCCTTACCTCCGTTAACTTAACCCCACATTATAAAGAAGAACATTACCTTATAATCCCTGTGATCATTAGAATTCATACACATGAAGTCATCCTCAGTCGGGCTTTTAAAGGCTTTCAGGAAGTAGCAGATCACAAAGTATATCTCTAGTCAGGATTATTTTCACAGTTAATGATAATACACTTTATTGATAGTGCTTCACATAACAACCCATTGAGAACAGTTGGACAAGCACACGTAAACCACATAAACCAGTATACATTCAAACAGATTGAAGGATGAAAATCCATTTTAGGTTCCTCCAAACAATATGAACTGATATGTTGCAAATGTTAAAGAAGATACTTACATCTGAATAAATTAATAAACATTTACACATAAATATGCAAGGCAGAAAACAGTGTGTCTACAATGTGGTGACAGTATCATTTGTAATAACTTTAATAAATCCCTACAGGACAAAATGTTGGAGAACAATCTCACCAATTTATCAAGAAGTGCTAATAATCTTTTCAGAATCACAATTTGGGTTTATTCAACGTAGTTTTTACAAACGATTAATTTATCTTGTTTTTTTTTTAGACTTTACAGAATCAGAATCAGCTTTATTGGCCAGGTATGCTCACACACACAATGAATTTAACTTCAGTGAACTGTTCTCTCTACTTACAAAGTACAACATTAAATATCAACAATATACACAAAATAAACAGAAATAAGCTAAGAAGTAAACATGAAAAGTTTGAGTCCGGGGTGTGAGGAGTCTGCCCGTTTCCTGGCCCTGGATCAAAAAGGAAAGGAAAGATAGTCCTGACTCCAAGCCTGTGAACTTTGCTTTACACTCTATCATAGAAACAGTTTTAATGTTTGTATTCAATTAAATTAATGAAATATGCTCATTTTTACCCGTGCACATAAACCATCTGACACTGGGACTTTTCTTCAGTTAACACAAATGTCTTGTGTCATGGATGTGAAAAGGATAAAAAAAAGAAACAAAAACTGTGACCTTAGTGTAAAATTCACGACACGACCCACAGAAATCATGACAGTTTGAGTTTCCCAATCGTGATCCTTTTTCACCACTAGAGGGCAGCGTGTGATTGCAGAGTCTTGTGAACAATCTCCATACAGGATGAATTCAGGGATGTTGGGACTACTTGTGAATTTCTGTCTTCTAAAAGTTTTCTGGCCATCAGTTTAAAAAAAAAACTCTTGAAGACTACGTACCTAACTTGCTTAACAACCTCATCAATCCTTAAATCAAAACCAAATCACAAGTTAAATCCATATTTAGCATAAAAAACAGGACAACTAAACCTTAATAAAAATAACAATAAATCATACAAGATACAATATGTTAAAATGCAGAAAGTACAGTACTGAGTAGCATTTTTTGTGCTCCATTTTTGTTGCAAGGCAGGTGAAACCAGATAATTTTAATTCTAATTACTGGTCCTGTTACTGGCTTTAACAACATAAAGTTTGTGTATTTTTGTTTTGTACTGGATTTAGTTCAAAATGACTTTTCGCCTAAGGGCCCCCAAATGACTAAATCCGCCACTGGGGAGAGCTGAATCCAATTGGTTATGTTGAACACCACCTGCTTCAAAACAAACGTGGCTCACATTCAATATTTACAGTATCACATTACACAACCTCCATTGTGGGAGGAGGTTTAAATTATTAGACCATTCCGGTCCTTCCGGTCTGCTGTACCTTGATAACAGAGCTCCGTAGTGACCCGCCCAGAGGAGTGTGCATGTGTGAGCGTGAGTCTCAGATCTGTGACTGTCACTCTCTCTCAGTGTGCAGTGTGACGCTCAGACATCAACATGTATCTGCTGCTCGTGCTCGGAGCTGTGGTCGTTGCTGCTTACGTTTTCCGTGAGAAGGTGGTGAAGGGGAAGAAGTGCACGAGCACGGTGAAGCTGCACGGAAAGACCGTGATAGTGACAGGTGAGTGAAGAGTGTTGTGTGTACAATCAGGAAGGCAGCAGGGATCATATTAAACACGGTTCTCTTTTATGATCTGGTTGAGATATTCAGCGCATTACGTAACAGGAAACAGCGCAATTGAGTGACTTTGCAGGCTGAGTTTCTTTAGTCTTAGATTTGACCTCAGTTATGCTCTCACTGGCTGCTTTAATTTAGCCATGTTAATACCACCATGCTGCTGTGGTGGATCATCTTTAACTACTCTTGCACACTTGTAGTGTGCAGTAATTAGATTATACTTAAAACACTCATTTATTCAAACCTTAACTTCAGATCTACAACCATTAGCGCTTAATTTTCATCCTTAAGAGGCCCTTGTGTAGTTTTTCCTGGTAGATCTGCAGCTGCTGAACAACAATTGAAATAACGTTTATTATATGCAAATGTATTTCCATTTAACAGCATGCAAAGAAGATTTTAATGACATGAAAGTAAAGTGAAGGGCAGAATAGTTATTGACCAAGTGATGCCATTGACCAAGATGTCAGATGAAGTTTTTGAACTATAAATGAGAAAGTTGTTCTCTAATATTTCAGGTCTTGGTTACACTTTTTGGCACTTGAAACCAAAGTTCAGTTCAAGACATTACATTTGATTTTTTAAATAATTATTGCAGATTTATTACATTTTTATGTGAGAGTGTGAGACACTGTATGTGCAGAGCATCAGTTCACAGGGTGAACAAATAATAGTTTGTAAAACATGAGATTTGAATACATTTCTTGAAGCTCGTCATGTGTATAGTTATGATTGCAGTGTTGGATTGAGTTGTTACTACTATTTCATTTACAAAACAAAATAATAATAATGTGCAACAATGCTAACTTTATTTGTATAAAGCAACAATAGAAGAGACAGTAATACATGAGGGAGTCATGTTAGGTGATGATGGAAAAATAAAATCAAGACTTGTTTTTATTCACTTTTTGGTCATTTATAGTTTGTTTTTTTTGGAAGAAAAAAAATCGATTCAAATCGTAAATTCAGTTTGGTTGAAATTAAAAAGATATTTTGTTTTGACGCCATATCCTTCAGCCCTAATGTCTTCATATATATTTGTATTTTATTTTTTGAAATACTTTATGAATCCCTGAGGGGAAATTCTGGTTTTACACTCTGCTATTTTAGAGACATGCTTCTCAAACACATAGGCCTGAATCACACATGCACAAACAGGACCTGTGGACCAGGGCACCAGAGAAGTTGAGGGTTTAGTTCTTTGTTATAGGGCACCTCTCCAGCTACCAAGCTTCTGTATTTTTGGTCCGCGTGGGACTTGAGCGCTCCAGTTCCCAACCCAAGTCCCTACAGACTGAGCTACTGCCGCCCAAAATGAAGCTGTAATGACATCACATTCACGTCTGCTGAGCTGGAGCCTTTTGATTATCATATTTTAAGAAATAAGCAGCCCTGTTTAAGGTCTAAGTGTTGTAGTTTCACTTAAGTTAGACTTTTAAATAAAACATGTATGACCTGTGTCTCCTTTTTTTCACCTGCAGGCAGTAACACAGGGATCGGGAAAGTGACGGCCATAGATCTGGCTAAAAGAGGAGCTCGAGTGATTCTGGCCTGTCGCAGTAAACAGAGAGGAGAGGCTGCTCTGGATGATGTCAAGAGGGTGAGCAGAACAAAACATTATCTCTGGATTTACGGCTACGTCCAAATAAGGAGAATATTTCTATGCTTCACTGATGATCCTTGACATGTCAATGGACTTGAGCTTGTATAGCGCTTTTTTAGTCTTCTGACTACTCAAAGCGCTTTTACACCGCATGTCACACCTACACATTCACTCACTGATGGCAGAGGCTGCTATGTAAAGTAACAAATCTCATTCATACGCCGCTAACAAAGCAGCCGGAGCAACTAGGTGTTAAGTGTCTTGCCCAAGGACACATCGATATGTAGCTGCAGGAGCTGGGGATCGAACCCCCGGCTTTCCGGTTGAGGGACCACTGACTCTACCACTGAACCACATCTGACCCATGTATTTTTTTTCATGAATGTACCAATGTCAGGAAGAAACATATACCAGTGCTTCTTTTTTTATTTTTAGTCTGTCTGTAAAAATAAAATGTCCAATGTCTCTTGCAGGAGAGCGGCAGCAGTCAGGTGGTGTACATGCAGTTGGATCTCGGGAGTCTGAAATCAGTTCGCAGTTTTGCTGAAGCCTTCCTGAAGTCTGAACCCAGACTGGACCTCCTCATCAACAATGCAGGTGGGACGGGTCACTTTAACTTTTTGGGGCTGTGTGTCGCTTTGTTATAGTTGATCACTTGCCGTAAAGATATATTATTTCGCTCTTTGTGTTGCTTTGTCTGGAGACAGGATTAAAGTGTCTTCATATTCTTGTCACAGGGATTTACATGCAGGGTCGGACAGAAGACGGATTTGGGATGATGTTTGGGGTCAATCACATCGGTCACTTCCTGTTAACTAACTTGCTGCTGGAGCGTCTGAAGGCGTCGGGGCCCAGCAGGGTGGTCAACGTGTCGTCGTTGGCTCATAACTTTGGGAAAGTGGACTTTGACTGCCTGAACAAGCACAAAGCTCTGGGACTGGGAACGTCGTTCATGGAGGTGCTTCAGGTTTACTCCGACAGCAAGCTGTGCAACGCCCTCTTCAACCACGAGCTCGCCAAGAGGCTGCAGGGGACCAAGGTCACGTGCTACTCCCTCCATCCAGGTGAGTGGGTCATGGTTCAATCTCTGAACCAATCAATGTTTTCCTAATGACAATATTTTAGGGCTTCCCTTGCAGTGGGCAGAGATAAGCAATGAAATACTTCCTGTCTTCTAGCTCATTTCTAACCCTAACCCCATGCTCCTCAGTATTTTCACGCTCAATTGTCCTTTCACTTGCTCAGTAAGAAAGAAGAAGTGCTATGACAGTGATTGTCAGAATTACTAAATTAATACGACCTGAATCCTTGAACACAGCAGCGTGACATCAGAGGAAACTTGTTCCTGTTATTAAATGCAAACCAAAAGCTAATCTATCAAATCCTGCTTGGATTGTCAGCCGCAGGGAAATAAAAAAAATGAAGATCTGAAAGTATTTTTTATGCAAATAAGCAGGGGCCCCCTTGAAATCTGATTGGCCACCCCAGGTGCCACCCCAAAATCCAAATCAATGATTGGCTATATGCCTTGTCAGAGGCGGGACTTAAGTTGAAATCAACTTTTCTGGCTGTTTTCAACAGGCTGCTGATGTTTTACTTCCTTTTTAATGTAGTATTTTGTTTTTATCAGTACTTTCAGTTGTTAAAAAACACTTTGCATACTTTGCCCTTTCCATAAAAATCTCCAAAGCAAATACTAGTGCACATTGTCTAACTTGCAACGGTCATCATTGCCAATAAATGTATTTTTGCAACTTAGACAGCTCACAAGAGTTTGCATGCAATTTTCTAAGTACTTTAAATGATGAATTTGCACATCTTTGTTTTTGGCAAGATGTATATGTTGCCAAATTGTGTTACTTAAGTAAGAAAGTAAAGTTAAGTAAAAAAAAAAATGAAATCAATTTGCGTGTGTGTGCACACAAACTCCATGCTACCCCTGCATAAGTCAGTGCCCCAGGTAGGCCACCCCAGTCCAATAAGTCTGGACATGCCCCTGCACAGCAAGCGACCTAAAACACTTTCTTTGATGTTTTTCAGGTGCCATCAACTCTGAACTGGCAAGAAACACTAGCTCTCTTAGTCAGCTCATCATGAGTCCCATTACTACGTTCTTCTTCAAGGACACGGTCCAGGGAGCCCAGACCACCCTGCACTGCGCTCTGCAAGAAGGAATCGAACATCTGAGCGGGCGTTACTTCTCCAACTGCACCGTGAGAGAAGTGTACGCCAAAGCGAAGGACGACGCTGCATCCAAGAAGCTGTGGGAGCTCAGCGAGAGGATGTGTGGGCTCGCTTAGAGAGCCGTAAACACCCTGCAATTAAAAATAATGCATATTTGATATTAACTATAGGAAGATATCTGAATTGAGCCGAGACATTTTATGAACGGACAGGTAAGATTAGGAGAGTTTAAGTTTGGCGAGCACTTTACTGCCACTCCTTTGTGCTGATCAAACAAAGAGTCAGAGAGACCGTCACAGCTAACATGACAGTCCATTTTTACAACACAAATGAAATAATAACCCCGTTTTATAAGAGCTGTTGTAAATGTATAACACTGCCAGATAATGAACAGACGTATTAATGCTTTGTATGTTGACTTATTCATGACAAATATCAATAAAACAAATCAGTTTACTGTCTGTGCATGGGGCTGTTTTTATAGGGTTAGGTTCCTGCTTAAACACAATTAAATCTTTTTAACTATGCTCGTTGTTTGACATGAAAGGTTTCTTGTTTCATTGGTTTTACTGGGCAGGGTTTGTTTGAAGAAGGTGTGGTCACGTGTTGCAGACATTTACTCTGTCAAAATTAAACAGTGAAAGAATATTAACAATCCAATCTTACATCCAAACAAACATGCAGCACCAAACAAAACCTGCAGATATTAAGCTTAGCTGGATATTTCTGTTACGAGGTAACGTGGTTCTCAGAAAGTAAATAGATAAACCTTTGTGTGTGCCAATCATCCTTTTAATGGTCATAGTAAATAAACAATGCTGCACAACAATGCAGGACAGTGGACAGAGTCAGAAATTGCGGAGGGAGAGAGAGGGGGGAATGAATGGGGAAGGGAGCCACAGGTCGGATTCGAACCCAGACCGCCTGCTTGGAGGACTACGGCCTCTTAACATAAGATGTGCACTAAGCACTACGCCACAAGTGCCATGAAAATAATAACATTTTTAACGTTTTCAACTCATTTTCCGTTCCTAGTACGTCATGACCAGCTCAAAGGCCATAGCAAATAAAAGGAGAGACACAGTATAACACTTAATTAAGCTGATTTATTTACAAAAACATACAGATATAATATCATTGCACACAGATATGAGGTTTGGATGTCAGTAGAGTCAGGAGAGTGGGTGTTTGAAAAGTGTATTGTGCATGTATTGGAGGGAAAAGGAAGCTGAAGTAACAATGCAGAAAGTCTTTCTAAACAGCTTAAGGTGGCAGTTTTTATAGTGACTGATGTGACAGTGAGCATCGGGCCCAGGTGCACTCAGTCACGCTGATTGGACAGCTACGCCTACTAATTACATGCACCTGCAACACGAGAGGAGAAGGCCCGACCTAACAGACCAGAGGGCTGTCACAAGAAAAAAAGATGAAAAAGACGTATTTTTGCTCAAGATATATACCTACTCTTTGGGCCAATGTTTGACCTAAGCAGTGTGTGAGAAGGTGAAATATACAATCTTAGAAGGCTGCTTTAATAATCCAAAATAAAATCACATTTTGAATGTAAGCTACATGATACTAGTTTTACTTTAAAATCATTTATATTCAAAATATATCCAGTGATATTCAGCACATGTTCACCATGCTTCTTGCACTCTCATGTCAAGTAGGGTCTGAAAAGTCTTCAGATAAATGAAGAACATTTAAATAAACATTTACTAGAGATTAGATATCAAGTATTTTATTTTCTTCATGCACAAAACTGGGACTCCAGTCATATGAATGCACTAAATATGCCCCCCCCCCCATCTAAAAGTAGGTCAAGCCTGGATAATTTTGAATGACTGAACCGTCTTATACCGCTGAAGTCATCGTAACATTTCATGACATTTATGAACAGTTCCAGTCTCAGTACTGGGACTGTGCTTATGAGGGTTACATATGATCTTTTAAGTATGGCTGATACTGGTGTATGCCCTGTCCTGATGCGGCTGGATTTAAGTTCAGCATTCGATACAGTGGACCATAAAATTCAGATTGAGAGGCTGCAGCTCTGGGTTGGTTTATCAGGGACAGCTCTGACGTGGTTTTACTCTTATTTAACAGATCGTAAATGTTTTGTGTCTATTGATGATCATGCTTCACCGCACTACACAGTGAATTGTGGAGTCCCTCAAGGGTGGATACTGGGACCAATTTTATTCTCCCTCTTGGTCACATTACACAAAGACAAAACATTTGGCTTCACTGCTACGCTGATGACACACAGCTGTATCTCCCAATAGAACTGAAGGCTTCTCCAAATCTCTCCTACCTCAATAATTGATATACAGACATAAAAATGGATGTCAGCAAATTGTCTCAAATCAAACCCTGATAATTATACATGCTCTTATCTCTTCACGATTAGATTATTGTAAGGATATAATAACAGGTATTAAGCAGTAATTAATCAGTCGTCTCCGGCTCAGAATTCAGCTGCAAGACTTTTAACAAAAACTAAGAAAGGAGAACACATTACTCCCGTTTAATGACCTCACAATGGCTACCAGTTGCTTTTAGGATTGATTTCAAGGTTTTACTTCTTACTTTTAAAGCACTTCACGGTCTTGACTCAGAATCTGAACTGCAGCTGTCCCCTTACCAGCCTGAGATCCTCAGACAGAAACCTCCTGGCGGTCAGAAATGTAGGACCAAAAGAGACAGCATTTGCTCCTCGGCTGTTAAACGACTTGCCTGAGGATCTCAGACTAGCTACATCGGTACGTTCTTTTAAATCACTTTTGAAGACTAATTTTTATCGAAAGGCATTCTTGTAGTCCTTGATCCAGCCATGGCTTAGTATCTGTTTTATTTAGTCAATCATTGTAGTTTCTATTCTATTCTCTTTAGTCTTCTTATGTTATTGCTGCATTGTTCTTTTCTTCTCGTGGTTTGGGATTTTACTGATGGCATTTTTATGTTCTGTAAAGCACTTTGTAACGCTGGTTTTGATAAGTGCTTCATAATTAAACATTATTATTATAACTACATGCCTATGATTTTTCTTCGACAATTCAAACATGGCTTCTCATAGTTTTCAAAAATCATCTACTCCAGTAATAGCACACAAACAGCACGGATTAGCAAATGTTCCGTTTGTTCCCAACTTCATCTCAATGAACGTCAAGCTAGCATGAAATTGCAGCATATTTTCAGTTTTACTGCGTTGTATTATATTATATTTGTTCTGTCTCTGGCCCCTGTGAGACTTGAGTGAGTAACAACTCATATTTAACTTTATGAAATGTGAAGAAAGATCTACAGAGCGAGGTCAGGGTCTGCCTGCAGACTTCAACAAGTGTTTATTGAATGATTATATAATGTGAGTGTAAGATGAGTGAGAAACATTAAAATGAGAGTATCAACAGGGATATGACGACATTAAGAATGGTCTCTGGAGGGCTTTTTTTAGGGGAGGGGGCCATCACACATTGAAACTTGTAAAATCAAGACTCATGACGTTACAGGTGGTTGTGAAAGGACAGTTATTCTCCGGGACTTTCCTTTCCTCAGCGGTCAACACGTGGTGGTCAGGTTGTGCTGCTTTTCAGTATCATGATCATATGGACTGAGTTAATCTGTACAGCTACAGACATCATGGCCTATAAATGTAGAAAGATTTAATAAGAGAATAACTTGTTGGCCGGGAAAGCACAAGAACCATGAACGACCTAGGCCATCATGTGGTGTAACAAAAGCTGCAGAGAGGAAGTTAAACCTGCTCTGGTGTGTCTGTTGTTCTCATTTTAGATCTATGGGTGTGTTTCACATTGATCCCTAATTCAGTTAATCGCTGTATACAAAGCTGGACTACCATCTTGGCAATGAATTAATCTGTTTGTTTTGGCACCTATGCGCTGTAGGTGAAAGGGGAATTACTGTACTTCTAAACCTGGTCCCTGGTTTTATACATGTGTTGGGTACTAAATGTCTAAGTGGTCCAAAAACTTTAGAATTTCCTCCAGTTGTCTGCAATCATGAAACATGCTACAGTGGTTGAAATATTATCTTGCAAATGCCATCGATCAGAATACGTCCACTAAAGCTCTTGTTTTTGTCACTGAAAGGCTCGGATTGTTATTCTAAGTTTCTGACAACATTATAGAAAGGATCTATACCTTTTTGTTAAAGCAGAAGATGATTTATTTTAAACAGAAACAGTCGTTAAATCGATTTCTCCAAAGCCACCAGACTCCATTGACAATAGCAGTAATTAAACACTGTAGGTGTATTTCTACCTTGATCAGTTAGCTTTTGTTTCAATGAAAGATTTTAGTCATAAATTGTTAGTTTGGGTCAAACACAGTATTTGTTCATGACACAGTTTCACAGAAAAACTAACAGATAGCAGCAGCATTAGACCGCCAGCTCTGTCTTATTTGTGGTGAAATAACTGTTTTTGTCAATGGACTTTGGTGACTCTAAAAAGAGCATTGAAATGAATGTTTCTGGCATCTTCATCTTTAACAAAAAGGTCTATCTCTGTAGGGATCCTTTCTGAAATGTTGTCAGACACTTAGAATAACAACCTGCGCCTGTCAGTGGAAGAAAAATAACGTTTCCTACATCTTTTTAAAATGAATAAAAGGGGCCCAGGTTTAAAAAAAACAGAATTTTCAAAGAAGCTCATTGTAAGAGTTTAGGAGGGTACTGTTTCAACAACATTAATGTACCATTGAAATGTGTTTTAATTCAATAGCAGCACATGATATTGATGTAACATTGAAGATATACTGTAACTCCTTACAGGCAGACATTGAACTAAAACAAAAAAAACTAAACAAAGGGAACTGTAGTTACATGTTTGAGTTGTACCTGCTCTTATCTTCTTTTTTTAAGAGAGGCTTTGGAAGAGACATCAAAAAGACATCAAATCAAAAAGAAATAAAAAAGTTGTGCCTTTTATTGCAATCACAGACATGAGGCAGTTAACACGTGGAACCTGTGACCAGTGTGACTCAGACAGATCTGACAGTCACTGACCACAGTGAGTTTAAATGATGCATGCTAACCAAAGTTTTGTAATTTTGGGCTTTTGACACAACATCCAAAATCATGGTCAGATCATCTTACAGCACTGAAAGAGCTGTAGTATTGCTTAATATGTAAATGATGTAATCTGAAACTTGTGACAGACATAAATCTGTATATTTCTTTCGGATCTTATTTTATTGATTTTAACATATTTAATCTTCTCTGTGATTGTTAATGGTTTGTTTGAATTATTCTTACATTTTCTATTTTAACGCTTCTTTTCCTCTTTGTCATTAAGCTTTTGATGTCTTGCGTGAAGCACTTTAAACTGCCTTGTAGCTGAAATGTGCCATATGAATAAACTTGCCTTGCCTTCCTGGGAAAATAAGTGCTTACAGACTCTAACCAAACACGGTGTCCCAACATTAAATCTGCTTCTGTCTATACTGTTGAAGCTTTTCAGCTGAATGTGTTCTTGCTCTCCGCAAAATACATCTGAAAGGAAGCAATGACTCAATTTACGGTGCTGCAATATGTGGTTTCAAAGCTCAAATACAGTTGTTTGGACATTTCCATTTAATTTTTTTACTAAAGAGGATCTGCTTTATTCTTTCAAAATCAGTACATCAGTCAAATCTCTCAATTGCTGCAAAATGTGCTTTACAAAATCTATAAGCAAGACACTTTACCCAAAGTTGCTCCCGCTGCTTCGTCTGCGGCGTATGAATGGGATTACTTACTTCTGATGGACACTTTACCATATAAAGAAATATGCTTTAGGACTGTTTTCTGACCCAGGACCAGCAGAAACTCAGACTGATATACAGACATGTACACATTGTGTGCTGTCTCTTCAGTCCATTTGATGTTCTCGTAACTCAAGTTGCTGCTATACTATCCATCCACAGAGCACTTTGTTGGATGCAACAGTGGGATTTGCAGTTTTATTCCTGCTTTTTCTTTTGGAGAGCTTTGCTGAAGGCTAAAATGTGGAATCAAAGTTTTGTTTTTTTAAGTAAAATGAAGAATTACTCACAAATCCGGTTTCCCTGTGTGAATTTGGTTATTTCCTGCCTTCTCTCTTTTTTTTTTTTACTGCACTTCACTCTTCACCCTCTAAGATTAAGACCAGCGAAACCTGATGGTTGAGTCATCATGACTTGGCAACTTTCATTAGAGTAGAGATGTGTCTGTGTGTATAAAGTGCACACAACAATGACCAGATAACTCTTCACACCATCAAATATATCAGCATGACTGTGTAAAAGTTCACTTTGTTTTAGCAATACTCAACGTGAGTCATATCCTCCAAATACCTTTGTACAAACTTAACAGCAAGTATGACTTTATGAGTTATTAAATATACGTCCTAATTACTATACATTTGATATCATTGCACTATTACGAAATAGCTGCAGGATAAATACATCATTAAGAATGTAGGTTAGCACTACCCATCAGGACAAACAAATCAGTGTTTTATTTGTGTTATCATTATTTAAAAAAGACCCCTTTAAATAATCGCTTACCTACAAATGATCACGTTCTAAATAATCTAAATCATTTTTATGTTTAGGGAAAGAGACTAGCTTGTTCGGAGGGTTTCCCAACATGAACTTAAAGATCAGCTAAAAGAGATGCAAGTCGAGTAACTATTCAATAAGGATGGTAAAGGGGATTCGGGATTGGAGACCAAGCAGGAGTCAAAATCAGAAGAAACACTGCAATCAATGAATATAAGTACAATATATGTTTTCACTTCAAAAATATGATTTAGAGCATGTGTGATTGTTTGAATCACTTTTACCCTCTGATATACTGGGAACACTTTACAGCAGGCGTTACTAACTGGCTCATCTTCTTTTATTGTATGTCATTTCTAATGTCGCCCTGTGTACACACAGAGCACCCACACAGAAATGAGACAACCCTGCAGACACTGCTGTGTGAGTACAGGTCAAAGCCGTGCAATGAGCTTTGTTTAAGCCCACGTTAGAAGTTATACTAGAGAAACCCTTGTGCCTATAATTACCATATATTTATATATGCCAACAAAACCATCACCTTTTAAGTGACGCTTTAAACGCCTGTTGGTTTGCTCTTGGAGTTACTACAACCTCTTAACCTCCTGCCTGCATTACTGACATGACTGCCAAACAAACTTCATTATCTAAAGGCTCAAATGCATTCCTCAACGGCATCACAGGCCACACCTACACACACACACACACACACACACACACACACACACACACACACACACACACCCGCACACGCACACACACACACACACACACACACACACACACACACACACACACACACACAAACACACACACACACACACTCACACACACACACACACACACACACACACACACACACACACACACACACACACACACACACACACAAATACACACGTGTTCAGTTCAAACGAGGCAAACCACTCCATACAACATAAAACCACCTTTGTCTCGGTTGTCTGGGAAAAAAAACCTCGAAGTCACAGCTTTGCATACTGTAAATAAACCCTGGATTATTTCCTGTGTACCGTACACTTCACACACATCATCTCTGTATTTTAAACAGACAACGTTTGCACACATCCAGGGCGATGTCGTGTACATTCCTGCAAAACTTTACAACTCTTATTTCACTTTCAATAACTTCCATTTTAAAAGTAGAAACATTGTACTTATTTCAGATTGTGTTATGTTTTATGTTTTTGAACCCAAGCATATGTAAGCTGAAGCACTGCTGTCGACTTGATTTCTACTTATTTTTACCAAAACCACAATTCAAATTCATTCTATGTGCAAATCTGGTCTAAAATAATCAATTTGTCTGCACGTTACAAACTTTATGACAAGATAAATCAGTTACAACATTTCAGACATTCCGCTCTCCATGACGATAACGATAAGAGTAATCAAACCAAAGTCATAACGGTTATTGTTCCTTATTTACTCTACTTATCTTTTACAGTCCAGAGGTGCAGCCACTCATGACCTTTTTCTCTTGCCACTTTTAAAATACTGCCTCTACTAATGGGGTCAAACACTCTTATTAAGTATAGTGACTATAACATATTGGAACACTGTTGCTTACAGTGTGTTCTATGCAATGCCATCACTATAAGTCAACATTTTTTTAACCACAAACCATGAGTAAGCAAACTATTTCAAAGCACCCTAGTCAGAGTTTAGAGTATCGACTTGATTTTTTTCCGATAAACTCCACGCAATGACTCTGGGAACAGTGAGAACTGTATAAAAAACATCACATCCTGTTTGGGCTTTGTTTCCTGTTTTGCTTTACTTCAGGCACAAACAAGAATCAATGTAACACAGGGGAAAGACGTATTCAAATGGAGACGATAGTAGGCTAAAAGACTATTAAAAACTAGGGACAAAAAAAACAACAATTAATCATTGCAACTAGTGAAATAATAATAATCGAAATACCAATAAATTAATCTAAATACCGGTAAGGTAGGCTACTTTAGATAATTAGAATGGAAAACAACAACAACAAAAGACTAAAAGAATAATCTTTAAAAGACTGAAACATCAGATTGGTGCATTAAAGAGGTTCTTAAATGTCTTTCCTTTAAGTTTTGGGTTGAATTGAATAAAACTAAAAAAAGGGATGTTAGCCTAAAAACATAATAAAAGAGTTTCGTATTTAAAACAATATATAAATCACATATTTAAGAGTAGCCTAATAGAGTGAGTTAATGGTATTGAATAATTCAAATAAGATATATATATATATTTTTTTTTTTACGCTAAAAGAATAAGTCGGGAAATGATGTATCTGTATGTACTCTAAAAGATATGTGGTTGTAACTATACACGAATCTAGAGCTCATTGAATTTATTTATTTTTTACTTGAATAAATTGCGACATCTTCCGGTTGAGGCTCGCTTAACAAGGAAGCTCAAACGGAAGTTGCTTAAACTTACAAAATCGGACTGTCCTTCAAAATAAATTATTTGTGATTTTTCTGAAACCAAATTCACCTAGTACTTTACGTTATCTGGCCACCTTGAAAAGAAGAATGTTACATATCCATTCTTTACAATAATCTGCTTTTAATATGCTCAACAAAGGGTATAAAATGTTTTTGCCAGGCCACAAATATTTTATGTTGAAAATCTTGACCGGGATAATAAGTTAACTGTCAAGCGCTGATTCTTGAAATGTTCAACGGTAGCTTTACTTCAAGTTTCAAAGATGTCGCTTCTGCTTTGCCTCGTAGTGATAGTAGTTTCCTTTTATGTGATACTTTACTACGGTGTGTTCAGAGGAGCCAGGTGCTCAAGTTCAGTGAAGCTAAAGGGGAAGACGGCCATTGTTACAGGTAACAGACTCACCTGTTAGCTTTGCTGACATCGTAGCTGTAAGCTAATGTTTATGTGGGGATAACACGGGAAGGCACCTACCCGGATGTTGTTCCATGCCATAGCTGGACGGAATCACCTGTCACAAAATCACACTATAAAATACAAACTGTGTTTCATTTTATACATTTACAGTCAGACCAACAGAGTAAATACAGCTGCTGTATAATGTCTTAAACATAGTAGACATTTGATACTTTGACCTATAGACTCAGTCAGGGTCACTTAGACTGAAGCAAATACAAGTCTGGGCTTTTATGGAAGTGTTAAGTTAATTCAATTTTAAATAGTTTCTTGTAATTACTTGCCTACACTGAATGATCTCTTTCACGTGTTAGTGTCTTATAAAGCACGTTGTAACTTGGATTTTTAGAAAGTGCAGCCTATACAACAGATTATTATTTCATCACAAAAACAAGACTTGGTTTTACCACTGAATATGGGCTTTTTACAAAACTCTCTTGAATTAAATGTTTCTCTAAACGACAATATTAAAACAGTTTCTAAGTCAAATCAACATCCTTGTTAAGATCTAGGATTTTGAACCTTTTCCATATACTTTTGTCAAGTATGTAAGCCTGTTTGTTTTATCATGTTGGATTTAAAGCAATGAAAGCGTTCTGATTTGTTTTCATTGATGCTGTAAATCTTTACAATCAAGGAGCTGAAACCTCCACGTTTATGATGTACTAATACAATAAAAAACATTTAATGTTGGGAATTAATTTTCTTTTAATCAGCTACTTTTTGACCATCTAATCATACAAGTATAAATATTTAAAAATGAGTGAGATTGTGAAAAGAGACAGTTTTGAGGCACTTCCTGCCAATTGTACATTAAGGCTATTTTTGTTTCACATAACAAATCTGAAGATTTATATGTCATTGATCTCATTATCATCTTCTGCTCAAACAAACAGATAAAAATAACTTTATTTTGAAGTGATATGCTGCTCTTTACCACACAGTTTAATGTATGTGAATTCTTGACCAACACAGGAAGCAACACGGGCATTGGTAAGGCGACGGCGCTGGATTTGGCGAGGAGAGGAGCCAGAGTGATCCTGGCCTGCCGCAACAAGGAGAAGGCTGAGATGGCTGCTTACGACATCCGCAGAGTACGTTCTCTGCAGTGCCCTATGAAAAGGGCACTATTTTTTATGTTGTCCCCTGAACTCTCTTTCACCTCTCGTAAGTTGTTTGATTTGGAGGAGTAACTGTAGGACCAGTGGTACGCATTGCATTGGGTTTAGCTAAGTGAACTTCATGAAGTTGCAGCTCAGTGTCCTGTTGTCCACACACTTTCATAGGATGTTAATGATGAAAGTGCATCACAGGACTACCTTTATGTTGGCCTACAATAAAACATTTTGTAATAATAATTAGCTGTTTGATGTTCTTATCAACATGTGTACAGTAGGTATTTCTTTTAACCAATCACAGGAACTGTGAAGTGTCCTGCAATGCACTGTATAAGGAAACATTCAAAGATTTTTTAAAGGCAGAAAAAAGGCAAGAATATTTCTTTGTTTGTGAAATACAGTTAGACTGACTCAGCATGGATGTCCTTTAGGAGACTGGGAACAATCAGGTGGTGTTTATGCAGTTGGATCTAGCCAGTTTGAAGTCAGTTCGAAGCTTTGCAGAAAACTTCCTGAAGACTGAACCCAGACTGGACCTCCTCGTCAACAACGCAGGTGAGGCAGTGAAAGTTTAGTGCCTCAAAAAAGCAAAATATCTGCAAAGAAAGTGTTTTAAGTTCCCACGCTCTGTGTCTCAGGTGTGATGGGTTCAGGACAGACTGAGGATGGTTTCGGCATGGCGTTCGGTGTGAACCACCTGGGTCACTTCCTGCTCACTAACCTCCTCCTGGAGCGTCTGCAGAAGTCCGGTCCCAGTCGGGTGGTCACCGTCTCTGCTCTTCTGCATCGCCTGGGCAACATCGACTTCCCTCTTCTGGCCTCTAAGAAGGATTTAGTGTCCGGTCATTCCACCTGGCACAACTTTCAGGCCTACAGCAGTAGCAAGCTGTGTAATGTGCTCTTCACCAGGGAGCTGGCCAACAGGCTGGAGGGCACCAGCGTCACCTGCTACAGTCTGCACCCAGGTACGTGCTCACTGCTCAGCTTGTACAGGACGTTTGTGTTATGTAACAGATCCTCAGGAAGCTACTTTGGACTTCAGGATCAGACTAGGAAGAATTTTCAGTTTAATCATCTGATTTTAAGCTGCTTTTTTTTTTTTTTTTTATTCTTACAAGAACTAATAGAAATAAAATAGACTTCACATTTTAATACATCACAGCAAATTCTTAGTACAGAAATTTTAAGAATACATGATGGTATGTAACATTCATTTTCTTATATCCAAAAATTAAAGAAAATCTCAACAAAACAGCTCAGACTTGGCTTAAGAACGTAAAGGTACAATATGTAGAATTTGTTTAGAATTTTACACAAATATGTAGGGATGTAAAGGTTAATCGTGAGGCAGTTAAAAATCGATTCAAAGGTGTCAAGGTTCGAATACTCTGAAAAATGAATCGCAGTACTATCGTGAGCGCCAGCAGCTGTAGAGCAGAGGCGGTTGTTTGTAATAAGCAGGCGTTATCATGGCGGTGGAAGCATTTTTGCTTCCCCAAGACAGAAAATGAAAAAGGTGAGAAGATCACAGACGAGACAAAAACTGGGTGTAAATATTGCAACAAGACAGAGAACTACACAAAAAGCACAACCAACATGATGCAGCATTTAATCGACACCACAATGAGAAGCTCAGATCACCTCCCGATTCTCTTAAAATAAATCATGAGAGAATCGTATCGTGAACCCAGTATCGTACTGAATCGTTGCTGTGGAAACACTGTATGTTACGTCAAAGACCGCTGCATAAGGAAGCGGGAGCTGCTACTGAAAGCTGCCGTACTGTTGCTGTATGTGCTGCTGTGATAAAAACGTCATGTAAATTATACTTGGATACATTGTCGGTAAACATATTCTCTTCCTCAGGTCGGTTTTGTCCGTTTGTTTTGACTCCGAGTTTGTTTGCATCCGAGGTGGGATGTAGGGGGTGGGGGGGGGCTCCCATGAAAAAAAATCATGGATCATTTCTTCCTCCAGGAATCATCTACACAGAACTGTGTCGCAGTATGAGCCTATGGCAGCAGCTCCTCTTGTCTCCTTTTGCCAAGCTCTTCTTCCTGGACCCTGAGGGGGGGTCCCAGACCACCTTGCACTGTGCCCTGCAGGAGGGGATCGAACCTCTCAGTGGGCGCTACTTCTCTAGCTGTGCTCTGCAGCAAGTGGGGGCCCGGGGACGAGATGATGCTCTGGCTAAGAAGCTGTGGGAAGTGAGTGAGAGGTTAACCGGCTTATCATGAGAGACTGATACCTGATCCTGGAGCTCTGAGGACTCTGTGGGTCTCATCAGAGACCTGTCAGGCCTCAGTGAGAAGATCTGCTTTCTTATGGTCCTATACATATAAGAGCAGGTGGATCTTTGACAAAAGACAGGAAACAAAGGGTTAACATGTTTAAATATTTCTGTTACCTTTTAATCAGATGGCAAGTGTGACAGAGACAAAGATATGTCATGATTGCACAAGTGGTTTAACCAGATTTTATTTAACCCTTCACACTCCAGCTTGTCAGGGTTTATACCTGCTTAAAAAGCACAGCGTCATGCAGGAGGTACGGATGTTCACTGGAGTAAGGAAAATGCAAAAGAGGCATTATAGTGGATTCATGATAGAGTACGGGTGTGGAGATTCTTCAAATTCACAGTTCAATTTGATTGAAACTTGATTTTTATGCACAGACGGCTGTGCAAGTCAGCACTTTTATATGCACACCAATTTTGCACTACTGTTTGGAGACGTACAAAATCTGATGTCTTTCTGTAAGAGCTTCGAAAAATTGAATAGAAGTTTAAATAAATAAAATATAGAATATGTCGTTCACAAGATTACCCCTGTTTCTACTTTCACTGATGGTTATCTATTTAAACCTCTTAAAGGAAGAATGTGCGACTTTGTGATCCAGTAGATGTCGCCCTTGAGCACCAGCATTAAACCAAAACAAACTGCTCGGTTATTCTGAAGCCTCCGCTCTCCTGCAGTGACACACCTCCAACCCCTCTCCACTCGCGTTCGCACGTGTTATGAATTAGAACGCACCATTAAGCGCATACAGCGGACAAAATTGTTCTTTGCTCATCCTGCATTGTTGGGTTAGCATGCTAATGTTAGCGCTCTGTAGTTAGCTCGTAGCTTCATAATGCATATAAATTGACACAGAATGACCGAGATCTAAACACACTTACATGACATCCAAATAAGCAGTGAGTATGTTCCCGTCCATGTAAACACGACCTGACAACAGTACAGCTGGCGGGACTCGAGCTTCTCACTCATTGTAGACTCAGAGAGACATTTACAGTGCAGAGGATATACCTGATTTATGTGTAAAATGTTGCACATTCTTCCTTTAAATGCAGAGTAACTTTAACAGGTAATTTGCCCTTATCTAAGGATGCATTTAGGAATAAAAAACAAGACATTTGGAAACAATTTAGAAATATAAATGTTCTTATTTATAACTCTATGGGAGTATTGGGTGTAGCAGCTTTTTAGGACTTCCCAGTTCAAACAATGTTTGTATGTTTTGTGGCTTTAACTCCTGGACTCACATCGAGTCTTCTTCACGTGTTGTATAAGTTTCTTACACTGGACAAAAAATAAATAAATATTGAAACAGCAAAGATAAATTCTCATTTCTTTAGTGTTTGGTTCTATTGACAGTCATTGGAATGATTTGGATGTTTTGGGGTTGGATTATAACTCTTGATAAAAATGTTTAAAGGTTTTGTTTTACTTTTAAATGAACCCAAACAAACCCAGAGATGCCTCTTTTCAATGATTTGAATTTGGACTGTAATATGATAGGTGTCAGAGTTACATATTGCTCCTTTAAAACAATGAGACTTATCCTCAAAGTGATTCTTTATTACTGTTTTAGCTCCAATAAATCATTTCTCAGTGAAAGCAAATATAATCATTTCATAAAAACAACGTGAGCTAACTTGGGTGGTCCATGACAAATGCACTCTACAGAAAAGGAGCATTACTGCGTATAAATCATCGTGTATTTATTGATAACATTTTAGTTTGTATTGAGACATTTAAACTGATGCACACGCCACTGCATTCAAGGTAAACTGCGGTCCCTCTGCCTCTTGATGGGCCTGTAAAAACAACAAAACTACCTCACAACCACATGAACAAAGGTTTTGAAAAAACAACTAATACAACCAAAGATCCATTTCTTAAATACCCATAATTAGGAAATGATATAAACAGACCAACAGGATCATTCGTGGTTACATAATAGAGGTTTCTTCAAAAACTGCGACCCTCCTCATGAAATGACTGACTCGTATGGATTTACTCTCCTGTAAAATAACAGTACAAGTGAAACAGTTTGAATCCACTGGAGGATGTCTGAGCCCCGTTTGTCCACAAGGGGGCAGTAGCACAGCACAGCTCTAACATCATAAAGCACAGCATCTCTTGCAGTGTGCTGTTTCTTGGTCGTTGTTGCTTGGAGCAAGGTTGTAGAGGACCTTAACCCAGCGGACCTATGGATTCTGTTCATTATGAGCTCTGATTATTAACACGCGTACGCCTCAAAGCCGGGTCAGTGTGTGTGTTAAGAGAGGTGCTCTTGTAATTACTCAGTAGGACATTCTTCTGCGCAGGCTTCTCCTTTAACCTCAGCGTTGGTGGGGAGGAACACACTTTCACGATCGATTCCTATCTCGTCCCGCATTCACCCCCCCTCCCTCTCCTGCTGTCTCAGCTGCATGCTGAAAGGACCTGTGTTAAACTTCAATCCTCCTTGAGTAGCGGCTTTAATGACAATCTTCTCGTCTTCTTATCGTTCAGGACTTCATCACACAGTTTGGAGACAAGCGGTCATGAAGTTCAACGTCAACACGAACAAGAATACAAAGTTTAACACGCTAACAGTTACGGTGCCGAGTCCGACTCTTGACTCCAAGATCTTAAGATGGCCCTGAAAACAGACAGACAACAGATGTTCTCAAGTTATTAAAGTGTCATTTTGCAACGCTCTTACACCACACACTAGGGTTGTCTCAATACCAGCATTTGAAACTTGAAAATTGTACAAATCAAACAATATTGATACCATGGCAACCAAAAGTTTCTATACTGGTTAGAGCTCTCAAGAACTGCCTTCAATGTTGTGCTTTGCCTCTGTGCGATGCCTGTCAGCACCTGTGTGTCCAATCTGACTCAAAGATCGTTTGCACTTACTGACATTGTTTGTGTTGCACTTACTCTCTGATGTACGTCGCTTTTGGATAAAAGTGTCTCCTAAGTGAATTGTATAAGTCCTAGGCACCCAATATTAAGTCATTTCTTGTCTTTTATTACCAAAAAATTGCAAGCAGACTCCTGAGACGCCAAATGAACCTAAGAAACGTTAGTGGTTGAACCTCTGAATCTCTCTGTCATATAAAGACTCAATCATCACTCCATACATGTGTGGTGGTGACTGTGTCTGCACAGACCCTGTCCTCTGGATTTTGAAGTTTTGGTTGACTGAACGTCTGTGAGCGAGGAGTGGATGTGTTTTCTCCAGCTGGAATAGACATAAAAAAACCCCCCAAAAAACATGCACATTTTCATCATGACAAACTCGCACAATTCCTGGAAACACAGAAGATATGGGGCTTAGAGGAATAGGAAGTGGAATATAAAAAAAACAATAATGTTTTGGACTGCAGAACTTAACCTTCTTAATGGGCTCTTTAACCCCTTAAAGTCTGCGTAAAATAGGACATGTTCAAAGTGAGGTTTGAGGTGATGTAAGAAACAAAAACTCAACAGTACACATGTTTTACCTGCACAATGTTAACTCACAATAGTCTCTAGTCAACTTAGCATTTACCCTGCAGTCAAATAAATGACATAAATCTACAGAAAAGTGTGAGAAACAATGAAAAAGTGTCACATCCTCACATCCTGGATGCTCATTGGACAGGAGCGTTGTTGTTGTTCCAGGTTGAAGGTGTTGAGCTGAGGACGCTGCACTTCTCCTTGATCTATACTTCATAGACGTTCTGTCAGTCCTGCAGCTCTCTGCTGTTTGAGAAGCAGCTCATTGATGACTCCTGTGTGTGTGTGTGTGTGTGTGTGTGTGTGTGTGTGTGTGTGTGTGTGTGTGTGTGTGCGCGCGCTGTTTGCTTTGGGCAGACTTCACGGCGCTGCAGTACTTAGTGACTGGATTAGTGCATCAATTAGGCAGCTTTTGGATTCATAGAGCCATACTGATTGATTTGAATGCTGAGAGAGCCTTGTGCAGGTTGTTTGTCTGAGGACAATATCAACACATCTGAAGGAGAAGAACTCTGATCCTTGACTCAGTCTGTGTCTGGTTGTCACTATGTGTGATAAAGAGACCTTGTTGGGGATGTCACTTTGTAAACATGAGATAAATGTAACAAAAAAAACATCTGAATATAAGTGGTCAAAGTGTCACGGAGGCAAAACTGTTAGGACAGAATTGATTAAACGTGATTCATGGATTTCTGCTCAGAGGTAACTCTAGTAGTAAAAATGTCATCTCTATCATAATCAGAACTTTTGACCCCATCTGGCTCTTAAGGCTCATGATCGATGGAGCTGATCCCAGATCAAAGCGCGTTAAAGACCTCTGAATATTTGTTTGGTGTTTTAATTTTTGTTTCTTGTCTTTAATTTTGATGTTGCAAATGGAGCCGCTGTGAGGCAAGACTCATTTCAGACTATCAATCAATCAATCATCAATCTAACAAAAGTCACCCACTACTACATAAAAGATGTAATTAACACAAATGTACACAGACAAATATAGTTGTTTCTGTTTCATTAGATTATAATAACAAACCTATATCATGTCTGCTCTGTACAGAAGTGCAATCTGTATTCTGTCACTTCTGTTTTCTCTTCTGTTTCCAGCACAATCCCAATTTAACATCTTCCAGATTCAGTGAAAACGATGCAAACCTCTCCTGAACTAGGACTGGGTATTTCACACAACCCCACGATACATATCATAGTATACATTACATTGATTTTGGATAATAACCATTTCCTACACAGAATTCACTACAACAGCTGTTCTTTATTGTTGAGAATAACAGCAGAAGCAAAGGGAGCTTTAAACACTTCACTTCCTCAGAGATCCTGGAAATACATTTAAATATTTAAATCCCAGCACCATGGCTATGGTGTTATTGTGAACTGCATCATAGATCAATTGTCTTTGCAAAGAGCACATGACGATATATTGCCGTATCGATTTTTTGAGCACAGCCCTATCCTGAACCCTGTTAAAACTATTAAACCATTTTTACACAACATAAAACACATCATAGGTTCACAAAGCTTTTTATCTGCATCATATAACCGGAGACAAAGAGTTCAACTGCTATTTAATTTGAAAGGTTTGCAGTCAGACATCCAAATATACATTTTTTAAAGGCAATGAACAAAGTACTGTTTGAAATATGAGCCTAAAGCACAAGTAAAACACTTTGTTTTCTATGCAAAAAAAGACTACATAGAAATGATCTGACCTCAACATCTCTCTTTTGGTTGAGGATTGTTCTTATCTTGAAGAATATAAAACGGTCTTTGTAAGCAACGTCAGCTTGTTCAAAAACAACCTCATGATGAGAACATAAAGCTAACTTAGTCCTTGTTCATCCCCTAAAACGACCAAACAGTACTAAAAATTTGTATGCATATGTGGACAGCACATTTCATGTATTTATATGACCCTGCATAAATTGCCTACAGTTCCCAAAATCAACATCAATGATCCCATTGTTAAGTTTTCTCAGCCCAACATAATCAAAAGCAGCCAAATATGGAAACACTGACATTAACTTCTATTGGGAAACAATGCAGGACCAGAGTAGTTACTGTCAATGAGTGTTAAGACCCATGCTTCAGCTTCTATGAACAGGTAAAAGGTGCAGGAGGATCTATCCACCGGCAAGAGAAGAGGGAACTCCCACACTCTGGTTTGACTTTCAATTTGCAATAAACTTTATGAGAAACACAACTTCCTAAGGACCGTTTACCTGATGGAGGTCTACGGGCCAAAACGTCATTTCTCTATTAAAGTTTATTGCAGGTAAAATGACGGCGTGCAGGAGTCTCTTTATTCACACATATTAAAGGAAAATCCAAGCAAACAACCAAAAATTCAGTTCACATGGAGGATATGTGACGCTTGAAGTGGAGAAATGTAATGCAGTTTAAACCATTTTATAACGGTGGTTCACGGTTTGCAGTTCTGTTTTGGGGTTTGCGTTTGGAGTGGGGTTCCTTTATTGAGTTTCAGGGGATCGGCTCATCAGAAAACCACTTTACAAAAAGGCTTCAGCGCTGAAACAACTGTGGAAGCAGAGGGACAGAGAGGAAGACATAAAGAGGGAACGGAAAGAGAAAGAGATAATTACAAGTGTTTTTATTATTATTTTAGTGTCTCTATCCACATTTCAGGGGTTAGGGTTATCACAAAACAATCATGCACACATTATGAATGAGAGACTTCTAATCACAAGCTCAAGTCCATTACTAACGGCTGCTTTCTTTACTTACAAGGCAAAAACAACTCCAAGTGCAGAGGAAGACAGGGAGTGAGAGAAAGCTCATACCAGAAGAAATATCGTCCTTCACCTGGTGTTATTTCATTATTTACATGATGTACTTATATCCTTTTTTTTTTTTTTTTTTAACAACTTTATTTTCAATTTTACATATTGTTCTATCAAAGTCAGATGAACATTCACATCAAGAAATTGTTAACCCTAATCCCACCCCCCACCCCCTCCAGGTGGCGTCCCCACATACATACAAAAACCCGTAGACAACAAGGCAATAACAACAACAAATAGAGGGTGTATTAACGTGCACGTAAGCACACATATATAGAGCAATATGCATCTAGATGTTGATCCTCTTAAGATAGCAATATACAAGTTGATGCCAGAGAGACAGAAAGGAATAAGATAGACATAACAATAATACAACACCAAGGAAAAAAAAAATAAAAATATAAATTCCACACAAAAATAAAACAAACAAACAAACAAAGCATTGGACATACAAACACAAAAATAACCCAAACTGGCATGTTTAGATTATGCTACTCGCAGTAACAGTATTCCAAACCCCTCAGGAAAAAGGGTAGGTAACAGCTCTGACAACCATAATCGAAGTCACCCAGCTCCTCTGTCACAGAGCCGATATATCATCTCAGGTTAAAGATAGGCCTCTCACATGTGTGATAAAAAGTGACCAAGTATTGTCATACTTATCCCCCAATCCACGTACGTCATATCTTAGTTTCTCCAGATCTAATCCCAACATTATTTCTCTGATCCAATGAATATAAGTGGGGGGAATCCTTCCTTTCCAATTGAGTAGTATTAAACGGCGGGCATGTAATGACGCATAAGCAATAGCATTTTTGTGGCGGCGTGAAAACATCGATTCATCACCAACTGCTCCAAAAGTAGCTGTTATTGGGTTGGGGGGTATCGTCCTACCAGATATTGCCGAGAGTGATTGGAAAACAGATATCCAGAAACTGTATAATGATGGGCATGCCCAGAACATGTGCCCCAAGGAAACAGGAGAATGGTGACACCTGGGACAAATTGGGGCCACATTAGGATATATTTTAGCTAACCTGTCATTAGAGTAATGCAATCTATGGACTATTTTAAATTGAATTAATCCATGTCTGATGCAGAAAGATGAGGTGTGTATTAAAGAAATAATGCTTTCCCAAGTATCTTCTGAGATGAGCTCCCCAATGTCTTCTTCCCAAGCTGACTTAGTTTTATCCCACGTATGGGGGCAACTATTCAAAATAAGTTTGTATATTTTTGATACTGCACCTTTATTGAATGGATTGACATTGAGAACTGAGTAAGCTAGGTCTTTAGGGGGTGGGCGTGGATATCCTGGGAAGTGTTTAGAGACAAAACTCCGAGCCTGAAGGTATCTAAAATAGTGTGAATTGGAAAGATTGTGGTCCTTGCACAGAAAACTAAATGACGCAAAGCTGCTATCAGTAAACAGATCCTGAAAAAAGACCAATCCGCTTCTACTCCAGACTGCAAAAGCCAGATCTAATTGAGATGGCGCAAAAAGATGGTTAGACATTATTGGGGAGAAGCCACATGTATTATTGAGGTTCAAATATTTTCTGAACTGGCCCCAAATCCTAATTGTGTTTTGAACCACGACATTCGTACTCAAATCCTTTGCTTTTACATTTAATGGGAGGGGGGCAGTTAAGAAGGAGATCGGGGAGACTGGGAGAGAAGATTGCAACTCCATATGAGCCCAAATAGGGCCTTCCTTATCCGCAAACGTGGTAATCCAATATGACATCTTGGCAATATTAGCAGCCCAGTAATAAAATAAAAAATTAGGCAAACCCAGACCACCCTCTGATTTGACTCTTTCTAAGTTTGATTTCTTTGTGCGTGCAGGTTTCTTGTTCCATATAAACGATGAGATCAGGCGGTCTAGCTGGGTAAAATAGGATTTTGGGAGAAAAATGGGCACCATTTGAAACAGGTATAAAAACCTGGGTAGTACTGTCATTTTTACTGAATTAACCCGGCCCGCCAGGGTAATAGGGAGCTTCGACCACCTATCCAGATCACTCTTGGAGCGCTCTAACATAGATTTAAAGTTGTATTTAAAAATGTCCTTGACTGAACAAGCTATCTCAACACCCAAATATGTAAATTTTTCTTTCTCAACTTTAAAGGGAAGATGGTCGTAATTGATCTGTCGCGCCAAATCATTTAGTGGGAATAACAGGGATTTAGACAAATTAATCTTGTATCCGGAGATATTCCTAAATCTCTGTAGTAAGGAGAGTAGGCAGGGAATACTTTCTATCGGATCTGACATTTGCACAAGTAAATCATCCGCGTAGAGAGACGTTTTATGGATCATGCCACCCCTTGTAATGCCCTTAATCCTATTATCTGATCTAATGGCAACTGCTAACGGTTCAATTGCAATGTCAAACAAAAAGGGCGACAGGCAGCAACCCTGCCTCGTACCCCTATGCAACATAAAACATTCAGAGATATTATTATTGGTTCGAACAGCAGCCATGGGTACAGAATATAAAATTTTTATCCAGTTGCAAAAAACAGGACCCAATCCAAACTTTCCCAAGGCGGCAAAAAGATAGTCCCATTCAATCCTATCGAACGCCTTTTCAGCGTCGAGACTTAGGATAGCCTCAGGTTGTACTGAAGAGTTGGGGGACAGTAAAACATCAAACAACCTCCGTACATTAAAAAAAGACTGACGTCCAGAAATAAAGCCTGTCTGGTCCTCGTTAATGATGGTGGGAATAATGGCTGCTAATCGCTGCGCAAGGATCTTGGTTAAGATTTTATAGTCGCAACCAAGAAGGCTGATTGGCCTATAAGAGCTACACTCTAGGGGATCCTTGTCCTTTTTCAATAGCACCGAGATCGTCGCTCGAGAGAATGTTGGTGGTAATTTCCCATTGACCAATGATTCATCATAAACAGATTTTAGTATCGGCACAAGTTTCTGAGAAAGTACCTTGTAAAACTCAATAGGGAACCCATCAGGGCCCGGTGCCTTCCCTGTTGGAGTTATTCTAATGGCATTTGCTATTTCTTCAGATGACAATGGCTGTTCCAAGGACGACTGAGAGTCCGAAGAAAGTTTGGGGACATCTAAAGAGTTGAGAAATGAGTGGATTTCAGACACGTTAGTGGCTGTCTCCGATTGATACAGGGCAGAATAAAATTGTTTGAACTGATCATTAATAATTTGAGGATCATTTGAAATTAAACCAGCACCTATATTGATCCCTTGGATCATCCGTTCAGCAGACTGTTGTTTAAGCTGAAGCGCGAGGAGTCTCCCTGCTCTATCTCCATGTTCATAATAAAGTTGTTTAGATTTCAAAATATTTTTTTCCGCCCTCCACGTTGAAAGTGTATTAAACTCGGATTGAAGTAGTAATTTTTCTTTGAAGAGCTCAGGTGTAGGCGAGCGAGCATAGCGTCTATCAACATCCGCAATGCTGTCTGTTAAATCCCTAAGTAGCCTAGAACGCTCCTTATTCCTTTGCGCAACATAAGAAATAACTTGTCCCCTGATGTACGCTTTCAGAGACTCCCACAGAATACTTCTTGAGATGTCTGGAGTGTCATTAAATTCAAGGAAAAAGTCAACCTGGTCATTAAGATACGTCTTAAAGTGTTTGCACGACAGCAAGTGGGGGTCTAGGCGCCAGGTGCGCTGAGGCGCTATATTACTAGGAAATATCAAGTCCATTTGTACCGGGCCATGATCTGATAGCACTATGCTATGGTATCGACTACAGGGTATCAAGGAGAGCAACTGGTCATCTACTACGAAATAGTCAATCCTAGAATAGCTATGGTGGACGGGGGAAAAAAAAGAGAATTGTTTCACATTAGGATTCTTTGCCCGCCACGGATCTGATAGGCCGTGAGAGCGAAGGAAGGAGTTAATGGCCACTGCAGATGTTGACAAAGTACCACTCGGTCTCGGGTTCGACCTATCTAGGTTGGCATGAAGCACACAGTTAAAGTCCCCACCTAACACAAGTTTATGGGAATTAAGATCAGGGAGGATTGAAAATAAATGTATAAAGAATTGTGAGTCGTCCCAGTTTGGTCCGTAAATGTTAGCAAGTATTAATGATGTATTAAAGAGTCTGCCAACTGCAACAACATATCTACCATTGCTGTCAGATATAATTTCCGAAAGTTCAAAAGGAATCCCCTTTCTAATCAAAATTGCCGTTCCCCTGGTTTTGTAATCAAAACGAGAGTGATATACTTGCCCGATCCACTTACATCTTAGCCTCTTTTGAGAGTTGATATTTAAATGTGTCTCTTGCAGGAATATGATATCAGGTTTTAGTGACTTCAAATGGCTAAAGACTTTGCTCCGCTTGACCATGTTATTCAGGCCTTTGACATTCCAGCTAATGAAAGAAATTGCATTACGCTTATCTATGCTATCTGGAGCCATAGTTCCATAAATGAGTATATGAACTGGTACAACACAACAGCAAAGCCTGCACAAATATGTATATGATTGGGTTAAAACATGTAATGAAAACAAAACTGCAAGACAAAAAACAAACAAAAACAGATAGGAAAACAAAAAAGAACCTCTTACCATCCTGGATCCCAAGGCTGGTCTTCTGTACCCCTGAGACTGCCTTAAACACACTCATCACACTCCTAAGCATATAACACATCAAGGCTAACCTAAACTCTCACACGAACTGTGCATGGGCAGAACAAAATGGAACAGGGCCCACCTAGCACCATATTTACAACATGTATAGCTACAGGTACTTAAATGATCACAGGCTGAGACATCTTTTAAATCTACATTAAGAGGATTGATATAACCACTCAGATATAAAATAACTAAATAAAAAATGTTACCCGCAATATATGAACAGTTATAAAAGTGGTTATAAAAGAGAGAGAGAGAAAACAAAACAAAAAAGATAAAAGAAAAAGATGGCTTAGTGAAGGCTACAACACAGATAAATAACCATTCAGTCTAAAGTGTAGCATTGTAATAAAGCCACCAATAGGCTAGTGGCTGTTCAGAGTTTAGACCACGAGAAATTGTGTTGAGTCTTTCTTACCGGAATAAGCCCATAGTCCAAACAAAAGATGGAACCAACTATATTGTGGTAAGTACTTAAGCATTTCGTCAGCCTGAGCATCAATATAAACATAAAGCATCAACAGTACCCGTAATGGCCACAAATTGAGGATTTTTCACTCTCCCTCCGTCTCCCGCGGACGCAGATTGGCCTCAATGTACTGCCTCGCCTTGGTCGGGTCTTCAAAAGATGTTTGCTCGCCAGCTGAGGTCGTGATCTTGAGTGTGGCTGGATATAGGAGACCGTATTTCACACCTTGACATCGGCGAAGTAATCCCCGAACTTCGGTGAAGGCCGCTCTCTTTTTCCTGACTGCCGCCGAGTAATCCGGGTAGATGTGGAAGCGCTTGCCGTTGTGGGAGATCGGTCCTGACCCCATAGCCTTCCGGAGAACGTCTACTTTCTCCTGAAAGTAGTGGAATTTAATAATTATGGGTCTCGGTGCATCCCCATCTTTCGGCCTCCGCTGTAAGCTCCTGTGCGCCCGGTCAAGCGTCGGGGTGTAGTCAAGGCTAAGTGTATCCTGTAGCAGCTGAGCAACAGCCTTCTCCGGTCGTATATTTCCAAAACCTTCCTCCACTCCGAGTAGTCTGCAGTTATCTCTCCGTTGTCGGGATTCCAAGTCGTCAGTTTTATCCACTAAGCGGGTTATCTGTGCTGACATGGTGACAACTTTAGCCTCAAGCTCCACGACCCGGTTAGCATAGCCGTTAGCCCCCTCCTCAAGATCCTCAAAACGTGTTACAAACGATGCGTTTTCCTTCCGCACATCTTCAATAACATTTCTAAATTCTGCACGCACGTTTGAGATTTCAGACCTCAAGTCCGCTGTCAGGTCGTCTATTTTTTTGTGCAGCTCACCTGTAGCCGCCATCACGGAGGAGTCAATCTTGGTTAGCACACATTGCTCCGTCCGTTTTAAGGCGGCCATGATTGTGTCGGCATCCGACAGAGGTGTCGCTCCTCCAGGTGAGTCCGCGTCTGGCAGGTCTGCGGCTTCGGGGCCTGCCTTTGACTTTTGAAACTTCGGCATTTTAGACGACTTAAACTTTCACCCAGACCAAAAAGCGATTAAATATAAAATCTTAGATATTTGAGACACAATCCTGCCCCAGGAAAGCGGGCAGGGAGAGCAATATTTAGTAAAAATGTCCTTTCCAAGCAGAGCTCACAAAACCACGTCCTCACATGTCGCTGCTCCCTAGCGCCCCCCCGTACTTATATCCTTTTGCAGGGATTCCAGTAAGAGACACTTGATTTAACAGACAACTGTCCTGGAACACCTTCAGAATAAAAGCATTCTGTACAAACACGGGAAGTTTCGACAATCACAGCGGAAGAGTAACCGTACTTTAGTTTTCATGCCTGTCACATATTCTGCAGCAGAAGAGGAACATATTGCTCACACAAGAGTAATGAAGCTCTATACATGTCTTTTATTTTAGCACTCAGTTGCAGTGAAAATAGGCCCGCCTTGTAATTTTTAAGATTTTTAGCATGCACGACGAAATGAAACCAAGCCTTCACGCAGCCAACACACGGCCAGACTGAATCCGGGATTACTATCCAGTTCTAGGAACACATCCATGGCGTCCTTGTCCTTAAACCGTTGTCAGTTCATTTTGGGTTGTTTGTGTAGTGTGTAGGAATGTACGATAAAAAATGACAAATAAGAGTCAAATTCTAATCGCTGAGACAAAACCATTGGGATACTCTCGAACCAATAGGGAGGGCTTCAGCTTTCTGCTTCTGTTGTTGGAAGTCATTACGTCTTTTCAGAGGACAAAAACAGAAGACAGAAACAGTGTGTAGAAAAATGTGTCTTTAGTAATTGTGAATAACTTGTAGTGTGACACAGCTTCGTGACAAGTAGGCTATCGAATCGTGACTTGAATGTATTGTTACATCACTAGCATTGTGTCATTTAAGTTCAGTTTTTAAAAGGGGTTTAAACTTGTAATAGTTTTCAGACATAATCTGTTGTTGTGTTCTCTGACAGTGATGAGGGTGAGCCACATATAAACAACAAAGACAACTGTTAGTGAGCTCATATTCAATATTAAACCCCCTCTCGTCACCTCTTCCCTCTAGACACTCCTCACTTTGCAGTGTGAACACACACGCACACACACACACCGTCCAGCTCTTATCAGTAACAGTGGGGGTGTCGATAAATAGAAGCATCCTCTGGGTCTTGTTATTTCCTCCTCTGCAATTAACGTTCCCATCTGCTAACCTGTGATTAACGGTGTTTACCGATACGCTGCGGCGTGTTCGACTGCTCCAGTAACAGAGCACACCTTCCTCCCTCTTCCCAAACACACCCTCATCCTCCTCCTACACACACCTTCCTCCCTCCTCCCATTTGCAGCTCAGACTGTCAACATTGGATTTATCAGAACTGGTCTCCTGGGATTTTTTGATCTGCCCACAAAAGTGAAAGATATTTAAGTTATTGTGCCATATGTTGCACCGCAGATTAACCACTGATTGTGTTTCTAACATAAGTATATCATAACAATTAAACGATCAAGATTAACGCACAGTTTCCCAGGAAATCTCTGAACTCTATGAAGTCCCTCTTGGCTTTCTGGAGGGATGTATGGAAGCTTTTTTTTCAGGTTTAGCTGTTGCTCCTTTGGAAGTCAGGATCTTGCCAGAATATTTACATTTCTGTATCGAGCTCAAGAGTCCCTAAAAGTTGAGGTCCTTTTAATCATCTAATTACCAATCCTGGATTCAGTGAGGTACCAAATTAGATCTAAAGGCAGGGTTGGTAATTTCCTCCAGATACACTTTTTAAGATTTTAGTTGAAACTGTCTTTAAGTCCTGACAGAAATTAATAACTCATGTGCTCTGAAAAAGGAATGAAGAAAATCCGTCATCTGTATCAGTTGTAAGCCTGTAAAAACTTCGACCAATGTCTGCCAGGAGGTACCAATCTGATGAACCAATCAGGCCTCCCTGTTTCCCTGCTCGCTCTCTCCCCCTTGCGTGCACGAGCCCAAACTCAAAGAGTGTCACCGATGACGGAGTTTATACTTTGAGTTTGTCGTTGGCCGTTGTGAGTAGTAAAATAGTCCCGTTATTTTTTACATGTATAATGATAAAGTTTGTTTATTTATTAATCAATAACAAATATATTGTATTTGAAAATATATTGAACACAGGTTAATAATAATAGTAATAGCTTGGATTTAGTAGAAGGGTGGCAGTAATAGGAGACAAAAAAAAGAAATAACACAAAACAAACAAATGAAGGAAAGAAGAAGGCTACCGTGCCCTATAGCCATTACCAAAACAAGAAACTTGCAGAGTCTCTGTCTGTCGGTCCTCCATTGTGCAGAAATGTCATCCCAGCCTTTCTTCCTCTGTCCTCAATAAAACACACAAACAAGCCTAAATGTGCTCCAAAATGAAATAGAAAAACTATAACATGATTGAAAACAAATTCATTTTAGCAAAAAGCTGTTTGTGTTTTGGATGTCTGGGGCCGCCAGAGTTCTGTCAAGTCAAAGTGGGGTCACGAGCCAAAAAAGGTTGGTAACCACGTTAAGGCAATTCAGTAAAACAGCTATAAACGCGTTGTATTCAATTGCACCAGTTAAAAATAACAAATGTCTCCTGTGAAGATTGTCAGATTTCAGACAAATCCCTGCATTACACGACTACCCTCCAATGTGCAGGCGTTAATAGAAGTTTAAATCATGTAAACTCTTCACATCAGTCTTGTCGGTGTTTTAATGATCCTGCCTGTTACCCACTGGGTCTGAAAACAACACGCCACAGACGTGGCGAGAAATCCAACCTGCAGCATTTCCAAACACATTCAGTCAGAGCACTTAAAGGTAAATGAGCCTTCGTTGTCCAATTTGCAAAAATGTAATGAGAAAACGCTGCTTGCTGAGCGGAGATCGTAAAACGGTGACGTAGCAGAGAGGTAAATGTTGTACAACATATTAATTAGGCAGAAATCATACTGTTTTATTGGTCGCTATGGTAACTAATTGCCAATTAGCTGAACAAAAAAAAAAGTATTTCTCATGCCTTCATGTAATATTGTTATATCCAGACAATACAGCTTGAATCCTCCTGCTTCTTCACTGTAATAATGGTGTCAATGGTTTTTCTTATTTTATTTTGATAAGACTAATCAGTGGTCAGTCAACATCAGTAAATCACGCACACACTTACACGATGAATCGTGTGCTCTGAAAATCCAAAGTCCAAAGATGCACGTCATTCAAAGATTTGACAGAATTTCATGAAAGCTCTTAAAACAAACACCATCCAAGGACAATGAGATTTTGTTGGGTTTAAATTCTTAAGTATTTCAAAACTATATCCAAACTAAATGGAAACAAGTCCAGGGCCGTTACGTTTGTGCATGCGGAAAACGATGGAGACACATAATGGGGATGTTGAGGAGAATGTGACCCTACATACCACCTACTGTGTCACTGCTTTTTTTTTTTTTTAACATGATGTTTGAGTTTAAACTAATAATAACCTCCTAAATCTGTTCATGACATCCCTCACATATGGTAGATACAAACAGCCTGAGCTCTCAGGTGCATTACGTTCAAGTTCAGTTTTTTTTTGGCCATTGGGCTTGTTTTGTTAATTGTTGTCACACAAGCCTGGCAACCCTGGCTAGCTTGGAAGATGGAAGGGCACACGTTTACATTTAGTGGCTGGAAATATTCCCATAACTTTAGTTTTGTCGAGAGGAAAGATGACAAGATCGTTGTCAGATGTAAATTGTGTCCCGGTACTAGGACTCTTTCAACTGCAAAAAACACAACCTCAAACCTCCTTAAGCACTTTACACAACGTCTGACGACAGCACAACAACTTGAAGCTTGTGGAAATAAACCCCACCGACCAGCCCTCTGCAGCCGTGGAGGATAGCTGTAGCCCTACAATGCCTACAAAACAACCAAGACTGGATTTTAATCATGGACAGCTACAAGCGAAAAAGAACTAATGAAACTTGTGGCTTTTTAAGAAAAGTAATATAACGAGTAGTGCCACATATTACTGTTGGCAGGGAGTAATAAGTAAAGTAATGATATTACTTTTAAAAAGAGTAACCAGTAATGAGTAATATATTCTTTTTTTCAGTAGCGAGCCTAACACTGGCTGCGACCTCACACATGTGAAGAGCACTTTTATCACGTTTTTACATCTCGATCATATCAGTGAGTGTGAGACATAACCTCTTCAAACAGAAACAATACGTAAACATCTGTAATGTTTGCAGATTGTTGATGCTTTCTGACAGCAGCTCAGCTTTCTCAAGGTTGCTGGTTTTCTCGGCTTTTCATTGGAAATTGATTGAAAAATTCCTCAACAGCTCAACTATTGATTTCCCTGTGATTGTGGGTGGGCAAGAAAAGCCAAACATCCTACGCTGGGAGACGCAGATCGAAGTCAGCTGTCTGTGCATTTAAACACACACAGTTTACACAATGGCCTGCATGATAAGTGTTCCTATGTGCGTGTTGGGTTATTTCCCTGCAGCTGTAGTGCAGGAATGTGTCTCTCTTTGTGATGTGGGACTTGTTTACTCAGCTCGCAGCACGTCTTTCTTTCCCTGAAGACGTCTGAAACGAGGTCAGGGTTGCAGACAAACATTTACAATGAAGACACAGGGTCACCTTCAAAGACACTTTTAGATATAAAAGTTTGGTTTAGGACAGTCAACAAAGGATGTACACACACACAACACATGCACACACACGCAGAATAAAAGAGACACACATGAAAACCAACAGTTTGTGAAGTTAGCCTGTCGGTCCCAAAAGTAGAGTCAGAGGAGTTTGATGGAAACCAAATAATAAGTAGAAAGAAGAATAAATACAAGTAAAAGAAAATCTAGAAAATAAGTAAGCAATATACATCCAATGACATAGAAATATAAATACAGAATAATGACATAGATATACACGACATAGAAAAACAAGCACTTTCATTTGTTTTGTTTTTTACATTTCTTCATTTATTACTATTCTGGATTTATTTTAGGAAGGACTCACCCAGTGCCAGTTGATTGACAGCCTGGCTCAAAAACAACAAGAACAACATTATAACACAAAAATGACTGGGGCAGTGGTTGCCTCACAGCGAGGATGTTCATGGTTAGAATCCCTGTCTGACAGGAGACTCTCTGTGTGGAGTTTGCATGTTCTCCCCATGTTTACTGGTGTTCTCTCCGGGTACTGCGGCTTCCTCCCACAGTCCAAAGACATGCTCGTTAGGTTAACTGGTGACTCTAAATTGCCCGTGGGTGTGAATGTTAGTGTGACTGGTTGTCTGCCCTGTCAGCCCTGTGATTGACTGGCGTACAGTCCAGGGTGTACCTCACGTCTCGCCCAATGACAGCTGAGATTGGCTCCAGCCCCCCCGCGACCCCAAATGGGAAAAAGCGGTAAAGATAATGGAAGGATGGATGGTATAAATGACATATTTCAAACAAATAGCTAAATTAAAAAATAATAATAATAATAATAATAAAGAAATGTAAACTAAAAGGCCAAATTAAAAATCCCTTTTTATTGTGTTTTATTTAAATGATTGCATTACGTTTTTCTTTTATGGATTTATTTCCTTATTTCCTAATTGTTCATTTTATTCTTAATTTTTTTTACCAAATCAATAAATCCTTGACATAAGCCCCTCCCACTGAACACTACAGTGGTTAGACGGATCATGTCTTCTGTCGGATCGTTTTTTGTGATCGGCCAAAAAGTAGAAAATAATTGTTTGTACTATATACTTTACTATTCCCCAGCCAGCCATGACTCTCACTGTGCATTGAAACATCATTACAGATCATAAAACAACTTCATTCATCTTCGTAATGGATCAAGACCTCCATTTCCTGCTCCACATACAAATTGCTAAAATCCCAGTAATCAAAAATCCCTCTTTATTTATCCTTTTATGTGGTTCCTGTTCATCTTTTAGTGCCTCTTTATCTTTGCATCCCCTCTCCATGCTCCTTGTTTAATCTCCATCTAACTTGTTGTAACTGTTCCAGCTGTTGTTGCATTTAAAGTTGAATAACTCCAAAATACCAACCTCTTCAGCCTCTTCAGCACTCCTAATTAAAGGAGCCAATCTTTGGATGTATTCAGTCTTTGATTTACGAAAGATTGAGAGAAGAAAGGTAAAACCAAACTGCACCTGAGCTTCAGGATGAGAGCCCCCTCAGCCCAGACCCCATTTAGATTTGTACTCTGAGGCCTCCTTGTAGATATTTGAGGAGTTTTAAATCAGGTGGCTGCTGAAGATTGGCTTCAGAGCAACCACCTGGTGCACCCCAGCTGTTTTACAATGTTTCATCCACAGTGCCATGCTCTTCCAAACACACATTTGATTTTAAAATAGGGTTAAATGGGTACAAATATTGTCTTATAGGTCATACTCTGCTTTTTCATACATTAAGTTCTGGAGTTAAACATGGAGTGTCTCCTTTTGGGGTTTAAGGGAGAATAAAAGTGCAGAATTTAAAACAATAATACCAGAAAAATACACATTTAGCCCCAAACTTAGAATATATATTGGGAGTAAAAATCACTTCTAACATAAAATTGAGAAACACATAATTCAGTATCAATATCGGCCTCCAACACTGCCTTAAATATGGTGTCGGATATCACAGAGTATGGCAGGCCATAAAATAATGTGATAGCATTACTAGTCCGCTCCAAAACAGCAGCTAGTTTTTTTCAATTAATAGTGAGTGTAATGTTAGTCAAAGCCAGAAAAATGTAAGAAATCAGAGTTTTTCCCAGCATTATTATGTATGTATTATTTGGTGGCATTTTAAAGCTCCTGATCATAAAAATAATAAACAGAGGCTAAACTATGGGATGCTGCAGCAACTCATTTCCTCACTGATTTACAGTCAATTAAATGCAACTAGTCCAAAAATCTAAAGATAAGAAAACACAGGGAAAAGAGTCGAAATTGATCTGAAATGTTTTATGTTGTGGGGAAGCATATCTTGTGCTGTCACTGTTGAGATGAGCCGTGATAGAGTTTCAGACCGAGCATGATCACAGCGTCTGCGGGGAAACAATGTCAAATTGATTTGGCTGAGTTTGGCTAACATTGCACAGCTAGCTCCACAGGACTTCAGTCCTCCTTGCAGGGAAATGTTCATTGTCTAAATCAAAATACTGCTAAATCGCATAGCGCTACAAGATGTCATCCGTCCACTGTGTTGGTTTACATCTTGGAAATAGAGCGGGGAGAGCAGGCCCATTAAACCGGAGCAACAGCCCCAGCTAGTGGTGGGTGGCTGCATTACAGCTTAGACCCAACATTCAACCAGCATTGTGGGCCTACATTAACGGAAACATTATTAGTTTAATTGGCTGGTAATTCTGGTGCCAACTAGCGAGGGTGAAGATATTCAGTTGTTTAATCACGCACATGCCCAGTGTAAATTTCCAAAATGCTATGCTATCACTGTTAAAGCACTTTGAAATACAAAAACAGAGGGGAGGCATGTTTGTATGTTTATTAGAGTTCATTCTCACCACCAACAAGTCCAGCATAACAGCCTGGCCAGTGGCCCAATACTTTAACTGCATGACCCAAGGTGTTCGATTCCCGTGTTGCTCAATGTCAACTTATTGTAATTAAAGTTTTAATTTATTTTTGTATTTAGTTTAGTAATGAATGATTCATAATCAGTTATCAATAAAGAGAATAGGAAAGAAGCACGATAAACATTTGTCTGTATACACATATTGATAGTATATACAAAACACATACCGTGCGTGTGTGTGTGTGTGTGTGTGTGTGTGTGTGTGTGTGCCTGTGTGTGTGTGGCACTGAACACACCACAAACTGGGAATGAGCAGATGAGGAAGTGCCATCAATATCAGTCGCTAGCTATTGATTCGCTCATTGATTGTGATTGTATTGTACAGAATAGGAGGGGCAGAGGCAGGGCTTGTGTGTTCAGGGTCACAGGCGGGCACAGTGATGGGACCGTAGAGAACTAAGAACCACAGAGTGTTTTATTTTTAACTCTCAGTCAGAGTAAAGCCTTCAGTCGGGACCTTGATTCATCAGGCTGCACTGTTAGTTCAGCAGGTCAGTATGAGAGGGGCAGTTTGTGATGTACTCTGTACTGAGGCATCTCACTTTAGGAATGACTAAGCAGATATTTTTTTGTCTTGCAGAATTTGGCTTCTTGTACTAATTGAGCCATATGAAAAAAAGTATGGTAGTGGTTTTCGTACATGTGAAAACTCAGCTTTACCTGGACTTTTTTCCTGCCAGCCCCCTTGGAAATTTTTCCGTCCAAGGTCATGGGGAGATGATAAAGCAGGAAATATTTAGGAAATTTCATCGTGAGCAAACCTGCTTCACCTGTTCAGTGGCTGCTAACTGACGCTATCAAAAAACAAAACAAGCTTAAAACAAATAATTTACAAATCAAAACCTGTCAAAATAGGGGCCAATTTTCAAAAACACCAGAATGCCCGTCCAACCTGCAGAAACTTGTAGATTCAAATTTATTAAAAATGCATTGTTTCATGTAACGGATAGCCTAGCAGCTATGTGCGTGCGTCCCATTTGCAGAGGCTAAAGTTGTCGCCGCAGCAGCCCTGGGTTCTAATTGGACCTCGGCCCGTTGCTGCATGTCATCCCCTACTCTCTGCTCCCACCATTTCCTGTTTCCCCTCAGCTGTCCTATTCAATGAAGGCAAAATTGGCCCAGAATATAATTTAAAAATTGCATTGGCTAAGGGCCATATTTTGATATGAATTATCCAATTAATTTATCAGATGTCGTCTCACTGAGTATTTAAAAATGTCATAGTATCCCATCTGATGGCAAGTTACCTCAATATGGACAAATGCATTAAGCCAGTGTTCAGATATTTCCATTCCTTGAACTAAAGAGAAGAACAACTTAAAAATAAGTTTACCGTAGCATAGGCCTACCGTCTACCCCTCTGCTGCCTTTTCCACCAAAAACACTACAGGGAGCAAAGCGCTGATTCATCAGCTTCCGGCTCGGGGCCTTCAAAGCTTGCTGAAAACATGTCCAGGTCGAGTGTCTGACTTGTAAACTTCAGGGCTTTTGATTTTGTTGATCCAAGCACAAGTTGTAACAGTAGAGCTGTAAGAATCTTGAGCTCCCAGCCGTGTTTCTCAAGACAAGCAATTACACTCGTACACCTTGCCACACTCATTGTTGACCCCTCAAGAACTTCAGTTTCTGCACACACACACACACACACACACACACACACACACACACACACACACACACACACACACACACACACACACACCTAAATGCTGCAGTCCTGCCCTGAACCAGTGGCTCTCTCTCCTTTAAATCCTTGAACTGTCCGATCTGAAGAGGCTAAGCTACTTGTTTTTCATTTGGTTCTGCTCCTCTGGGACCGCTGCACCCAAAGGACTGTCAGAGGTTCTAATGTAGGCCGCTCAAACTGGGCTTCAGCAGGCTAAAGGGTTTCTGGGTCATTTCAAAGATCAATTATTCAATATGTGTGGAGCTAGATGGAGACTCTTATGACATCACTGAAAACAAGCTTGCTTGCAGACATGACCTTGTATGACGTGTCGCCTTACGGGACCCCAATCCAACTTCCTAATTGGTTTGATAAAAACCTGTGTTTTAAATGCTGGGTAGACCCGTTTAAGCCCCTCAGGAGGCACACCACCTGTTTTACAAATACATTTGATCTCATTAAGAGTGCTGAAAACGCTACACTTAACTTAAAGAGAAAGCATCAGTCAGTCAGGGGACACAGAGTTTAGAAGATTTATATTAACCAGACAAACTACATGATTATTTTTTAACTCCCTGAGCTGTGTTTTCTGTGTAATATGCTCTGTAAAAAAAGTTTTCATATATTTGCATATCAGAAAATACATGAAACACAACCTGCAAAAGGATACTGTATATCTGTGAAATGCTACTTGAATTGTTTTAGGGGGAATTTAGGTGTTTTTACAGCACAACGAATCAGGATATCTCTGTATTCGCTGAACTTTGAGCAGAAATGAATCATGTTTTTATTTTAAGTTCATTTAAATTGTTGTTTACCAATTATAGCTGATATTTGCCTTTCAGAGATACAACCAAATGGGGTTCATGTTATCGGATATGAGCTGATATGAAACAAACAAATTATATAACACATAAAACAATGCACAGGGTGGTTTAGTTTGTTTCGGTAGAGGGCGCTCTAACTCCACAGTGTTCATTCCTCTCAGCCCTGTCTGCAGCTCATGGAGCACCTACATCTACTGCCTCATATGCAGCAGTAAACAAGTAGGTCTTTGACATGCCTGTCTTATGTCTACTGTTCCTTAATGTCAGTGCACGGAATTAAAAAGCCCTCTCACCAACCGTCTTCTGTCTGACCTTGGGGACTATCAAAAGACCAGTCCCCTTGGGAACACAGTTAGCTGCCATTAGCTATACTATAAGTTAGCAGCAGCACCTTAAAGGTATAATATGTAGAACGTTTACATTAAAATATGTAGATTAATTAGAATTGACTAAACCCATGTTATATATTTTTTCACCTCAAATATTTCCAACAGTTATCAAAGCCAGAGAATTTTATAGTTGTAACGTGACGTGTCTTGTCTGCAGCCGTCATGATGAGCCGCCATGACAGACACGAAATGTTGATCGTTGCCAAGGAAACACCGGCTGTTACGTCAAAGACCGCTGCATGCCTAAGGAAGCGGGAGCTGCTACTGAAAGCTGCCTTACTGTTGCTGTGTGTGCTGCTGTGATAAAAACGTCATGTCAATTATACTCCGATACATCGTCAGTAAACATTTTTTTTGTCTTTCTCAGGTCTGTTTCGCCGGGGGGGGGGGGGGGAGTAGCAGAGAAAACTCCCATGATTCCCCGCGAGCATCAATATCATCTTTTGTTATTGTTTGATTGAGAGCCCCCTGGCGGCGTATTTTACATACTGTGTTTAAAGTCTGCTCTACCCTGAACATGAAGCCAGCGATCACACAACATATTCTTAATGAAGTTGTTTGTTCACCAAGTCAGCTATGGTGGTTCTTTTGCAGAGTCATATTAGTGTTAAATTGGACAATGTGTAGAAAGGTAATCGTTAATCTTCCCTTCCAGTATTGTTTCGGTTTAAATTAATACCATATTGGTTATAGGCTCTAAATAGGATTAAGCCCGCTGAAAAAAACCTGGTGATTACTGGAACTTTAATGGTCAACCTGGCAAACTCCTCTTGGTTTCATTCACGACTAATGTGAGATCTATAAAGCATATCACTTATCAATAATCACAGCATGTAAAGTTTCAAAAGCTGGGTTACTTAAACATTTTAGCCGTCTTAGCTTCCCCTCTGCAGCTCTGATGTCATTTTTGTACCACATGAGGAAAAAATCAAATCAAAAACGGACTGTCCTGGGACATGGACAGGAGTGTGTCTGTGTTTAAGCAAGTGATGCTGCAATGATCCCATCCCAGTAAAACAACACCCACCCACACACACTCAAACTGTCTATTTCACCCCTCTGCAGCTGTGCGAGCCGTCCTGCTTCCCTCTGCCAACAGTCAGTGTCACAGAGCAGCGGCGGTTGTGGCGGTTTTTGAATTAAAACTATTGCCTGAGGCCCTCTGTTAACTTATTATGGAAAACTGAGGCACACACACACACACACACACACACACACACACACACACACTCCTGTCTTTCGATAAGGCTTGTACCCTTGTCAACAAGCACACAGTTTAATTAGTGTTGATTGTTGTTGGCGTGTTCAATAGTTATTAATTAGAGCGGGGAGGGGTCCCAGGCTTGATTGCACGCCCGGAGCTGTGAGGCATTGTGTTGTCTCACACTCAGAATAACAGAGATGCTGTTAAAAAAGAGTGGTGAGGGTCGAGAGGGTGGGGGTTCTAACCCCTCAGGTATCGACTGTTAAACTAAGAACATATAAAACAGCGAGATTTGAACAGGAAGTGTGCTGCTACTATTACTTTATTTCACCCAATAATATACAAATTGTATTCTAGGCAGTTACCTGTTCAGGAACAAGAGCCACAGTTGACTTTTTTTTCATAATTGCAGAATATTACATCGTTGATATCGTTACTCAGAGCTCCCCCTAGAGGCCTGGAGATTACTAAATCAGTCTCAGCATTATTTTCTGTTGCGTTTCTTTTCTGAGTTTGTGTTTTTGAATTTTTCTAAATGTATGAAGGACGTGCAATTTATTTCAATCATTAAGACAAATTAAATGCATACAAAAAGTAACAACAAAACCCCTAAAAACCCCTTTTTTTGTACTTAAACATTATTTAACTACTGAGATACAAGAATCTCTTTTACAAGGGAGTCCTGGACAACAGCACAAAAAAAGTTCCACACAAAGAACAAACAGTCCATAAACAAAAACTACACACATTGATACATTAGAAAAGTTCTAGCAGTAGCACATGTGCAAACCCTGGTTCAAATAAAAGCCACCGCAAAACAGAAATGATGATTCAAAACATTTGCTGGTTTTGTACACAGAAACCTGTAGAGTAGGAGACATTAAACCAGGTTCATCTAAGGTTACTGAAAAAACAACAACACACAACTCCTGCTAGCTAACAGCTGCCTGCTAGCTGTATCAGAATCAGAAACATTTGTTAATCCCAGGGGGAAATTCGGCGAGACAGTAAAGTACTAGAAAGTAAGAAAACGAACGGGAGCAACTGTAACAGGCAGCTTGCACAGTCGGCGCATGTGCACTATGATGGAAGCTAAGGATTTTAGCCAGAGGCAAACAGCATGTGACACAAGAAGCTGTCTTTAGGGTCATTATATGCTTAAAATATAAACAAAGCTTTTTTGGATAGTTCTCTTCTTCAACCTGGTCATTCTCCCCATCATCATGTCTGGCGTCATGATTTCCTCCATTATGTTAGCAGTTAGCTCATCATGTATTAGCAGCCTTTAATTAGCAGCCTTTAAATTGTCCCCACTGACACCACCTTCCATGGTTTAGTAACATTACACAAATGAAAGTTTTCATAATAGCTAGCTTGAAAACACTTAAACATCTAAAAAGTATGATAATTTTCTGAATATAATTCAGATAATACATATTCTGTTCATAGCTAAAATACTTTGAGCAGGGTGGGTTGGGATGGGGGGTGCTTGTTTAGTCTTTTAAGCGGTCTCTAGACCCTACGAGCCCCTACCCGCCATGGCTGTTGTCTGTGGAAGTAGTGACAGCTTAACACGATGTATTTGTTCATTGCATTGCTGTTTTTCATGGCATTTATTCATAAATAAGATGCGAAAACAGTAGAATACATCTGCTGATATCCTGCATGTGGAATCTGTCTCAGCATTGAAAGTCTTTCTGCCAACCCGACTCCCCCTCTGCAGGCTGTGTCCTGCAGAGCTGCACTCGTATTGACCTCCCTCTCAGTGCTGCGGGGCTGACACTTCATCAAGAGGCCTTGTGACAGAGCAGGAGTGACGAGGACCATCCTCCCCCTGCCGCCTCTTCCTCTCTGTCCTGCTCTTGATGTGCCTTTTGTTTGGTGCCTAATGACAGCTGTGATGGAACCGTCATGCTCTGTGATCACACCGGCTCGCTGCCCGGCCTTCTTTCTGCTGCCACCGCTCGCCTCGCTCTCTGTCTCTATCCACCCCCAGCAGCAATCAAAGCGCTCTGCAGGTCAAACACAGCCCTGCATCCTCACCTTATCACCTCTCATCTAAGGTGGCAACACATCAAATCTCATTTCGAGTTTGTTTCTTAAAATATGCATCTGTGTACACACATGTTTATGTATATGCTGCCATAAGCTGCAGACAGGGAGGCCCAGTGGCTAAAAATATCAATTTCTCCAGCCCAGGAATCGTCTGGAGGGTTCATTGGAAACTTGTGCAGCTGGGTGCGTTTCCTGCTGTTCGCCTGAACACATACCCTCATTCGGAGACGGTGAGCAGCTCTGCCTATTAAAATGTAAATTCCCTCTCGGTGCAGCGGCAGCAGAAGCAGTGACGGCGGCGGGCGGGCCCAGACGGGGATGCAGCGGGGTAGGAAGGGGAGGCTGGTGGGGGTGAGAGGTGTATGTGCTATAGGCAGGATCTGTCTTTCAGCATGCAGATAGGCAGCGTGTGGCAGTGTGATATGCTCTGCTGTCAGGCCCTTCAGCGGATTTCAGGGCCCGAGATAGAAACAAAAGGTGACGGGGCCATTCCTCTGATGCAAGCTCGCTGTAATAGACTTTATTTTTATTTTACTGACTGTGTGCAGGCACTTTGCTTATATTTGTCTGTGTCTTTATTTGCATTTATAAAGCAATCATTTAAACCCTTTTAACATATGCTTGGTTTTCAGTGAATTTTAATAAATAATAATAACAATATTTTTACAGCACCTTTTATACTTGAAATCCAGCTGGGATGAAAGAAAAAATGTAAATGAAAACAAAGAGAAGGAACATTAAAACAAGGACTGATTGCCAAAATAATAAGATGGGACGTACATCCAATCGTTGACACGGTATAGAAAAATAAGAACATGTTTTCCTGTGTCTATCTGGCACTGAAGAACAGGAAGCAAACATGCATTAAGCTGAGCACATCAAGACTAGACCACACAGTGTACAAATATAGATTGAATAACAGAAGTTTTACTTCCTCTTACCGCCAGGTGACGCTATGACAATGACTGAATCTTTGCATGTAGATGTGTTCAGTTCGGGGCTGCAGTTGATCATGTGCAGTTTGGGGCAGAATAGACACTGTATGCTTGAGGTGGCGATACGTCCGCACAGCCGTGCTCTATTTTTAAACAACTATTATTCAGGTTTTGTCCAAGAATGTTACGTGGATCAGATGAATCACCTGGGTGATGTTTGTTCTGCTCAGACCTCTGTTAGTTGACCACAATTACAGCACAATTAAAAAATATATCAAAGACTATTCTAATATCTGGACAGGAAAAAAAAAAGCAAACTCAGAAACAATGGGTCACAGGTTTTGCCATTTTTCACTGAAGTGAACGCGCCTGACCTGAACAAGTGTGAATTTTCTGAACTTGTCTGTGAGAACAGTTTTACCTTTAGCCTCTGAAAAAAGAGTACAATCAGATAAAGAAAGCTAAACGTTGAAAACAAACATATTTACAGTAAACATATTTGAATGTGTAACATTACTTTCAAGGCTTTGAGAAGGACTAAAGAACTGAATCAGAGAGTGCGTAGAACATATTTATTTAATCATTGTAATAGCTCCCCTCCCCTTCATTAAAAGACTGTTTGTCTTTTATTGTTATCAGAAGTTTTACTCGCTGCAGAAAATCTTAAAGAAATGCAATAAGTTGTTTCTGTTGTTCTATTTACATTTTGTTTAGGTATGATACTTGAAGTGATGCCTGCAAATATTCAAATGTATTTAATATATATCCGTCCTCGTTCTATTTTAATTTTGACACTTCTCCTCTATTTAATGAAATCCCTTTTTCCCTGTTGGTGTGTTCGTCATCTTGTGGATATATTGAACATTTTCAAACCTTTGCAGCTCACTTTCTAACTATTCCCTTCCTAAGGACAGTGCTCAGACAAACACAAATTCATAAATTATCAAAATGAATATTCTAAGACTCGTAGTAATAACTCAACAAAGGAATCCTTGCTCTAATTTATATTTTTAGCTTGCTTACTTTAGCTTGGATAAATCTTCAATCACCAAAATGATGAGAAACAAAGACACGAATAGATGAATGATAAGAGCATCATTTTCACTGTCCCTATAGCATCATGTGTGAGTTCTCTGTATGAACCACTAGATGGCGCTGCGATCATACTGCAGGCAGCTCACACGCTGACCCTGTGCACTGACTACTTTTATAACCTCCATCTCAGTGAACCTCACACAGCTGGCTGCTGCTACTGTATTCTAAAAACTGACTTTGCTTGCATTCAGTATTTGTTTTTGGTTCACATCTGACACATAAGAGTTAGTTAATAAAAGGAAAAACCACAACAATAAGCCTTACATTTGTCTGCTAATTTGCTTAAAGCTTATTTATTTATTAATTTCAGGCATCCTGCCCCTGAAATCTTCCTGACTTTCTTGGTCACTCATGCACCTCACAGCGGGAGACTATCAGCGTCAGACGGGAGGAGGGGTCTCAGGAGGCAGTACAAGAAGGACGGTCATGAAGCAATTTATGCCTTTATGTCCAAGTACTGTATATCAATGCTACGTGTAGTGTGACCTTTACAGTATCAACAAAAGAGCGGAGGAGAACATACTGTCGAACAGATAAAATAGTCGAGCAGTTTTATTACATGCATGGAGATCCCACCGAACGATGGTCATGCGCTGGTCTAGGAAAATCTACTGGGGGGGCTGACAGCAAAATTCCAGTTAAAATTAGGAGTGAAAAAGTGTTTACGTTCACACATGCAGCTCACCCCAAAAAATTCAAGAAGTTTTGTGGAATTTTGTGCATGTGTGAAAGCACCAACAGATCTAAAAGTCGATAAAATAAACACTAAGAATAAAAAACAGAAAATGGAAAACATGAGTAAATTTAGTACATTTGCTAAATGTTGCTTCGTGCGTGCTCATGGTGGATTAATGTTGTGTCTATTTAACGTAATATAACAAACAGTATGGTCTTTTATCTGCTCTTTTTTCAGGTGTCTTGAGATAACATTTTTATGAATTGATACTGTACAAAAATTTGATTGAAACAAATCATTTAAAATTAGAAACTGAATCTAAAAAAAAAATTAAAGATGGTCCTCAGGATTATTTTAAAGTGGTCAACAGAGGTAGAAGTAGTTCATTATATTTGACTTTAGAGTTTTTTTTTTATTGTTTTGCTGCTCATTAATTAATGATAATTAATAAATGACTCGTGTGTCTGTCGTTGTGTTAGCACCTTGCAGTGGCTCTTAATTCACAGGCCTTTACTTTTCGTATTTGATCATGTATTGAATCACGAGTTTGTTTTAAGTCTGGGTAAGATCAGTGGAGGAAATCACTTTCTCAATACTGATTAGCAGTCTTACACTGAGTCTTTTAAAACTGCTGCTTGAACCTGCAGCACATGCACACTGAGCTGGTTTCTCCAAACACAGTCATGAGGATTATTCCTTCAAATGAAAGTAAAAAAGTAGAATGAAAAACTATTTTCAGAAAAGAACAAGAGAACAAAAATAGAATTGAATGGAAATAACATGTATTTCATAATTAGTTCCTACGCTGCAAAAGTGCGAATAGTCAAAGCAAATGTGAGGTGGTGCAAATCCAGCAGTTTGTCCAGTTTTCTCCAATTTTAATTTATTTTAAGATTTATTTTTGGGCTTTCTGCCTTTATTTTGATAGGACATAGAGTAGGAAATCCAGAGAGAGAGTTGGAAATGACAAGGTTGACAGGAGCTGCAGGTTGGACTTGAACCCAGGCCACCTGCTTGGAGGACCTAACCGTTAGGCCATCAGCGCCCCAATTTCCCCAAATTTGTGTGGCACACATTTAGGAGAGTCTCTTTCAAATATGTTTCAGCTTGAGTGAAATTCCTCTTATTCTTACTTTATTTAAAAACAGAGGGTCTCTTAGCTTTCAACTCGATGCTTTAAAAAAAATCTTTACACACATTCATGATCAGTACAGCCGAACATAATCTTCAAAAATAGAACAATGTGACGTCCAGATGTACTCCAGTAGTGTAAAGACTCTTCTGATATTTCTGCAGTGACCACAGGGATTTCTTTGCCTTGGCTCTTTTTAGCAAAGTGGAAAGTTGCAAACATTTGATGCTTTTGTTTTTCAGGTAAATTTGTTCCAAAAACCTCAATACATAGTTAGCCGACAGGCCTGTACCTGCCTTGTTGTAGGGCTCTGCTGGTCTTTACTGTATGACAACCACAGTGTGTCTCTAACTGCACCTTGAAGAACTCATCTGTACTAATGTGTCCAACAATTCAGTCCACAAAATCGTCCTCTTCCTCCTCACGCTGAAATGGTTTATTCTCTCCGAAGAGATGTAAGAGTTGAAAATTGTCCACCTGTCTATTTCAGTGAAAATGAATTCCAGGTCGTACCGATTGTCAGGCCTGGTGTAATTTAAAAGACTGCTCCAAATATCTTTAAGTAATGAGAAGTCATTGTGATGGCTGTTGTTAGAGCATATCGCACAAAGGCTTCCACTCTGTCTGAAATGTTACATTCAGCCAATGGCGAGGGGACAAAAAAAGGGAAAGCCAACGTCTGAATGACTCGACGGCCTCTTTGAACCTAAAGTCAAATATCATTGTGTGAGGTCCTCTCCTGAGCGCTTGTCACCAAATACTGCTGTTAGCGCTGATTGAAAATCCATGAGGACCTTGGTGAAAGCAGCACAGTGCCCTTGAAAAATGAAACAAAAAATGTCTCTGTCCTTCTTATCAAAATGTTGTGTCTGAGTTCTGCAGCACCTCCACTCCTGGCTCGATTATTTCAGCCGGAAAAAAAGAGAGAAAGAGTTCAGAGACTATTTCAGTTCATTTGAAATGACTGTGACCACAGCAGTTACAGCAGACGTTAGAGGCCATCCCAGCTATTTTTTTTTTGGGGTTGGAATCAGCTTTGACCAATTCTCTTACTGATTTGCCACACTGTTGTTGTTGTTTGTTTAAAGGCACGAAGCTCTGAAAAACAAACTGTCTACATTGAATTGGTTCGTAGTGACGATGGTAATTTATTTTCTCCAATTTCAATGTTTTTTTGAACAAGTATTTTTCTTTTGGAGCCTTTAAGAGCAAAAGTGAGAACAAGCTTATGCCATAACCAAAAACTGATATCCTCCTCAGCCTCTGGTAAAAGCATTGCTCGCTACAAAAAAATAATTAATTCATCAGTAGAAATAAATAAAAGGTACAAAGTATTAATGAATATATTTAGAGTCAAATACCAAGTTTTGAGGAGATGCTTAAAGCACTTGAGTTGAGCAATGGGACAATTCCCTTAAAGGGCTTTCACACTTGCAGAAAACTCCTGATATTTCCAGGAGCAGCTGTATGAACGCAAACAGCAGAACGTTTCGTTTGGACTTCACCCGGAGTTTCTCCTGCCAGAACCCCTAGTATTTTTTCCGCAGCAAGTCCATGTGAGCTGATGTGAGAACTCAGCAGGATATTACCCTGTGAATTCACCTCGAGTCAATGGGAGGGGGAGTGACGTTTGTATACTGTGACTGCTGCACGGTGCATAGAGTGTATGCACGCGACCGCTACGATCTCCGCGCACGTAGTTAAACGCCTGCATTACGTTTCCTGTGCGTCAGTATGTTGTTCTCCGTTCTTTTGTTGATAGTGTGATTCCGTTGAACTACACATGCATTTAAATAAAGGCAAATATTCTCATAAAAGCGTCGTATTGTGGACACTGTTCCTTTGTCTGCTACTTCTGCGTCTTTTTTTTTACGTCACCTCTTACCTCAGGAGACCCCCCGCCCCCCCCTCCTGTCTGACAGGGATAGTCTCCCTCTGTGAGGTGCATATGTGAACAGCCAGGTCAGGAGAATATACAGAGCAGTCCTCCTGAAATTATCTAGATATTTTCGGGAGTGCATAATGTGAAAACGGCTTTAGAAAGGTCAAACATTCTCAACAACTTATTGCTTTCCTTTAAGATGAAAAACATGTTTTTTGCAACAGAAATAAATTACAACATGTCATTTAACTTGTCTAACTCAAAGGTCTTTTTGGGTACTCACCAATCAAAACCACATGTGATTTTCAAGTAAAGAACTGACTTCATACCATGGATGAATCGTTTCCCAGTTGGTTAAACAGAAATCAAAATTCAGACTGACTGTATTGTCTAAAGGTAAACAGAATTGGACAGAAAAAATGATCTGAATTTGCAGAGAAATAAAACAGGGTTTTTTCCCATCTCCTGCTTAGTCACAGTGAAAGTGATAGCATAGCCTTACTCGCTCTGTTGTCTTCAGAGATGCTTTTTTGTTTTAGTTAAAAGATACTGAGTCACTCACCATCTTTCTGACCTTGCATCATCATTGTTTATAAAAAGCTGACTCTTCCTTTGTTCTGGGCTCACTTGCATCAATCATTCATTCCACTCGGCTGTGGGTTCGTCTGCAGATGCTGATTTTTTATTTTTTTTGCTTTATTCAACAGAAACTTTACGTTGTCGGCAGGATCTCTAGTGTAAGAGGGACAGCTGTAAGCGTGCACGGCTGGATCTCAACCTTGACACATGAAGACCAGGACCCACTCATCGCTTTGATCTGAAGAACCAGGTGGCTAAAGAACAACACTGTCTTTCAGGTAAGAGGGATTAAGTAAAGAGAGTGAAAGATTCTCACTGACGGCTGCTTGGTTACAGCTGGGGCAGGCTTTGGAAACTGCGAGGGTCTTTTAAACAGTATCTTTGCAAGCCTGGGGTGTTTGTTTGCATTACCAGGATCATCTATGTTGAATGAAGAGCTCTGTGGGCTCAAAAAGTTAGATTCTTACATGTTTGGACTGCTGTATACTTGGGTTTTCTGAAGGTGAGGCACTTTCGGGCAACATCAGTACCTGTAGCATTGCACCATGGTGTATTATGCTGCAGTTTTTCTGTCTCACATTAGGAAACAAGAAGACGCTCTCCTCCTTTCTTACTACTGATGCTACACACACACACAAAAACTCACACCCACACACACACACATCCTAACCTCCTCACACTGTGACACCCCTCCATCTGCGTTCCATCTCTTCCCCCTCTGGTTTCTTCATGTTGAGGCGAGACACCACATGCGTTGCGTTCTTAAACACCTTGTGATTTATGGAGCTTTAATTTAGTCGAGGCCCATCCATTGTTTTGAGGCTTGCAGTGCGGCGAGCTGTCCCGCTGACACTAATTTCCCGCCGGTTGGGGAGGATTGTGTATCATGAGCTAATGGCCTCCTCTTTTATGCTGTATTTAGTGGAGGAAGGCAGTGTTTGAGGGGTCGCAAAGAGACCCCACTATCTTACTTGTTTGAAATTGGGTAGGTAAAATCAGGAGGAAGGCCATGGTTGCTTGTTGTAGAAAACATTGTAACAGGTGACAGGTTACAGCCAAGCCTCATGTTAAATGAAAGAAACGTGTGAAATCCTGCTACAAAAATCTGTTGTGGTAGCTCACTTATTTACTCATGAAAACTGTATGCACGCAAGTGAATTTCATAGATCTATCTTGATTCATTTATAGTAAGGCTTAAATGCATAATTAGGGGCGTGGCCTCCTTGAGTGACAGGTGGGAGCTTCTAGTTATCTGCTAGGTGTCAACTCAGATAATTCAGTCCCTGAACTTAACCTTTGGGCCATGTTTGTGATGTTTGAGCCTTTTGGAAATGTGCATGTAAATATCATATATCTGTGTTGTTTATTGTTCTTACAGACAGTTCAATATGTCTGAGCTCCAGTTTTCACAGTAAGCACTTATTGGCAGTAATCTGTGTCTCTATGCTCACCATACCTAGCTTTTTAGCTCGTTCAGTGTGTGTTTAACATGATATATAGAGCGGGCCAGATTGTTACCAGCTAACTCGCTGATGTTCAAAAGGCCACACTTGATCACAGCAGCTCACAAGCCAAAAGATGACATTGCAATGGCTACTTCCAATTTGGAGATTCCAGAGGTGGGTCTCCCCCCTCCTCAAGACCGCCCTCCCCCTTAAGTCCCGTCTTATCCTGATAGGAGATGACAACTGAGACAGACATATTTACTTATAGAGCAGCTTTGAGTTCAAAGGCGAAATCCTGCACACAATCTGTTTCTTCTCATTTGTTCAGAACATCCAGTGTTTTTTTTCTTTTTTATGTGGATCAGACATGATCTCCTGAAATGCAGAACTTTTACATTGCACTTTTTAGGAATAGTTAAGTGGATGTTTTTTGCCCATATCTTTTCGTTTCCCTAGTTGCAGATTCTAGGAAGGTTCGGTAACTTTCTAAAAGCACTGGCCACTGAAATGCATCCTGGGATATGTAGGCACTAACAGCATGGCTCCATGTTCTGGACAAGATTTCATGATCAGTGTAGCTAGCGCTATTTATGCCATTGACACCATTTGATATCAATACATCTGGTCATCCACATAATGTATGACAAACACTTTGATCACCATGTACAGGTGGAATGATTTCTTTGGGAAGCAATTTGTCCAGTTAAATGTGCTGTTATTGTTTATTGTAACCTACCATTATAAAAGAGACTTCAAAACAGCAACATTACCTGTGTTTCTATCCTTCCCTTCTGCTTATTTGCACAGAACAGCTATTTTTACTTCTCACTTCTCTCTAAGTGTCAACTGTGCAGCAGGTACAAAGTGTATTTGAACGTGACCTTTTATCTAGTGCACAGGTAACACGGTGTGGTGGAGTTGAGTGAAATTATGCCTTCCTTGATGGTTACTGAGTCTGTCCACTTCCATATCTTTCACCTCAGGGGAGCTGAGCTCTGGATGTCCGTGGCGTCGTATTACATCATAAAAAGCACTCATTATTAACAGCTTTAGAACAACATTCAAGGGCAAACGACTTTGAAATGGGAAACTTGATGTTTTTTTCTTCTCTGCTCACACCACATATTTGATTTAGCTACCTCTCAATAGTAATTCACTTTGATATGGTTCTCCACATAAACAAAGCTATGTGGCTGGGAGCAAGCCGCTGACCGATGGAGTGTGTCGGCCATAAGAATCCATATCGCCACGGCTGCAGAGCACTGTCTCCACGGAAATGGAAACGGTGTCATCAGCATTAAGGGAAGGGGAATGCCCATGCTGATTGCCCTCAGTGTGTGTGTGCGTGTGCGTGTGTGTGTGTGTGTGTGTGTGTGTGTGCGTGTGTGTGTGTGTGTGTGTGTGTTTGTGTGTGCGTATGTGTGCGTAAAAGAGAGCGATGGGGGAGGGAATGATTGTCTGTGTTTATTGAACTGTGCGTTTGTGTAAATGTGTGTGTGCATCACGCTGACTGGTCTCATGATAGCTTGGCTGTGTGGTGTAGACTGGTGCTCAAAGTGCACTCCACTAGAAGGGCAACCGCGTGTTGGTAGTATATTACCATCAGACTGCTACAACGGTCAGAGTCGGGGTATGTGTGTGTGCGTTATTTTATCTTTTAGAGACACTGATTGAACAATCAAACTTGGGCTGTCTTTACTTGAAATGCAACTAAAGTGGGAGATCTGTTTTGTGTAACATCTGAAGTAACTACACTAACATTTAGACTAAAAGAGCAGGAAATGTGCCAGATTTATAGCTGAAGTTGACAACAGGTGCATAAAACTGAGCGCACAGACGTGAGGTTTTAACCGTCAGTAACTCCAGGGATGAAAAATGAAGCAAACACTGAGATTCAAAAATCTGCAGTACCTTGTGTGTCCACTTGAGGCTGTTTCCAAAAGTGAGTCAAACCCCATAGAGTCCCATGGTAAAATGTCCAACTATACAGTATGTACACTATGCTTACAGCCTGGTAGAAAAAAAAATCTCTATAGCTCATACGGATGTGAATTTTTAGAGAACTAATTTGTTTAAGTTACATTAATGCTCTAAGGTATGTATAAATAAGGGCATGGTCTCTTTGAGTGACAGGTGGAAGCTGCTAGCAGTTGTCTCGGTTTCACCTCAGCTAATTCAGTCATTGAACTTAACATCTGGGCCCGATTTGTGCTGTTAGAGCCTTTTTGAGATTTCTCAAGTCTGAGCTCCAGTTTTTACACTTAGTTAAATCCTCACATTATTCTTGGTAAGCTATATGTTAGCGCTTATTAGCAGGTATCTGTGTCTGTGCTCACCATACCTGGCTTGTTAGCTCATTCAGTGTTTGTCATTGATTGATTTATAGCTGACAGTTCATTGAACAAGGATTGCTGCTGACTGCCTCAGTGATGAGAAGACTGTTCGATCAGCTGCCCCCGTGCTATAGAACTGTTATTGTGGGGGCGAGCACTTGCTTCCACAAGCTCTTTTAGCTTTTTTGTTATAACAACTCCGATCAGCTACAGAATCTCCTTCTGTTGGAAACAAAATGGTTAACCAGCTTTATCAGCTAGCTAACTGAGCAGCCATCAGGGTCTATGGCTTCAGAAACTCCCTCGCTCCTCTCTAACTCCGTCTTCCCAAAATATGGCCACTTCTGGCTTTATATGCTGAACTGAAATTGCAGCTTCAAAGAGGCAGTTGACAGAGAAATGGCAAATCTATGAGGAATCCCCTTTAGGCCCCATATTAAAATGCTTTTTAGCTCAGGATGTAAAGCTTCTGGGGAGATGAAGAATTTGAAGTTACTCCAAGAAATTACATCACAAAACGAAAGAAAAAAATGTCTGCACAGGAGGATTCATTTCTATTGCAGAGTTTAAACCACTTTAGTGACCTACAGTCTTTTAAATTTTCAGCTGATCCTGAACCAGTCCAAAGTTGAATTCTTATTCTGAACAGTCTTCAGTATGAGCTCACGCCCAGGAAAGGTCCAGCTCTGCTGCCGTCTGCTTCTTCGCTCTTGTCTTTGTGTCGTTAATGGAAACAGTGAAAGAAGTGCAGCAGCTAGAGAAAAACCTCCTTACAACTGCACTCCATCCTATCTTCCCCACCCAAATCCTGCCTCACACTGTATTTGAAGGTGATATACACTAGCATAGCACAGTTCACAGCCAACAAGGCGATAAAACTCTCTACATTCGGGAACCTCAGTGGAAACTCTGGTTTTGGGGAGTGCCGAAAAAGCCTTAATTCCCTTATCACATTTTACATGTATGCTATTATGTCTTATAACACCATTTTAAGTTGCATTAGCAAAGCGGGCACCCCCCTTCAGCCCCACAAAAAGGCGAAGCTTCAATGGAAAGGCCCATCCCACCGTTTATAAAAGCGTCCCCACTTTTTGAAGCGTGCTACCTCTGAGGAAGCTGTAAGCACTGATCCCGGCTGTGTGTATTTGCGAGGCCTCCAGAATTAATCCCCAGCAATTTTTCTGCACCACTTGTGCCTGTGATAAAGGAAACCAGAGCATTCAAATGGGCTGGGTCCCTGGTGGCATTAAGTTCTTACCATATTGGGCTGCAGTCAGGCCTGCAGTGTGAAGAGGGGACTCGGGCAAACCACTGAGCCCTGCCCGGCTTAAAACTCCACACCTCCCCATATCTGCCTCCCTCTCTCTTTTTTTTAGACAATCTTTCTATCGCAGCGATCTGAAACCAAACACAGCAAGCGAGGAAGTCAATGTGTCCTCTCGTGCGATCGATGGAGCTAAAAAAAAAGTGCTCAGTTATTGTCTGCTTCACGAGCGTTTACCTTCATACCTGCAGTGATCTAATTAAAGGCGAGTTAATTCAAGTGGTCATAATCTTCTGAGGCCTTTTAAGGCTTTTTGTAACTTACTTGGCCTTTTTCAATTTCACAGCTTGCCTCACCAATTTGAAGCTACTTATTGCATTTAGCATGGCTGTATTTGTAACCCCTTCAGCGCCACGGTTATCGCTCGATTAGGCCATTTAGTTGGACAACTGTCCTTGTCTCAGTATACAAGCACCAGAGAAGAATCGATTTATTGACAGAAGTTTGTCCCACTATGCCCCCTTTTAGCTAGTTACTATTGCAACTTCTTCTGGCTGACCTATTACCACATGTACCAAACGTGTGTGTGTTAGTCATAATAAAGCAAAGCCCAGTGAGGGTGAGTTATTGAAACTAAACAGATGCTTTTAAAAATGTTAGGTAATCAGAGGTTGTCTGGACATTTTAAGGTAGTTTATTAACTGTTAACAAGTTTCTTATAACTGCTTATAAATGTCTTAAAATGTGAAACTAAATATTGCTTATTGTTTTTTAGATTTTCTGAGGGGAAAAGACAGGATTTTGTAAGTACCTCATTATTATAAATAATTGCAACATCATTTTTTGACAAGAACTTTATAACAAATTATAACAATATTTCATTTTTCTGGGGTCCCACTGAAGCGTATTCTCCAGCATCCTGGATTCAATCATTCTTCTTACAGTCCTCAGCAGCTTCTCCTGTTCTTCTGTACAGTTGATTGTAGAACACTGTCCGTCAAAAGCAAATTCAAAAGTTGCAGAAATTGTCATTTGCCTGCTCGCTGTTTTTAAGAATACCTGTTTACTACCTGAATATTGGAGATTTCTCCGGGCTGAACACATGCATATCTTCAAACATTTGACAGGATAAATATGTTGTACAAACTGGAGATACAGAGCTACTTTTACACTGGTTTCTACTGTCCATTGTCTTGAATATCCTTTTTATTTTGAACAGTTGTCCAGGTCCAGGTTGTTTCTTTGGCCTTTAACAAACCAGACAATTAAGAGTAATTTGTGCACTATGCAATAACTGAGTTGACTGGGCACATTTTTGCCCACAGAGCAAAAGTAACAAGGAGCCCAGAAGTGAAGTTTTCTCAAACACCGAGTAAATCTGTCCATAAATATGTGATGTGTTTGAATATTTAGGAAGAAGGATGCACACAAAATAGCTGAATATTTCCACATTATGGAATTGTGCAGTAAAGCTTGAATCGAGATCTGGAACAGAACGAAACAGTCAGACTGTCTGTAATAATAAAGATGACTTTTAACCGTGTTGAAGTCACTTAACAGGTATATTTATGTGGCTAAGGGGATTTTATGGGGTCAAAAAGAGAGATGGCTGGATGTGGAGGTGGGATTTAGACAGTCCGGGTAAAGATGTGTGTGCTTTGTGTGTGTGTGTGTGTGTGTGTGTGTAACGTTTCCTGTTGTAGATCTAAAAAGTAATCACGGCAGCCCTCGCATATGCCTCGGCTCTATAAGCCCCTGTTTTCCAAGATAGTTGATCGAAGGCCGGAGAGCGGGCGAGAGATTGAGTCTTGGCCTGGCTCTGATAGATAGAGCTCTTTATTCAGACGGGGAGAAAGGGTAGGGCGTGAGTGAGGCGTGGGGGAGGAGGAGGAGGTCTCTGAAAATCAGCAGCGTCTGGAGAAGAGAGAAGAGGAGGCGTCGTGGCTGAGGTGAAGGGTTTTTGGAGAGCGGGCACAATAGCCTATCACAGACAACCTGCCGCTGCAACAATCAGAGCGGCGGAGAATGGAGAGATGCGATGGCGCTCAGCGAGACAGAAACGTATAAAACTCTCCAGCCAGCCCTATTATACCCACTGTAATAAAGCCCAATAGTCTGATAGCAGCTCTCCTCTCACTCTGCAGCTATAAAAGTCACCACTGAATGCTGCAACCACTGCAGGAAATTTATGTCACACTGTTTATTTGTCCTTCCACACACTTGGTAAAGAATTGGCTCCCTTTTAATGCTGTTTGAGTTCATTCTGGTTGTCTGAGATTTCTTCAGTTTGTTTGCAAAAAAAGATTTCTCATGTGCAGACTGAATATAAAACATTCATTCAAGTTTGAAAGACTGTCCCGGACGCTAGCAAATAGCACGGCTTTGTTGCAGATTATGAAAATGATGAAGCAGTGGCCTCTTGCATTGGACACCAAATAAAGAATCCTTTTAAATAGCCTGAGAAAAAGTCTGCTAACAGTGTGTGCCTTTTCAAAACACATTCTCCTATGACCTGTGGAAATTGTTCATTTATTAGTTTCAATCGGGGCAGTGTAATATTAAAACTGGAGAGAGCTAGAGAAGTTTACTATGCTGGTGAAAAAGCTACTTTGCCTCTTAAATTCCTGCCTTCTCTCCTTTGTTTCATCTTAATCGTATAACTAGTTGTGGAAAACACTGTTTCACTTTTACTGCTGTTAATAAGTGATTTATTTTTGCCTGCTTAAAGCAACAATATGTACATTGTCTACCATTAAGTAGTGCAACAACTTTCAGATTGGCCCAGTCACCTGTATATAGCAGTACATATTTAAGTTTGGCAGCAGGCCACAGTTATCTTACAAGAAGTGCTCACAGCTTTACGGTACTTAGCCGGTCAGTTAGCCTGAGGCTAAGAGACGGAAGAGGGGAAGGATAAATCTTAGAAGAGAAAAAAAAGAGAGAGTGATCGAGGAAGAAGCAGAGGGTACATCTACGCAGATATTCATAACATATTGCGACTAATGTTAGGCTGTAGCATTATCAGTGTCATTGTTGTCGCTTTACCGGGTGCAGAAACTATATTACTGTACCTCGTCAGTCGACATGGATCTTTGGCCTCTCACAACACCGCCCCTCTGCTTATCAACAAATGCCCGTTGTCTGTGATGGGGAGTCAAAACAGAACTCTGTTTTTTTTACGACAATCCTGGTCAGAAATATCCAATTACACCTGATATATGCCTCATTCACCTGGCAGGTCCAGATAAAAACAAAGCCCTGAATTGCTTGTAATGAGTAACACTTGGTGTCAATGCACATTTACTTGTGACTCTATTAAAAGGACATTAAATCTCATACTGTATAGGATGTTACATCTCATTTCAGATAAATTAGGCTTATATTTAGTGTAATGACATAGATTTGTCTAGGAATTAGACAAAAACACTTCTAAGATTGGAGTCTTTGCAGTGTACATGTGAAAACATTGAAATCACAACACCTTACAAGGTTTTATGATTAGTTAACGGACCAATCTGTTAGATATCTACTGAATTAAATCGTAAAATGAGCTTACTATATGATCAGACATTAAAGAAACATGCTGTGTTGAAGTGCTGGCTTCTCTGACAACAATGCAGCAGCCAGTATGTCCTCCTTCTAACTTTAGATTCTGGTCCTGAATGGTTTGTTTTTGTGTTGACTAGAGAATGTAGGCGGTTTTAAGGCAGCCCCACACGGCCGTTATGGACGCCCTTCGGTTCGCCAGGCAAATGGCTCCACGAGCAGAAACGTGCTCAAACTAGGATCAATATTGGAGATGCTTTTGAAAAATGGAGAGAGGTTAGAACACAGAAAGGTTTACAGACCGATGCAGAGCTGGATAAACACTGAGGCTTCAGTGTCCACGACATGGAAGCCTGCGAGAGCATCCACTCTAGAGAGGAGGGGGCTGGGGGAGACGGCGCTTTCCAATGTTTCAAATTTGGACTGCAGTACCCATTTTAAACACTAGGTGTCAGAGTTACATATTGCTCCTTTAATGGTCCTTCGAAGAACTTTTGTCTGATTCTTAGCCAGTTAGACTCTTAACAGTGCATTTAAGTAAAGAGGAAGTTATCTCACCCTTGCAGCCATGAACCCACCATAGTCTGGAGTTTTCAAATTGTCCCACAAAAATAAAAACACACACACACACATCTTGAGAAGAGACTGCCTAAAAGGGCATGTGGTTAAACCCCATAAGAGCATCCACATTGTTTGGACGCTGATGGAGCTCTTCAAATTTAAAAGAAATTCTGCGACCCATCCTAATAAACACGCCCGTTAAACTCCATATCAATCAGCGTCTCTTTGACCCGCAGAATATTCTCCCTAACACAGCTGCAGCTTTGTAGTTGGAGGATCTATTTGGAGGAAAGACGTGCATGAAAGCGTTTTTGCTCTGAGGTGACGCTGATTGGCCACTTATGGGGGAAAATGAGACGTCCCTTTCAAACATAATGGTGATGGTGCATCAGTGGAAAATGTCAGCCTGCACTGCACTGATGAAGTCGAAACACTTTATGCAGGCAGGATGGCAGAGACGATGGCTGGGTTATCAAAGGTCTAATCAGAGAGGCTGTCTCATCTGGATACTGAGAAGTCAAGTAATACAAACACACACACACAATCACAGCAACAAGCGCAGGAAAACATGAACACACTGAAGAAGAAACAGAGCACAACAATTTATTCCTCACAACACACTGCCCTCCCTTAGTTACTGTTGCAATGAACGTCAACATTTCCATTCGAAGCACTCACGATAACTGTCTTGATTGTGTTGCTCCATACTTACGTTTCTTATTCTGAGTCTAAGGTGCAATTAAGCTCACAATTTTAGCTGAATGAAGTGTACTATGGGTACCTGGATGTTGTCTGTTCAGCAATTAGAAAGTGGAGTTTCAAATGCTGATCACTTCCACCTGTTGTAATTATATCGTTGCTATGTATTAAAATGAGCATGTGTTCTTTACACATATTGTATAGGGTTTCTGAATTCAGAGTCAGAGTGATGGAAAGAAGAAGGAAAAGAGTCAGAAGAAGAGTCAGAGAACGAAGATTTAGGAAAAAAAGCCAAAAGAAGAAGAGTCAGAAGAGGAAGAGTCAGAAGAAGTAAAGTCAGAAAACAAAGATTTAGATAAAGAGTCAAAAGAAGTAGAGTCAGAGAACGAAGATTTAAAAAGAGCCGAAAGAAGTAGTCAGAAGAGAAGAAGAAGAAGAAGAAGAAGAAGAAGAAGAGTCAGAAGAAGAAGAAGAAGAAGAAGAAGAAGAAGAGTAAGAAGAAGTAGCGTCAGAAGAAGAAGAGTAAGAAGAATAGCGTCAGAAGAAGAAGAGTAAGAAGAAGTAGAGTCAGAAGAAGAAGAAGAAGAATCATTATAAGCACCATTCCTCAAGATTTTAAGATGGATGTTTGTTGTATTTAAAGGAGATTTTTTAGAATTATAACTATTACAAATACCTATTTTCAGCCTGGCTTTATCAAAGGTGCATGTCACTTGTTCCCTGAGTCAGTTACTGTATAGTCACTGCTATTGACATTATTCCTTTATTGCTTTGTGTTTATGTAAATTACCGGCCCATTTATGATTCAAAAAGTCAAAGTTATTTTTTATATTGTGATATGACACCATGGAAATAAGCTTGAACCCCTGAAGTATATTTTTGCTCAACAAAATTGATACATTTCTGAAATAAACGAATCAATTGAAAACAATATTTCTACTGTATTAAAGAACCTGAGGAAACAACATCCAGATAAAAGAAAAAAAACAGTCACGTCACTGAACATGTAAAATGTCAAACATGTTCTGCATATATCAGGAAATCTGTGACCATCGCTGCACACAAACACAGAGGAGGGACTCAGCATCTGTTGTAGAAAAATCTACATGAGAAAAGACCACTGCAGCCCTCCCCCCTTTCCCCCCCCTCCTCCCCGCTCCTCCCCCTCCCTGTTGGCTGACAGAGGACTCCACCTGAATGACATTTACAAATTACCCGGCCCAGAGTGCTCGGTCCCCTGACCCGTGAGCCTCTGCTCAGCACCCGGAGAGACTCGCCAGCGTTTTGTCATATAATTACTGCAAATCCCCTGAAAGTAGCCCCCCCCTGCACCACACACACACACACACACACACACACACACACCCACACACACACACACACACGGACAGATGCATGTAGGTGCATAAGAACAAAGTTGCAGAGCTGAATGTTAATGTGCGATGAGCTGCTATCAGAGTGACCATCCTCCTGACAGGCTGCAGGCTGGGGAGCGTGTCGGCTGCAAACAAAGCAGAGAAGGAAAAGAAGCCATCGCAGCAAACATGTAACAGAAAGTGACATGTGAGAGTAGAACACTGCCTTTGGAAAGATCATTGATTAGATCATAAAACCAGATACAAACTTCAGCTGCAACTCACAGACGTCAGGCAGATAACCATTTTCCATTTCCCTCAGCTTGCTGTGTTATAATGTTTAACTCTTGTAGTCAAAGTTTGCAGTGGATACAAACATAGCAAATCTGAAAAAGGAGGAAAGATGTAAAAAAAAGTGCCTGCAGAAATCCAACATTGTTAACGAGTCTGGCACTAATGACAGTTTGCCTTTTGTTAGTACGTATTTTCATGGATTCATTCATCTTGATAATTTTGCGGATATATTTTTGAATTGTGTCAACCATCGAAGAGTAATTCTTCTTTTAGGTTTGTGAAGCTGTAATACATATGTGTAAGAGACCTCATAGCAGCAGAGTTATATTTGGTTTGGAGCCAAGTGTCTGTTGTGAGCTGAAAAGGAAATGTGACTCTGAAGAAATGTGTCTGACAGTCAAGTTGATGTCTTCATTCTAGCCTTATAGAGATGTACCCAAATAGCAAAGAATTTGTGTACAATCACAAAGATTTGTGTTTGCAATAAAGAGGTAAAGTTTAGAGTATATGCTTCTATCAAATCTTTGTTCTGACTGAATAAATAATGGCGTTATTCTTAAAGGAACTCAGCTGCCCCTGTAACTAGTCACTTTATTTGTAACATCACTGCTTCTGTCCAGTTGTAACTTCCTGCAGCATCTGTTCTCTCTCTTTCAGTCCATCCTCCTCTCTCCTCTCCCTCCCCTCCCTGTGTGTGCTCTGGAGCATATGTATGTGTGATGTTTGCTTGTTGCCGGCTCTTTGTATCTGTCCCTTGATTGCACACGAGCGAGAAAATGTAAAGGATAATCTAATTGAACGACTTTAAAGCATGTGGGCCATTTCATGTAGTCCTTTGGAACGTCTCTCATTTCGCCGTTGTTACGCAGCCGAGCGTGTCTGTGCTGAAGGTCAGCTGTTTGCCGTCAACATGCACAAAATGTAAAATCAGACTCTCCCCCTCTCTCCTCCCTCCCTCCCTCTCTCTCTGCTCCCTTCCTTCCCTCCGCGTCGTACCCATCTTTCTTCTCTTCTTGAGCGCTGATCCCAGGTCTAATCCAAGCACAAACACATCCACTGACAGCTGGCTTTAAGTGTGTGTGTGTGTGTGTGTGTGTGTGTGTGTGTGTGTGTGTGTGTGTATGCTTATGGTCATGTCAGGTATGATCAAAGTATAATTTTGGAGGCGGGATGATTATTTAGGTTTAGCCAATAAATTGTGCACATGTTGATGTAATTGTGAGGGTTTCTGAATTGCATTTTGTTTTACTTTGCAGAACGTGGCCTTTCTTTTGGAGGGCATTTCATATTTTAAGGATTTCTTCTCAATCATTTTAAATGATTATTTGTAGGGCTGTCAAACGATTCAAGTTTTTAATCGTGATTAATCGCTGAATTTCAATAGTGAATCGCAATTAATCACATTTTGAGTTGCATGTTTCAAAGGCTTTATTTAAAAAAAGAAATTGTTCTGCTTTTGATTTTTATTGTTTTTACTGTCTGAAGCTGAGAGAATTGAACTTGCTGTTTGAATTCAATCCTGCTTTAACTTTAAATAAATTTCCGGTAGATCGAAGGTTACGACTTTAACTTAAACACAGAAAAAGGAACTCATTACGGAACTGACGTCAAACAGCTCAAAGGAACGGTAACAAAGGTCAATGTGTGATGAGGTGGATATTACTTTGGACTCGTCAGCTGAGCTGTCTGAGAGTTTGTTAAAGTGAAATGAGACATTCAAAGATGCAGCAGTGCCCTTCTTTAACATCACTGTGACTACAGGGAGACACTGAGGACGACTATCTACGGTGAGCCTAAAGGGACAAAATACTATGCATTTAATGAGATACAAAAAAATAAAAGAATGCACTCATTTCAAACCTTAATTGATCGCGATTACCTATTTAATGCTGACAACCTTTCCTTTTTTTTAAATGTGATTCTTACAAAATCAGAGGTCTGACTTCAACTTGAAAATACATGAAATAGTGTTTTTTTCTTCTTTAACACAGCATGTCTGACCACAAGAATTTCCAGCTGAAGTCAGATACCTTAGCTGCTGATTTTCTGAACTGCTGAATATTTGAAGCGCATGCTCTGCTCAGGCGGGAGGTTTGGACCAATGATTGAGTGGTTCTACTTGGAAATGATGACTCGGACACACACATTAGCCTGCTGATTGGGTCTTATTAGTCACAACATGTCCTTCTCTAATTCGTCATGCCCCTGACCTTTTTGACAGGAAGTAAACAAACACATCATCCTTGACCAGCAGTAATTAACTTAACATTATTAATAATTATAGGTTCTGATTTCCTTGTTGTCTATGAAAGCAGTTTGCAGTTAACGCTGCTTTCTATACTACTTCTGCCTACATGTGCTGGAGGGGAATATATTATCTGTTCCTGTTCCAGCTGCATTATCGGCCTTACATGGAACATAGAGAGACACCAATGCCCTGTTTCACCTGCATGCACATTTTCAGGTGTGTAAGATGTAAATACATTTACAACACTTGTCTGCTTGGAGATTGTTTAAGTTTTAAAATGCCAAATTGAAATTATTCGAGAACATATTTAAACTACATAATGGCTTTTCCAAACGTATAAACCAAAAAAATTAAGACAAAAATGCATTCATAAAACAACAAGAGATAAGGAATGAAAGAGGGACCGGGATAGTCTCAGAATGAGCTGATTCAACAAACCAGGGTGACTCAGGAAGGTTAGTTTCAAGGCCTTCAGTTTTTGAGTGTGAAATGAGAGCAGCAAAGAACATTCGGCCTGAGGATCTCAGGCTGTGCACGCGCTTTGAAACAAAATTAGTAGCAGTGCCTAAACCTTACAATCATACAAAGTAGGGATGTTCCTATAACATCTAATTTCCCTGTCCATTAAAAATACATTAAAATTCAGACTTGTGGACTGGTCTAAAGGTGAGAAAACTATCAGAAAATCGTACAAAACAAAATTGACTTGGTTGGTTATATTTTAAATGCTGCTGAAATGTGTGGCACTTTACGACATGCGTTACCCTGCAGGTAAACAATGTCAGATTGCTTTGTGTGTTAGCAGTGCTAGCACCACTTCTGTCCTCCTTGCAGGTTAACGTCCACGTGTCTGTGTTGAATGTGGTTACGCATTACTCTGCTCGAGTAGTTATATGCCAGCACTATCACCTGCACTGATCAGACAAGACACCATCCGTCCACTGTGGTGGTTTACGTCCAGGCATTAGAGGGAGGAGAGCAGGGCCATTAACCTTAGCTTTAGCTCCCACTTATGGCAGATTGCTGCATTACAGCTTAGACACAACATTTTTACTGTTATTGTGGGCCTACAGTAATACAAATATGAATAATGATTTAACTAACAAGTAATTACAAGTAAGGGTTATGACGTGTAATTGTTTAGCCGATTAATCGCGTACATACCTAATACGAATGTAGGTTACTGTGAAATTGGTGCTCAAGTAGAACCCTCATAACTCCAGTCCCCGACACTTTTGGTCACTGGATGCAGGTTTACAAATGTTGTACTTCTTTACATGCTGCAAAATGCAATTTAATTCAGTACAATGTATAGAAAGTTGAGACGCTGGAGCTTCATATTTACTTTCCTTCTTCAGGGTGCACATATCCTTCTGCTGTCTTTTTGTGCTGACTTGTTATGAAGAAGAGAAGGTGTGAAGGGATCTGCAGGTCAGTCAGGCCACAGCTTGGGCTCTCTTTCTCATTCGGCTTCCCCCCTCATCTCCTCCTGTCTCACCCAGTCTGTGTCTCCCTACCACACTCACCCGTCTGCCGAGTATTTAAGTCTATTCAGCGTCGCTCTGAATGAGATCTCCCCGCAGAGAGAGTAAACAACGTCTGGCAGAGAGACAGAGAGGCATACCGAGCAGAGGATTCACCGGCCTCTATTTGCATCCTGTCTCTCTCAGAGGGGGAGCAGGGAACGCCGGCTGGAGGCTGCTAGAATAGCCGACAGACTCAGGGCTGCAGCTTTCGAAGGGGCCCGGAGTCACTCATTTTTTCTGTCTTTGCATTTTAACTTGTTATCACTCTGTACGGGAACATGCCTCACTGAGTAGAGCATCGAGAAAAGTTGTCATCTCTTATGTCCTACTCAGTTTTCTTCAAGTTACTCTATTTCCTTTCAAGTGCACAAACTTCAGATCATGAGTTTACAACGGCTGGGCTCGCTCTTCAACTCACAGAAACGACTCTCCGGCTCTTATGAGCGTGTGTGAACTTTATCTGGAGCTCGTTTAATTTCACGATACTTTTTGAATGTGTTTTCTTTTCTTTTTCTAATGCTAAGATTCGAGTAAGTCTTTGATCTATTTATGTTCTCACTCAAACACTCTCCTCGCTCTGAAAGATGAAATACTTGAAAGCAGCGCAGCCAATAACTCCATTATTTGTTTTACATCAAAAGTTTCATTAATTATTCCATTAGCTGAGAGGCAGGGGCTGCTGGGAAAACGAGACAGAAACACAGCGGCAGGAAGATGAAGGTTTGAAGGCGAGAATGAGCTGACTGGCTTTACCCTGCAACTTCTTTTTTTTTCTGAAGGAGGGACGAAGGTGAGCTGCAGGGAGAGAAAACTACAGTTTGACCAACATGTTTTACAAGGCCAATAAAAATACAAATCCTCTTTATTGAGATACAAGAACACATGATGTTACGGAGTAGAGAAAGTCATTTTGTTGGGGGCTTAAACACAGATAGATATTCATTGAAAACTTTATTAAAAATTCATTCGAGGTACTTTTACCCTCTATAAGTGTTTCTTATCTGGTCTAGCCTCAGGACCCACCAACAACAAATTGCGTTCATGTCTTTATCAGCACACACCATTGGTACATTATTTTATAACTCATCAGTTTTGATTATTTGAAGGATAACATTTATGCATAATTAGATGCACTGCTGAGTTGACTTGACAGGCGGGCGGGCGGGTTGTGGCTGTTTGTCAGGGGGCTTAAGGCCCCATCAGCTCCACATACCCGATATTAGATTGACTGAAAGTTACTGGCGGTTTTCACAGGATCTGTGTGCGCAGTTTTCTGTCTCCGCAATGGTTTTGCACCATCCCTAGTGAGAAGAGCAATCGGCTCGGTGCGTGGCATAGATGGGCGCACATGGATCCTGAGGAGCTGCCACTTATGCAGAATCAGCATTTCCATAAAGAGCCATCTTTAGGCTTCAAAATGCCTCGTCAGAAACAAATAGATGACGTCACTGAGACTACATCCATGTCTTATACAGTGTTTAGTTCTCAGACAGTAATGCTACATTCAAGCCTTGTGCTCTGAAAACATTTGTCAGATATTTTCAAACATTAAAGTACAACATTTCAACCTGAGCATAATCGAGTAACAAAAATCCAGAGTTTAATAAGTTGTCTATCTATTCACTTGAAATTGTTAATGCAGGCGAAGAAACTCTGTTTTAAAACAATCAGTTTAACTGTAAATGTGCTGCAAACACACAACACAAAATATAAAAGATATGTTGATCAAACAAGGACTACACTCTTAGGGACTTTGTACTTTGATAAGTAAGAACATGCACAATGCTGAAGACTTGTACAGTTTTTCCACAGATGATCCAATGAGTGCACCTTGTACTTGTTTAAAGTCACCTGACCTTTGAAAGACTTTTTATACAAATACCAATAAATCTATTCATAGCCTTTGAGTGCATCATTTCCTTCCTTGATTTATTTAAATGCATCTATAATATCAGCCTAATATTTTGGTACACTGATACACTGGTGTGCATGAAACAGAAAGCAGTTGTGATCCAGGGAGGGGGGAAGAAAAAGGAAACGGTGGTGACATGCAGGGCCAAGCACAGGAGGAGAATCTAATATGAAAATGAAAATGTAAATGTGTTGAGGGGTGGTGGGGGTGTTAAAAAGGGGGGGTGTTGGTGGTGGTTAGCAGTTTTTCAAGCTTGCCCTAATCTTCCCTCGGTGGGGCCCAGATAGCGATCGCGAACAGGAGGCCGTCGCCGGGGCTTCTTTGAAATGCAGAGCGACTCGGTGTGTAAATTGGAGACGCCCCGGCGGTGCCAGCAGATGACACGTGGCTCCCGCGACCCTCAGCGTCCATCCAGGGGCCACAGCGCCGCAAAGGTAAATCTTGCACATCAGACAATTTCATTTTCAGCACAGAGGGGATGAGTCGCACAATACCTGGATCCTTTCAGATGATAATGTCCCCCTCGGAGGCGGATCATCATTAAGATTTTCATTCTCGGGCCCTCTCTGTACTGACTCGAAGACTCGACCTGATGAACACTAGTGAGAAACGTGTTTTTGGCATTTCTTTGAGGTTCTTTGCATTTATTCATTTTACTTAGGTCTTAACATCAATCAAAGAAGTAAACTGGCATCAGAAGCCTCACTTTAACAGGAGGCACATGCACCGGATCAAAGTATATTAAATATAAGTCATTGCATTTGTCACTGGTAGGCACAGACTATTATTTAAGTAACAGAAAGGACCCCTCCAAAGGTGCTTATGATTATAAACACCAGTTATATCACTTTATATTATCCTCATTTCACCTTTCATGTTGTCAGTCTGTGAAACCTATAGAATAGCTTTGCATGATTTGCAGCTCAAAAAACTCATAATATGTTGTACCGGCGTCCGTAAAAGCCCTCATCACAGCCTCTGCCTGAAATGGTTTGTTTTGGCTGCTGTCTCTTTAAGGCCCCCCTCCCCATGTGCCCACTTTCTTCTGATTGACCAGCTCTCTGGAAGCCTTCTGGGGGGCTGAACGCTGCAGTGCTGCCAGGGGCGGGGTGCTCTCCAGTGCTGGGAGAAGAGAGCATATGTAAGAGGTTTCAATGTCTTACGTAGAGGCTTGAAGCTGTCTGGTGACATTCTTGGTTATAACAATATCTATCTGGTGATTGATCAGAACAAGCCGTTTAGCACGCTCTGCAGACTTGCAGACTAATCCTGGGATTACTCCAACATATGTTTACCTCATGAGCTGAAACTTTACCCCCCATTTAACCATGTTGATCATCATAATAGGTCAACTTTTGAAAAACCAGACTCCATGGACATGAACAGTTATTTTACCTCACACAGGAGTTGCTGGTCTACGGCTGCCTTGTCTTGTAACTCTTTTGTGTCATTGTGATATGTAACATCAAAACTTACAGTTTGAAACACCAAAGGTTTCAGCTGCACAAACAAACCAACAAGCGAAGGCACAGGTAAGCCGGCAACTCTATTGTACTATGAGGTAAAATTGCTGTTTTTGTCAATGGAGTCTGGTGGCTTTGAAAAGAGTGAGGTCACAGCTGTTTCTGGTTAGAAATAAAATGTCCTCTTTAACGGAAAAAGGTCTCTCTCTGTAAGCATCCTTTTGTATAATGTTGTCAGACAGATAGAATACCAATCTGAGGCTGTCAGTGACAAAGAAAAACACTTTTACCAGACCTTCTTCAATATTATGTCTCAAGGATAACATGTCAGCCTTTACAGCCTGTTTTCCTGCAAGTGATAAACTGCACTTTATGTTCCTATTAGTCATTTAGAACGCCTCAAACATAGAAAAATGGGCTACAGGTGTGAGAAAAAAATCATGTTTAGTATGGCAAACTGCACATATCAATTATAAAATATACTTTAAGATATCTCCTTTGAGTCATACATGACAAAAATCTCAGATTTGATGGAAGAAATGGTCAACAGGATTCAAAATGTGTACAGACGCAAATTAAATGAAAAGGTAACAATTCACGATTGGCACCTGTCAGATTCCAGGGGGTAATTTTAAGGTTATTGTAAGAAGTTGTGGAGACTTCCTGTTGTTTCACTCTTTAAATAATTTTTTTGCAGAATATTATTCAAGCTATTTTCCTCTCGGTTTATTCTCCCTTGCTGGTGCTCTCTGACAAATTGCTCTTAAAAGAGGAAGTGGAAAACCAATAGGCACTTCTCTATCACATTTCCATGCTATCAACAAACTATAATCCACAACCGGCTCCTACTTTGTCTCCAACCCTCCATCCTTTGTTCCAGCAGACTCCGTGGCCTGCTGAGGATTGACTGCAGCTGTTCCGCTAACTTACCAAAGCAAGCCCCTCTTCCCATGTTCCTCCACTTCTTAGTCAGTCTATTACATGGAGACTCATGTTCCTACACATGTTCTTCGGCGTTCTCCGTTTCATTGTATTTCACACCGGCTTTTGCATTCCTGGTTGGTTGTCGCTAACAGTCATGAAGCTTCCTGATATCGAGCAGGTCCGTGAAAATAATATCTTCCCTCTCTTGGCTTATGTAATTTGTTCACCCACAGTGTGGAAAAGATGGAGATGGACGGTTTAATCTCAAGAGGGAAGCGAGAAGAAGGTATCCTCTTCTGGTTGAGATGGAAGAGAAGCTGAAGTCTCATGTAGCATGAGAGCTAACAGCATCTCAACTCTAGAAATGTTCATTTAAATACAACAGACATGTAAATATTTTAGCTACGTAAATAGCATCACTACATGTTGGGGAGGGGAGGGGGGAGGGGTCAAGCAGAGCCATGAACTGCTTCTGAAATTTTCTTAGCTCCCCCCTGAGCCTCCACGGCCAACAGTAATTTTGTAGTTAGACATAATGTTTGAACACGTTTTACATTCATGAGTGATGATCATCGTTTATTCCTGCTGCTTGGTGTGATACTTTATTTGTTGGTATAAATGCAAGTTGTATTTCTTTGCTGAATAACATCAATATTAGTTATTCTGAAAGAAGTCTTATTTAAGACTACTGATGCTAACGTTGTGAAGAACCTAGTGATATGATTAACTTAAGAAGTTAAAGAAGTGGACTCTCGAGATTAGCTGCTATAAATTGTAAGTTAGCATTGTTAGCCTTAAGTGATCTAGTTCTTTTATGTGCTGTGTGCCTCTGGCTAACATTAGCTTTGCTAGCAGGCAGCTGCTAGCTATTAGGAGTTGTGTGCTGCTGTTTACATTGGAAAATAGATTAATCTTTTTCTTTGTCTCCAACTCCTGCTGTGGTACAGCCATTTTTGCTCGTAGATGACGAGCTCATTTCAAAAGCTCATTTCTTTATATGTTAAAAATCATACAAGAGATTATTTTTTTATATAATTTACCTGTTTCGAAAAATATTAAGCATAAAAAATATTCATACATTTTCATAATTAATGGCGTGGCTAACTGGACTGATAGTTGGATGTAGCTGTTTTCTGTTTTCCAGAAAACATTAGGCCCACCTCATTGCTACCATTATGCCCAGTTTGAGATCGATCAAAAGTAAGGTGGCGGTAGCATTTTGGTTGGCAGCTACCATAGTAGGACTTCAAAACTCCTCTTCATAAACCATGGATGTATACAAATATGATACAATGGATACAGCATCAGAGGCGGAGTCTTTCAATGAAAGCTGCTCAGTGCCGCATGAAGCACAAAAAGTCAGACTTCTGCATGTAAAAGTACCTGGAACTTCCGCATTACTAGACCCAAAGAGCAGGCGCACTTGGAGTTGCAGTCCTGTGGCTCTGATCTGTGTTCATTTTGTCTCTAAAATAGCTCTGAATTTTGACTTTAATTGCATTTTACAACTTTGGGATCTAAAGATTTTAAAAAGGGTTACTTAAGGGTTTACATTGGGAAGTTGATGTATCAAAAAACATTTCTATCAGCTTATGGGAAAAGTAATTTTGGGCCCAATGGCATCATGTGACGCCGCAGTACCAGGTCCGGCCGCCATGTGAAATCGTCTTCAATGGTCGGCGCACTTCCTGGGGTCTTGTAATAAACCTAGGTGACATCATTGAGACTACGTGCATGTTTTATACAGTCTATGGTTTGATACTGCTATGAATTATGTAGCTACACCAGTCACAAGTTCTTGCGCTGCGGCTAGCCAAATATGCTAACATGTTTAAGCTTGCGTTTGATCCCCCTCCTCCCTCACCTCCACTGTCCCTTAATCCAGCACTACCACTTGCCCGCGGTCCTCGCATATAGATTGAAAGTGACACCGTGATTGTGTGCGGGGCCCGGCCACGCTCAGATGAGGGTGTCACTTCTGCCTAGCTTGATTGCCACATTCGGCGGGCACGGCGGAGAGGAGTTAAATTGAGGGAGAAAAGGTCAGGAGCCAGTGGTCATCCGCTCTCCCTCTCTCTCCCCCAAATTACTTGTCCTCCAGGAGGGGAATGAAAACAGACAGGGCCCCGGCCTGGGCACCTGCAGCTGGGGAGATGATCTGCTGGGCCGGTGAGTCAAGGGGGGAGGAAAGTGAAGGGATGGGGGTGAAAAATAAAGGAGTGGAAGAGGATGGAGGTGGATCAGGTGTATGTGTGTGTGAATGAGAGAGAGGAGCTGGTGAAGGTGTCAGACTCAGACGAGTGCACAAAGCAGGAGACGCTGCTGTAGGAAAGGACAGAAGGTCAAGGCGGGAGTGGAGCCCCAAAGATAGCGCTGCTGCATCTGAATGAACGGTGGAGGTTTCATTTCGTTTATGTGTGTATGTGTGTGTGTGTGTGTGTGGGACAGAATCTGGACTGCAAGTCATGATTCATTTTAAGTATACTGAGCTCTGTTTCTCCATTCTTTTTTTGGATAACAGATGAAAAAAAAACACATTTACAGGAAAAGAAGTGTACGAATAGAGTGAATGGATAATTATTTGCAAGGAAACATAAAATGTAGTACAGCTGAGGACGGATCTGTTGTACTTTGACTGTAACAACAAAAGAAGTGATGCCAGATCGATGTATGAATTGGTTGTGTCCATCCTCGTATGCACACACATATACTCACACGCACAAGCACCAGAATATAGATGATGTAATATGACTTTCTTACCGGGATTCCATACTTTTAATCTCCACTGATGAATACAATTCTATATACTTAAATGTTGGCTGTAGGAAGAAATGCAATTTACACAATTGTTTGTCGTTGAGGTTGCATGCAATGTGTGCACACTGAAAACCCTTTTTTTTCTAAGAGATAACTCTCAAGGGCAACCTAAAGACAGTCTTGAAAACAGAAATAGAGAAACTCTTCTGCAGATGATCAACAGCATTTCTGAAGTTATTCCGACAGACTCCTGGAATAGTCAGACAAACCATTTCATCTTTTGTAAGTTATGGTATACTTTATACTCTGTATTTCTCAGTAGGTTTAGGGATTGTAATCTAAAAACATGTCTTGTTGTGCTCACCAGCATCCCTCACCCTCATCCTTCAAAACACTCACACACATACGAACATGCACACACACACTATCAGACATGTAAGAGAGGGCTTAAACCTGCTGAGTGTCCAGTGTGACTTGACCTATTTCAGGCAGTTAACTGGAGAATATCTGTGATCACTGTAACGCTGGTGATGGAGAACTGGAGCTGATAAATCTTGTGGTGTTTTTTCAGTAAATAATCCACAGCATGCATTTGTCCACCTGAACACATTTAGCAAAGAGTGAACACGTCATCAAAAAAACACAGCTTGAATGTGTTTGCAAATGTTGTATCTCACAAAGTGTAAAGCTGTTTGCTAGCGTAATAAAATGTTCCCCGGTTGAAATTTCAGATTTAAGTCAACATAAAGTTCAGGAAGAATGAAGGTTCTGGATGCACCACGTTCCTTTGTTTTTGTGACTCAACCAAAAATCTACACTTCAGACTTCCTATCCTAAGTTTTTTTTCCCCACACACACTGTCAATAAGATGTAAATTCCCACTATGGGACAATATCTTATTTGTCACACTAACGTCCAAAAATGCAAAACCTACTTTTCACACTGGCCTGAATACCTCAGCTCTAACCCCTGACCCCAAACAAATAACCATGAACTGTCTGTGTATTTGTAAATGTGTTCATTCAGGGTCAATTAGGAGCCAACGTCATTGTGGTAATTATGTATTATATAAGTATAGTTGTTAAGACATGGTGGTTTTACTGAACTATACATTACTGTACCTTTTAATTCAGCAGCTAGCTGCTAGCTTTTGGGAGTTCTTTTAGTCATTTAGCTGAGTATGGGTTCTTTTTGAGACTGAGAGGATCTGAAGGCAATTTGTCTGTTTCATGTTGGATGCAGGACTTTGGTGTTTGGTGTATAACATTTGAAATGTGGTAATGCATCAAGAAATCATCTTTGTAAAACAAAGGTGGTTTCTTTATACCAGTTTGATCCTTTTTTTTAACACAGAAGTACTGTTGTATTACAGGCTACATTTAAGAAAAAAGAAGTGCAACCATCCATGTAAAGACTCGGATAAATAATTTTTTATATTGCTTCAATCATGAGTGTCAAGGAAATATCCAAAACAGTTTCAAATCAAGGTGACATGCTCAGGGTACAGTAAGAAAAAACTGTTCATATTTCAAGAGAAACAAATGAATGAAATCAAAAACATACTTCCAGAAAATGTATTCAGTAAAACCAATATTGCAACATCATTATACAGCAGGCGTTTTCACAAGAGCTGTATTTTTTCTGTGCAGAGTATACAGTGCAGTCAGGTGCTACTCTGTGCAGGTCCTACCACACTTGCTGCCCTCCTCTGCCTCCATTAGGTGGCGCTGTGTGCCAGCTCCTATCTCTGACACCGTCCCATGTTAATGTGCCTCTCATCATGTACAGTATGACACAGCTGGCAGCCTCTGGTGGTGTGCTGCGGTGCACCAAGGGGCCGCTGGTGCACAACTGGGGGCTTACAGTACAGGATGGCTAACAATTAAACTAAAATGGCATCCTATTGCCGTCCGGCCACTCTTTTGCACCGGGGCAATTAACCTGCTAATAATACAATGAGCACAAGTCCCCCTCCTCATCACACACACACACACACACACACACACACGGAAACACACACATGCACCCCCCCTCCCTCCCTGAGCTCACAGCCCCTCAGGCCATAGGAGAGCCATTGGATTAGAGGATGCTAGCAGAGATAGTTTAACGTAATGAACCATCAAGATGATGACTATTAAAGATGATTTGCGGTATTCCAGTGCAGAGAGGAGATATGAAGAGCGACCTGAGTTTGGCTCATGAACGTGTTAACTCTTTATTCTCTCATTGTTGGCCAGATAAAGATTAGAAAGCCCCTCTTCTGCTCCGACAGGGAGGACATGATAAATGGAGCAAGTTGATGTACACAGTTTTGAACGGCGGGGGGAGGTCTTAGAGACATGGAACATTAGGCCACTAACCAGTTATTCCCAGCATGCATCTGAGGGGAGGCTGATGCACAAAAGAAAGTAGAGCGCAGCCATATGATAGCAAACTGAAGGATTTCTTTGAGCATGGTATTTTGTTGTAGAAATTCAAGATGTGTTTACACTTTGTTCGGATGACCACACACGACTCTACTTCAACTTTGCAGTATTTCATTATACTACCTTTTTTTTTTTTTTTTTTGCCAAAATGCCTAAAAATGCCTTTAGGTAGTATTGTCCCTAACATTGTTTAGATATTTCTCACTTAAATTATTCAACTGCTGAATTGAACGGTCAATAACTTTAACCTCAGAACAAGCAGCTCTATTTGGTTATTCTCATAATGTTTAGGGTCACTGTCTTGCAGTCTGATCCACTTTTTGCTAAGTTTCAGAAAATAAACAGATAGCTTACCCTGACATTGTCCAGTGGGACTTGTTGGCACAATACAACATTTGTTGTTTAATAAATGTTTGCAAATGTTGCAAAGCAGCCCTAAGCTAATACTTCCTACACCTATTGATCGGGTTTTTGGGGGATTTAAATGTGGGATCAGATTCCTATAACTGAATGCAAACACAAATCTTATAGCTTGTTTCTGAACTGCCTTCTTTTTGTTCACTTATCCATAAAACAATCTTCTTCTTTTTTGGTTGGTTCAAAGGAAATGATGGATGGGCAGCGATGTTTGGTTTGAATGTAGTTCCTCTTCAGCCCCACACACCGTGCTCCTCCAGTCTTAAATTGATGGTAAACTCATGAACACTGACAACACGAGAACCCTGAAGTAAGGTTGTCAATATGTTCAATACTTTGATCTCATGGATGTACAACCAATTTCTGCTTGGTGACCATTGACAACTTGTCAATGTCTGTCTGAGCCCAGCAGAAATCTTGTTTGATGGAGGAGCAGCTTACTTGCACAAACGTGTGCTGAAGCCCAGACTTTGGTTATAGGGACTCACTCCTGATTGATTGAGACACCTGACTCCAGTTACCTCTGTTTATGAACAACCTGCAAGCTTAGTGCATGATATGGAATGCAAAACAACAAACAAGAGACAGAACTTGCTCTAGTTTTTTGATGTCAGACATTGACTTCATGCAGTTTATGTACCTACTAAAGATCAAAATATGTGATGGTTATCAAGGATATTTTGCAGAGCTGTACTGTACAGAACCTTCCACGTGTCTCCCTGCTGTGTCTCCTGTTGTGATGCAGGCCTCGTCTCTGCTTTTATTTACCATCGAGCAACACGGGCATGAATGTAAAGACCTAGCAGAGCCCCTTCACCGGCGTCTGCAGACCTCACTCAATCTCCCAATATCTCTGCAAGCAGAAGACCAGATTGAATTTTCCTCCAGAGTCTCCCAGGATGAGAGCGGACGTCACAGGAGGATACTTCCCTCTCTACGCCTCCTGTTGCGGTCCTATAGATGCACGCCTCAGATATTTCTCCCCAGATGGGAAGCGAAGGCGTCGGCTGTACTGCGGGAGCGCTCTGGATTCGCTTTAGATTTTACATCTAGTCAACTGTGGGAATTCGCTGATAAACAAAGGAAAGTCCATCTGGCATGAAGCGCGGCGTCCTCAGAGAGCTGGAGCGTGTTTTCTAGATTGGACTTCTTATAGCTGATCCTCAATATAGAGATAGTCACACAAAAGGAACAAAGCGCTCCGTGTTTGCTGCTACATTCTTTGATAATTTTGGAGCTAATTTTCCCCATTGTCATTTCAGCTACCAATGTGGCCTATCTACTGTGTGTGTGTGTGTGTGTGTTCTGTAAGCAGGATAGGAGAATAAATATTTACCATCTGTGGTGTTTTTTCCTCTTCTCTTTCTCTCTCTCTCTCTCTCTCTCTCTACCATGCAAGAATCCAGCACTTTTTTCTCTCTTTTTTTATCAGTGCTGGAGTTCAGCCATGGGCCTTTTTAATTTTCTGCTTTTGTGTTTTTAGCTGAGATTGACAGGCGGCTCTCTCCCTGGAGCATTGTTCTATTAATCTGTTTAATATGCTACAGAAACATTCGAGTGCCGGAACAGGCAGCCGGGGTAATGGAATCGCAGCAGGTAGAGGCGGGCTTGCATATCTGACGACCGGAGAGGGGGCATGGGAGGCGCAATAGTCGGCTCGGCGTGGCATGGTAACGGTGTTTGAATGCCCCCCCCCCCCCCCCCCCCCCCACAACCCTGCACCTGATGACCTTGTATGGACGACGTGCAGATGGACAGAGTGCATCCTGTCACATATTGTGGCTCGAAAACAGAACAGCTCCCCCTGTTGAAGCTTGTCACTCATCATCAGCTCTCTCTCTCTCTCCGTGCATGTGCAGAATCTTCATAAGATGCACAGTTAAAAACAAGCCTGGCTGACTTCTTTAAGCACTGTACCCTAGCAGCATGGGCGACTTGTAATGGGTAAGCATGAGGCATTGAGAAGTGACCGCCAGCCGAGCGCTATACATTGAAAATGCTAGGTAAATGCCAATATATAATTGTACACCCCCCTTCCCTTTTCCCCTCCCTTTTCTCCTCCTCCTGCTGAGGCAATGAGTTGTGGTTTAATTAACTCTGCCTTAATGGGTGCACAGCAAGACGGAGGTGGGGTGGAGGGGGGTTGGAGGTCGCAGGTTTGAGGCATGTGGTGTTCAGTAACGGCGCTGTCCCCAAGAGATAAGCTGAAAACTGTTCACTTCTCTGCAACAAAAGCATCTCCCCCAACTGACTGACATGCTGCCTGGGCTGGAGACAGTGGACACTGTGCAGGGACGAAGATGGCTATGACAGTCCAGCTCTGAGGCTGAAGAATGAATAGAGCGAGCAGAGCGCTAATGACATAAGAAGGAGATAAGTATGCACAGGAATTCATCCTCAAAGCCTTTACAGTGTCGCAGACAAGGTCTAAACTCGTTTTATTCTCCATGTAACGCGCACAGAGCGTCATGTGCTGATACTCTGACTTAGGTTAAGCTTTTTGATCAGCTTGTTATCCCGGACTGGCCTGGGGATAAAAAAAAAAACAAAGGAGTCAGAACTGGATTTTGTGAGTGTGATGACACTAAGAGCAGAGACATGGAGGAAGGATTTGTCACTTTTGCTTTTCCCTGAACTGACAGAGGAGAGCTCATGAAACAAAAGCAAAAGATTCCTCTAAACTTTCATCGCCAACCATTCCTAAAAAATAAAGCTCTAATTACACATCCGCTACATGTGCGTTTAGTCACACAATTGATTTCAAAGGCAGAAGCTTTTAGGTCCAACTTCCAAAATTGAGGTGAAACGCTCACTCTAGCAGACGCTTTTTGTCATAGCTCCGTGTGTAACCCAGGGATCCTGGGAAAATGCCAGAGCCTGATATCTCCCCTACCTGTGTTTGGTTCTATTAACACAACCCCTCTGCCTTTATCTCTGCCACGTAACTGAACCTGTAAATCCACCATCACACAAAAAAAAAAAGACACTGTGCCAAAAAGAAATGAGGCGTCCTGATGAAAGCGATCGGAAGGGAAGTTGTGAAGCAGCAGAGGGGCCTCAGATCAAAGCGAGCGCCCTGTAATTAGAATACATGCTGAAGAGAAGCAGACGTCTGCACAAATCAGGGGTTTTTAGCTGGAAAATTACCTGTTGAGCTGCTCAAATAATAGATGAGAGAAATGTCTCGGTGAAGTATACTGTAGGAGACTGAGACGTGGGACTCTGCGAAGTCAGGCTCACCGGTCGCCTTGCTTTCCCAAGGCAGCGTGACAGACACGGAGGGAAGAAATACTCTCACCTATTTCAGTCTCTGTTTGTGGAACTCTTTCTTTACCCCCCCCTCCCTTCTCCCAAGGACAATTTTCTTTTATGGCTTTAGAGCATCTTTTGTTGCTATCTGTTGTTCTGGTCTTTGAGTCTCTGCTGCCTCAAACATCAGATTCACAGATCTTTTTGATATTATCTGTCTGACTTTGGAAATCATTTTTGTTGTTGCACCAGAGCAGTAAGTCACTTCAAAACATCAGAGCATTTTTTAAATTAACTGTGATTTCTTGAACACATAGGAGACAAGTAATAGTTACTTTCCCTTTGGTATTGTTTTAAATTAAGAATGCACATATATTTTATGAGCTTCTGCAGACCCTTCAGGAGCTTAAGGATATCTCTCCAATTTTTCCCATGAGCCTTTCTCTCCCTCTATCTTCTGCTATTGGCCGGAGATATCCGAGTAGGCAGATGAAGCAACAGAGTCCGATGCTATGATGACATTGCATCAGTAGCCTCTAAAATAATGCTATGTGTAATTGGATGAATTCAGTATAAACCAAAGAGGGGGAAAAGAACATGCTAGTGAGCAGAGAAAAAAAGAGTAAAGTTGGTCCATTGCGTGCACGAAGGTTGAAACCCGGTCAAGCAGCAGTCCCAGGGTGTAAACGTCATCACCCTCTCCCAATGTGAATATGAATATTTCCTGCTGCACTCACCCCAACTTCTTGCAGAAGTTTTACTTTACTTTAAATGTTTTACTTTAAATGCATGCTTCGCCTCGTGCTTTTGGTGGTATGCGAAGAATAATATATACTTTATTAATTCCCGCCAGGGGAAATTTGTTTTTACACTCTGTTTAATGGACATGCTACACACACATTTCAGGTTTTAGAGTGAGGGGGCTGCCCACAGTGAGCGCTCCTGAGCTGGTGGGGGGTTTGGTGCATTGCTCAAGAGTACCTCGGCAGTGCTCAGGAAGTGGACTGGCACCTCTCCAACTACTGCCGCCCACATACATTTACATGTAAGAGTAGATTGATCCCTCATCACATTATCTAGATATGTTAGTCCGACTTTAAGAAATTAAACTTTTCAGTCCGACTAACATGTTTATATGCATTTTAAAAGTCCAGTTTTAATTAGAAGAACACAATAAATCCACTCTTTCTAAATACATGTAAACATACTGACTGCGAGGGTAGAAATGGATAGCAGTGCTGCTGTTTCAGAGTGACTTGCTATTTCCTCCCAGGCAATGTTCTGCGTGTTTCTGAGAGCTCTGGTGTTTGCAGTGGCAGTCAGAGACTCGGCGTGCTGTAAATGTCACCCGTCATCAGGCGTTTGTGCAGCGCATGCCCTTGTAGAAAGGCGAAAGTGCCGATGTTGCAGATCCCAGCCTTTGATTTAGACACGAAAGGCAGACCGGCAGCAAACGCACCGAGGCATGAAGGTAAATTCCCATAATTCACAGCTGAAAGGTTAGCCAGTGGTGCGCTCTGCTCCTCCCTCATGTTAGTTGCTAACAAATGTCACCTGATTGAAATGAGCACAGTTCTACAGTCTGTGTGTGTGTGTGAGCGAGGAGGGCTCCTCTTAAACTGATATACTGTGTTTTGTCATACAGAGTAAATCTGCAGTGTTGGTCTGTATCAGCACAGACGTCGTCCGGTGGCAGCTTCAGACAGTTCATGAACACTACAAGGGCAGCAGTGGTACTTGTTCTGCTACAGGGAGGAGAGTGAATGATTTCAAGTGAGCAACACTCCCCACAAAAGACCACAAGGGCCTCCTTTAAACCACCTTTAAACTCATGTCGTACAAAAAAGTCTGCAGAGAATCTATTTTAATAATTGTAGCCCTGAATTCTGACAGAAAAACAAAAACAAACCAAAAAAACAGTGAATCCATACTTCTAACATATGTTACTCAAGTTGTGTAGTGGCTTATCATCATGAAACTGCAGATTGCTAAGTGGCTATGCTTATTATTAAATCTTAATGTTAAACCTTTAAGCCCCTTTCACACATGTTTAGCATTTTCAAGAAAATGTTAGATGATCATTTTCCAGAATCTCACATGTACCTCAGAGCAGGGGAGCAGATTGTCAGTGATGAAAGTGTTCTTAAATACTCAAAATACTGTGTTTGGTTTTTAGAGGACGGGGGCGCCAGGGTAAAGAGTGCAGGGGGAGGAGGACTGTTCATTAATGGTGACTGTTTCTGTGCTTATATCAGTACAGAGGACATCAAGAACTGAGGCAAATATAAAGCACAGAAACTCTGCTCAATGTGAACCAAATCGTCACAGAGAAATTTTAACGTTAGAATAAAATTTGCTTCAAGAAGTCAGTGTGCATTTATACTCTTGCATTCGTACTTGCAGCCCACCTGGACAATGTTGACTTTTTATTTTCTTAAGTTACTTATGTAAATTAATCGAGTCAAGCTCCACACTTCCCATGATGTGTAACTACAGACCCAAGCATCCTGGTAGTTTTTCTGTCCTGGTAGCTAAAAGTTTGTAACATTTGCTGAAAAACATTTTTTATAACATTAATGTGAAGCCGTTATCACAAGTATCAGGTATGTCGATTCATGGCTCACAAATCTGGCCAAAGATTTAATAAATTGTCCTTCAAATTACAAAGTCGAATACTGTGATACAGAAGATGCTAGAGTTTGTAAATCCTGCTCTGTACAGTTTTTAATTGACATTTAGTAAAAACAACTCAGGTTTGATTCTTTTGGTGGTGATCACAGGTTTTTTATCAGCTCTACTCCATGTTCTGATCTGATCTCAGCAATTACACTGCAGCCTGACGACTGCAGACATAATGGAAAGGATCAAAATAAAACACAACGTGATAAAGCAAATTCATCCCTCAAAGTTGTATTTTTCCTTCCTTGCTTGGTTGTGGACGTGATGCTAAATATATCACACTTTAGAAAAGCTAATGTAAACATTGTAACTTAGCAAAGGTTTGATGCAAGTGTTATACAACATATGAATAATCTTTATAAAGAAAAAAAACTGCTTGAAATCTCACAGGAGTGTGAACATAGACAGGAGCAGTTTTCTTATTCTCCACCTTATATTCCTCCATCTCGCCCCCTCCTCTCTCTCCTGGAGCTAAATGAATAACCCCCCCACACCCCTCCTCACACACACAATTGAAAATACGGCATAAATTTTACATGACAGCCCCCTGGGTCATTACGGCCCATGAGTTATTAGCTAATTTGCGGCCGTGAAATTTCTAACCACTATGAGTGAACTGAGGTGTCAGGAGTTCGCTAAATGTGCTGTGTGGAATCTGATGTTTGATGGGCACCTTCTGGAGCGGGCTACATGTAGAGTATCGTTAGAGATATGCAGGGGGATGTAGGTGAAGCATGCCATATTGTTTTGTATCAAACAAGACTCAAATAAATGAATTACAATTGTTTAATGTAGGCAGCTGTAAACAGGTGAGTCTTCAACCTTGATTTAAAAGAACTGAGAGTTTCAGCAGACCTGCAGTTTTCTGGGAGTTTGTTATGGATATACGGCGCATAAAAAGTGAACGCTGCCTCTCCGTGTTTGGGTCTGACTCTGGGGACAGAAAGCAGACCTGTCCCAGACGACCTGAGTGGTCTGGATGGTTCAGAGTTAATCAGAAGGTTGATGTATTTTAGCTCTAAAACATTCAGTGCAGCAGTGTTATAAAATCTATTCTGGGAGCCTGTGTAAAGACCTCAGGACCGGACTGATAGGGTGCTAGCAGAGACAACTTACACAGTCATCTAAATAAAGGTGCTTCTTTTTAAAAGAATGTTGAGGAGGACTCAAGTTAGTAAATGATGCTCAGGAGATTTATCACGTGTTAAGTGAAATAAAACAGCTGAATAATCAGACTATGCCATCCCAACACTAAGCACCTGCTGATAGATGAACTAATCTCCCTTTACCAAAGCAAAGGATAAGCATCATGTTCTGTTGCTTCTTCTCTTCAAAAACCAAAACAACAGCTCAGAGAATATGTGTTTGTGTGTGTGGGTGTGCATGTGTGTGCCTGCGGTTTTAAGAGAAAAAAAAGTTCAAGTGAGCTGAGGTAACCCCCCCCCCCCCCCCGCTTTCTTGAGGTGAGAAATGAAAGAAAGAGCGCTGCATGCAGGCGCAGCGTCCCACTGTGGGAGAAGCTTAGCAGCAGCCCGGGTCAGGGAGGTGACGGCTGTTCGGCTCGGCTGCAGCCCAGGGCCGACCTCACCGCTGCCAGCCTTCCAGGAAATTACAGCAGGGACCGAGACGCAGATCCCAGTCCCCTGACTCTCTGCACTGCACTCACACACACACACACACACACACACACACACACACACACACACACACACGCACACACATGCATGCACACATACAGAGAGCGTATATGTTCACAAGTATCCATTTGCACCACTAAATTCCTGCAGGCAAATCCATGTGTAAAGCAGGGTTATGTCAAAGTCCCGGGGGGGTGCCGTAACTGATCAATTTAGGACAAGTTCGGCATTTGGAAAGTGTAATCAATTTCTTTGGTCTGAAACATTACGATTATAATACGGTACTAAATACACGATAAGATTCATCGTGATAAGATAAGACAGAAGCTTCTTAACCCTGAAGGAAATTCAAGGAGTAGATTGCTCTAAAATTGAAGTACAAAGCACGAGTAACCCAAACGATTGTTAAATATAACACAATATTAAATGAACGCAGATTAAATACAAAGAAACAGTTCCTTAAATAGAATAGCCACACAAGTACATCAAGTCAAGTCACAAATGTAAGCAAAGTATTTAAGTAATGGCGTAACATCAGCAGTGGTATTGTTTGGCAGTTATAATGACAGATAGTGGTTAGTGCACGCGTCATGTACGGAGCCTGTCGTCTTCTAAGCGGGTGGCCCAGGTTCCAGTCCGAACTGTGGTTCCTTTCCCGCATGTTGTTCCCCACTCTCTCTCTCCCTGATTTCCAACTCTATCCACTGTCCTATCCCTCCAATAAAGGCACAAAAAGCCCCCAAATACATCTTTAAAAATGTTTTAATTCCTAAGCATAACATACTTAAAGAGGACATATTATCCCCCTTTTCAAACAGTCCCCTGTGATCTAAATGAAACATCTGTGCTTTGGTCAAAATATAACATGAATCAAGCACCAGAGGAGGTTTGTGACCCTGTATAAACCAGCTCTCTCAGAACGCTCCGTTTTGGTGTGTGTGTCTCTTTAAATGCAATGAGCCCCCCCCCCTGAGTTTTCCTGGTAGACATCACTCCTTCGCTAGAAAGAATAAAAATGACGGACCTGCGCAAAAGTTTTGCCCTAGGCTGGGGGTGGAGTCCGTGTGTGGAGATACCAGGGGAGGGGAGGGGATTTTTATTTTTACCAGAATCCCACTGTGACATCACAAGGAAAGCAAATTTGTAAAGAAGCATTTTTCTCTGTGTTGTAAGACTTATGCAGACCACAAACAAAGGACTGGATGAGTATAATTTAAAGTTTTTCCAAATGTATTCAGAATGTCCTCAGCCGAACAGGCTACCTGGTATTTGCAGAAGATGATAGGGTGACACAAAAACTTTTAGTCCTTAACGTGTTGGACATGCATTTCTCCATCCCTTTGTTTCTACATCTGAAAAAAAAAAAAAAAGCGTTCCCCTGGCAAAGTCACACTCTGCGTCTCTTTGCTCTGGTCCACAATCCCTTTTCTTATCTGTGTCTCCATGTTCAAGAGCAGCGGCAGCTTAGCTCCATCTTTTGAAAACACTGATATTAAAGAGAGAGATGCTGAGAAGAAAGATGGAGACCCCCCCTTCCTCCATTTACCCCGCCTGAACCTCTGGCCTGTTAGCAGGTGTGTGTGTGTGTGTGTGTGTGTGTGTGTGTGTGTGTGTGTGTGTGTGTGTGTGTGTGTGTGTGTGTGTGTGTGTGTGTGTGTGTGTGTGTGTGTGTGTGTGTGTGTGTGTTTGTCATTCCTTTAAACAAGCATCTACAAACACACAGAGCACAATGTGTCAAATATGCACATATATAGACAATTCTGAGAGGACTATCACATTTATTTCTATTGTCTTTCAGTCTCAGACACACACACACACACACACACACACACACACTAAAAGAACATTAATCCTCCAATCTACATACGCACTGGTCGCCTCAGGGGCTGGTGGGAGGGGGCGAGGGGAGGAGAGGGGGGACTCTCCAGCATGCCGTGTGATCTCACATTGTTTTGCGAAAATTGCAGCCTCTGATGATGAGAAATTCATTTTCCCACTGCACGAAGCAAAGGAGAGGGAGGGGGAGGAAAAGCAGAAAGAAGGAGAGGGTGCAAAGGAGAATAAGGAAGACGAAAAAGGGCAGAGAAAAGGAAGGAGGAAGGATAAAGGAGATAAGTGGAGGAAATAGGAAAGAAGCTCTAGTGAAAGGAGCTGAAAGAAGGAGGAAATGTAATCTGTACTTACAGATAGTACGTACCAATATCGAATCCTTGCTATGAGAAGTGTTCTGGTTTCTGCTAGTGGTATAGTTTTAGTCAGAGTAGTATTGACCAGGAAGTGTTTGCAGTCTGTATGGGGAGCAAAAAGCAGCAAAACACAATCCACCGTAATGACATCCTGGTTCCCATTGGATGAAATCTGACAACGATTTCTCAGATATCTGAATCCAAATGCCGCTAACAATGCCTTCAAGATCAGACATTTCAACTTAAGAGAAACATTTGTTTGACACTGTGTCATGACAGCCAATCGGTGTTCAGATTTCCTGACAAACTGGAATGCACCAAAAATTATCGATCAAACCTCCATATAAACAATTTTCTTCTCCTCTTGTGAACAGACCTGACTGGGCTTGTATTTTTACTTTTGTATAAATCTGCATCCTGGTGGTGTTATTTCTGTGTCTAAAACACATTAATGCAAGTTAATCCAAGAGCATCAGATTCTTTTCCAGGTACCGCTGAAGTAAACCAGAGTGAAGCCTCTGTGTAACTTACTATTTACAGTTTAACTGAGACTCACCAGAAACAGATGAACGTGCTCCTCGAGGGGATGTAACAAACCAAGAAAGGACATTTACAATGCTTACATTGAAGACAACTGAAGGGGTGAGTCTCACTTCACTTCTGATCAGAACTCACTGTCACGTTTCATGTTGCTAATTGGACTGTAAATTATGCAGCACATGGGGAAAAAAGGTCTTGGCTGGAAGTCATTCAACGCTTTCCCACAGGAATTACCAAGAAGTTTGTTTTTGTTCCCGGAGGCATATATCATCATCCTATCTCTTTACAAACTCCTTATATCCTCTCACCCTTACTACCATTTCCTTTTCTCTTTTTCTCTTCGATAACGTCCTCTAGCCTCCTCCTACACATCCATCCTCGCCCTCCTTTCCTTCTTTTTCTTCCTTTGCCTCCTTTCCCCTCCTGTCTCTACTGATATGTCCTTCTTTTCCTCCTTTCCTTCTGACCTTTCCTCTGCACCTGCTTATATCCTAAAGATGGAGGTAAAGGAATGAAGTGAACATGTCTTACTGAAACACATCTCAGCCCCTTGACAGTGGAGGGAAAGAGAGGGGAGGGAGGGGAAGGAGGGGTACACAATGTTGTTGATCCACATTCGAGCAAATATTATCCTAAAGTGATTGGCTCTCATCAGGCTCTAACCCTGTGATGATGCTGGAATACAGCAGAAGAGGAAGCACCGGCCCCATCCCCGCCTACCCCCCTCCACCAATTTGCATCGCATGCTGAAATGCATGAACCGGGCCCATTAACCGAGGGGACGTGCTGCGTTTTGGTTGTAAGCGAGGGGAGGGGGGCTGTCATATCTTTTGATTTGCTTGATATGAAAACAGTGGTGGTTTGCAATCAATGGAACCTGTGGTTTATTTGGGGTGAAATGAGATTTTTTATTGGGATGTTTGCATCTCGATGCAATTTGTCGGCTTTATTGTGGCCGACCCGGGAGCATCCGCGCTTGATTTTACAGTAAATTTGTCATGGGGCCAATACAAGAGTTGAAAGTGAATATGGTTATTTATTTACATGCAGGCAAACAGGCAGGCACACTTTGTTAGACGCTCCTGATGATTGTCGGAATGGAGATCCCAGCTGGCCATATATGCTGCAGCCCGGTGTGAAGGCAGCCTATCTGAAAGATTAGGAGGGGGAGGGAGGGTCTGCCAGCTTCTCTACATGTCACTGCAACAGGAAATATCATTTAGGAGTCTGAAGACACCCCAAAGATTTGCTTCAGTTTAGCTTTGTGAGTGAACTTTAATGTGTTTTTTGGAATGTAGTGATGAGCAGATACGTGTTGTTTCCGATTTCTTTTGTGTTTTGATTAAGAGTATTTTACAGTTTCTGAAAGTTCACTTAATACACAACAGCCAACCAGATTAGGGTGGAAAAGTCTGAGCACCCAATACTTTACAAAAATAAACTCTTTTCTTTTGGTAACATATACGGTGGAAATAGATGTTGGTTTCAACAAACTAAAAGTGTGTCTAGACAAAATGCAAAAAAAAATAAAATTCTACTACTTGTCATTTGTGTTTCACTTCTTGTGGTTTGTGTGAGCCGTGCAGCGGCACCATTTGTGCCCTCTGAAGCTGCATGTCGCTATTAACAAAACAAAACCACCTCCTTATCACAAATGCATCGAATGCTGCTGGGCGGCCCAACACTTTAAAGAACGACTCTCCAGGTTTCCCTCTGGTGTCATTTTAGCACATGCCTGACTTTGCAATCAAGGTAGAAATACATTTTTGCAACATCCAGTAAAACTTCTTCTTAGCTTCTTCTAGGATTCAGAGGACGATCAGAGTTTGGGTTTTAATAAGAATCTGAAACACTGGACGTTCACCTATTGTAAGTGTAATTCAGCAGGAGGAAACGTTTAATTTTTTATCAGGTAACTTGAATTACTATTTTTAATAGTTGATGAAATCTGTATTTTATGTGATTTTCTATTTGTTTGTTTTTAGTCCGTTTGGGTTTGATTCCATTCACTTTGGTCGGAGGTGGACTGGATTTGATTTGTTCCCCGTACATGATGTGTAAAACGGACAACAAAACCAGGCAGAAATGAGATTTTTATAAAATGTGTCCCCAGAGGACCCTCCCTCTGTCAGACCTCTCTCACTACTCTGAGGAATGATCCCATTAAACATGAGTCTTATTGTTTCGTCTTTATAAGACCTTACACAAACATCAGCAGTCCATTCATGACAACAGACAGTTCAGTTTCCCATGACATTCATAGACATTATTTTGTATAAATCATACAGTATTCATAACAAGATTACATATGTTACATCATCGCTTATATATCTGAAGAGCATTTAGAGAGACCAAACTTACAGATCAACAACTTCACCAACTAACAAGTTGCATGAAGAGTGAAAGGCTTGAAGAGGTCAAAATGCTGATCAAAGCTGGAGCATTTTGACCTCTTCAATGTCATGTTTAAAAACATTATTCTTAAAGTGTTGCACTATTTGGCAGACCAGTCCTCCACAGAGTGTTGGACCCCTCCCCATGTTTACCTCAGAAAGACTCAGCCTCTGTGGGCTGCTCTTTTTGTACCCAGTTACCAGTTGACCGTTAACCTGATTAACTGGGAGATGTTCCACCTGCTGTTGTTTTTAACATTGCACAACATTTCCGTTCATTTTTTTGCCTTTTTCCCAACTATTGAAACATGTTGTCGGCATCAAATTCAAAATGATGAAATGTTTAAGTTTCAACATTTTATATTTTCTCTTTGTACTATTTTCAATCAAACATTGGGGTCTCCGTGTTTTGCAAATCATCACGTTCAGTTCTATTGACATTTTACACGATGTACCAACTTTTTTAGGAATTGGAATTGAATAATTATATGTGATAATTGGCCAAGGGCAGAACAGAACAAATAATTAATCCATCCCAAGTCTAGGTAAAATCCATTAATCAAATCGCTATATGTGCAGATGTAACGCTTAGTGATCACATTAAAACATACCCTCGAATCTACACTACTGTGATTGGCTGAAAAGGAAGGAGACATCTGATAGGCTTCAGACACTTCCCTGATGAAAAAAAATGCTTTTGTGAATCGAACCACGGCAGGGGAGTCTCAAAAATCTCACACACAAATGCAGTGAGGTTCACACAAGACAAACAGTTTGTAAATGCAGACAGAAAAGTTCTCATATAAATGTAATCAGATCCAAATGTGTTTTTAAAATATATGTGAATATCATATATTTGTGGATTTCTATTACATATATATAAAACAATAAATATTTGTGTGTGAATCAGAAATACATTTGTGAAACTTTTTTTTATTTGTGGATTTTTTTTTACATTTGTGTTTGCATTGATAAATATATTTGTGGATAGAGTCATTTATATATAAATCACAAAATACATTTGTGAATCCTTCTGTGTGCATTCATGAATACTGAGACTGATCTAACTCCATAATTGTGATGCTGCGCACGCTTTGAGAATCAAAAATATACACCTTGTGTTAAAATGTGTATTTTAAAATCACTTTGAAACTATGTGCCATCACAAAGAGGAATGATCAAGTGTTATTTTTTAATGAAAGTGTAACTAGTAGTTGTTATTACCATGCTTAAAGGTAAAAAAACACAAAGTACTGTAGCTGGAGGTTTACCGATATTTTCTCTCACTGCGGTACAAATACACACATGTGACTTTTGAGCACATTCATAAGTGTTCTGCGTTGGATCAGCAGGTTGATATATTACAGCACCAAGCCGCCCTGTACTGCAGTTCTTATTCTGCAGCATTGATTAATGAATCCACAACAGAGCAGCAGCACCGTATTGTATGCATGTTTGTGTGATTATAAGCGTTTCAGTGTGACCTTGATGAAAAATCATTACACTTTCATGCACATTAGACACCATACATGTCCAATCCATCTTTTGGCTAATCGTTATCTATTTCTGTTACTGATGCCAGTGCCTGGACTTGTTTCCAATTAGGAGAGGTATATATCACACATCCAATCTTCTCTGGTTACCTGCAGAGAGAAGAAAGGAGCACCGGGGAGGAGGAGGGGGAGGAGGATAGGTGAAGGTACAGCAGGGAGTGGAATAGACATAAATGGAGAGGGAGGGAGGTGAAGAGGCAGTGTAAAAAGAGAGGCTATTTTTCACCAGGGTCCATGGTGAAGTTGTCAGGCGGGAGTGTATGTGAGCCCGCCGGATGATAATGTGGCATGACACTTCTGAAATGAGAG